>BMAV01021272.1:0-32089 GCA_019973955.1 Trichonephila inaurata madagascariensis | reverse complement strand
GGTCTGTGGTCTAGACGGGAAAAGAAGAAAAGGGAAATTTGAATGGCAAGAAGAAGGGCCGAAAATGGAGAAAGATCACTAGGGTACCCTGGGTTCGTGAAGCCCATGTTTACCAAAGACAGTAAACCCCTTAGGAAGAGGAAAAGATCACTAGGGTACCTCGGGAGCGTGAAACCCGAACTCACCTAAAGGAGGTGAGCCCCCTGAGGAGTTTCTGATTTTTGTAATTTCATTTTTTAGCTCTTAAAAGAGCTTTTTTGCTTATTTAAATGTAGTCTTTTAATATTTAAATTTTTTCTCATCAAAATTATCCTTCTAAAATGGGCAATGGTAAATTTTTACAGTCATCTTAATTCCAGGATAGGAGGTTAGAGTCCGGAAGGACTATGTACTCCACAAGCACCCCAACGACTTCTGCTCCCAACTTCAGGCACCAGTCAACCACGCCTACTCTCCACGTACCAACAGCCAATCAGGTTGCTTCCTCTCATCAAGGACTGCTACCCCCTCAGGCACCCATTAACAGTTACGATATGGGATAGACTCTCTTTGCGAGCCATATGCCCAGCGACGGGCCACATTCACAATCTCGATATGGGATGGAGGAACGCTTCGCGTTCCGTTTTCCAGTGACATCCAGCGTTGTTGGGTGTGAGTGGTGTTGTGACGTAATGTCCAGTAGGGGCGAACAAATTTACGAAGTCTGAAAAAGGCAACAAAGTGGTTTGCGAGGTGGTCACCCTCCTTCGCATTAACCGCTCCTCGGTGCTGCTTCAGTTTAATTTTAAGTATAGCGAGCGCTTAGTGCACTTGGCCATGAGAAGTGATACAAAAAAAGGAAAATTAATAAAGACAATAATAGAAACAGATTTAAAAAGTATTAATTACAATGATATTAGAATAAAATTAAGTGCTAGGGAGGATTATACGAATTCTGGAGAATACTCCTGGGTCGCTTCCTCTTAGTACGAGCAGTATAATTTTCTAAATTTTGCATGTTAATATTATCTGAAATATTGAGAGAATTAAAGAAATTTTTTGCTAAGTTTTGGATGTGAGTTTTAAAAGAAGGTATTTTTAAAGCATCACGAATTTCGTCGTTTCGCTTGTACCTACAACACCGATGATCATTCTAATTAAAGTATTTTGAAGAACATCTCCAAAATATTAATATTTGTCTTAGCAGCATAGCCCCAAACTGGATATCCGTATGCAATGATGGGACGCAAAATGGCTGTATAGAGAAACACTTTGCAATGTAGATCAAGGTGTGAATTCCGGTTAATTAAGGGATATATTTTAAACATTACCTTCCGGTGGAAGCAGGTACTCCGAGTACTATTCAACTTATCTCTCTCAGTTTGAACTCTCGTTCGGTGCCATGTTGGGTTATAGATACTAGTTTCTTTCACATCTGGCTGTGGTCCTAAGATCGTTGGGAAATAGTGCGATTCTTTGTGTTTATAGGAGAATTGAAAAAGTGGTCAAGTAACTGAGGTATGCTATATGGTAGATATCTTCAGTTTTGTCAACAAGGTTTTCATATTTTCAATGATGTCTTGTCAAGAATGTGATCCGGCGCTCTCAATTCATGATGTATCTACTGTAATTCAATTAAGACAGTTATTAAAAAACGGTACTGATGTTAACCAACTTAATGCTTATGATGAAACACCTTTGATGTCAGCTTTACGTCGTGAAGTGGACCCAAGATTAATTCAAGAGTTAGTTTACCAAGGTGCTGATGTACATGCGAAAAACCTCTGGGAAGAAGCTCCACTTTATTTTGCTGTTGCAAAACGTGCTAGAGATTCCGAAACAATTAAGTTCTTATTAGAACATGGAGCTGACATTGCAGGCGGGAAAGTGGACAGTGATAGACTTCTAGAGGGTACTCTGAGGAATAATCGAGAATGTGTAGAATTATTAATCAAGTATAAATTTAAACGAAATTTTCCAAAATTTCAAAACTTTAAAATAAATATTTTATATAGAAATAAAAGAGATTTTTATAGACAGTATAAAAGAATTGTAGAGTTGGACTTAAAGCCCTCTTGTTATTTAGTTTTGTCTAACTATTTAGACAGCTGTGCCTCAGAGTTTCTTCAAATGAGATCTGTGTATTTGTATGGTTCTCTTACTTTAGAAAAATTTTTGACTTTGCAAAATCCCTTTGAAACTATTCCAGATCATCACACTATGTTTAAAATAATCATTAAAATTTTTAAAGAATTGGCTGGGGATAAATATCCTATTTATGAAGATTTAATAAAAAATCAAATAGGAAACAAAGAGCTATTAGGAATACTCGAAACTAAAATAGCTCAATTTTGTTTCAAATTTGGAATTTCTACTCAAAGTGAGAAAATCTTAATGAATATGGATTTGATGCATATCATAACTCAATACCTTACGACATATGAATTTGTAATGTTGCTAATTGCATATCCTGATTAATTATTTAAATTTTTTTCAAATATTTGTCAAAATAATTTGATTTAGTTAGACATTAGTTTCTGATTTATAGTTATGACCCAGAATAGTGGGCATGAAAAAGTATGTAACATTTTATGTAACGTAAATTTTTTGTTGTATAATTTAATATCATTGTATTTTGTAGCATCATGATTGGATAACTTGCTGCAGAAGCACATGTTTTAAAATTTTGTTGAAGTTTTATGTCATTGTTTCATATATATTACAATGAATGTTTAATTTTTATGTTTTTCTGTAACTTAATAGTTAAATCAAAATTTTTGATTTGGTTGTGTGCAAACTGTAAATGCAGATCAATAAGTATTATATTGTTCATATCTTTTTAGATGTTTTTTTATTATTGCAAATTTGTCTCAATGCATCATATATCAAATTGAATATTAGGGAAAGCCTATTTTTTGAAAGTATTGTTTTATCTACATAACTTATTGTAATAAAAGTTTGACACTTTTCTTGTCTCACTCTATTGTGTAGAATCACAATATATGTTTAATTTACTTCAAACTTTCAAGTCTCATTGAGCTTTTACAATTTTAGCCTAATAAACCTTATTGATCATATGATTCCTTATGACATATTGAATTTGGGTGATTAGATTAAGAATATAGATTATAATTCAGTGGTCTTCAAACTGTGTTCCACAGAACTCTAGGGTTCCATGAGTCACAGTAAAAAAAAAAAGAAATATGTATGCAAAATACACAAGTGTCTAAGTTCATCCTAAACATAATTAAAGAATATTAAAATGTTTTATCTTTACTTATATTTCCTACTAGATTGTAAATATTCTATTGTTTACTATCTCGGGTTCCACGAGATAATCTTATACTCGTTAGTTAGCACAATATGTCTTGCAAAACTAAATAGTTTTCTTATGGAAAATGCACCTCCTTACATTTGTGGAGAAACAATATCTATTGTGAAAGAAAGGGAACAACATATCATCAGAATTGATGTTAAAATCTAAATTTATGCAAGAATAGCTTCTAAATCTTAGATTGCAAATTCTCTCTCATGCAAAACACTCAGGATTTCTCACACAGCTATGAACATTTTAATGCCATTCAGAACATTGTGTTTAATTGAAATATATTTCTCTCAAAGTATAAAAACAAATTTAACTCAGAATATGTAATGTGATTGCATTCAATCTCGATACACCTAGACTTTGACAGTTTGTGTAAAAAGTACTAGCATATACTCCAGTTAATAATTATATAATGCATGGGTTGGTGACACTTGAATCATAAATAAATATTATTAATGAATAAATTAGATTAGTCACTTTTTTTTAATTGCCTTTGCATAAAGTACCTATAACATGTTGATCTACTTTAAATATTATTTTGAGATATATTCTTCAAGGTATGTGTATGGAATGGGGCTCCACAAAAACACTTTCTAGTTCTAGGGGTTCTGTGAGTTGAAAAAGTTTGAAGACCACTGGATTAACTGATTCTTAGAAAAAGAATGAGTAAACGAATTATTCAAAATGCAGCTGACTTCTCCAAAATGTCGATTTTCATGGTGAATTTTTTGTCAAAGGAAACTGGAATGAAAAAGAATTTCTGTATTTTGAAGGTAAGATCCCCCCCTTTCCATCTTTTCCAAATAGGATATGAAAATCAAAGGTAGGAATTTCTCTCTAATCTTAAGAGAAAAATTATAATATTATAATTTTTCACTTATCTAAGTATGAAAATTGAATAAATTAGAAAAATAAGCTTCAATTTTACTGTATTATAAAGATTCAAACATGAAAAATGTTTCAACTAAGATAAGTGATGTTTGTAAAACTTTCTAAATATAAACCATAAAACTATTAAAAAGAGGGGGGAAATAACTTGTACATATTTAAAAAAGTATTTAGTGGCAAAAAATTTATGAAAAATTGCCATACAATGATAAAAGTACTTAATAGCAATAAATATTTTTATTGTTAATAAGAATAAAGAAATGCAATGAAAAATAATAAATTTTAAGAATTCTCAGCCTAAAATATTAAATTGAAGATATTTAAAGTAATGTCTTAACACAGTTGAAAATCCTTGAGTGAAAGAATTGTCTAAAATCCAGAGACTATTATGGAAAAATTATGTGTGGCCAGTTCTACAACTGACTCAATTTTTTTTGCATGTGTTGAGTAATCTGATTGGAGAACCCATCATTTCTTCCATGAAGGAAGTGTAACCAGAATTTGGTGGGAAATTGGCCCTGTTGCTAAAAAAACTAGCCAAATCAAAAAGCCTTGATGCTAAAGCATAGATATGCATTGGATAGTATTACTATAGTATGGATTGTACCTATTGACCTTTAGTTTAATAAATCCTTCATTAGAAAATAACTTATGAGACCTGTAATTTAAAATTTGTGGTTAGCCTCAGGTTTTTAAAGTATTTTATTCATTTGAGAGAGTATATGTTAGGAAATTTGATTTTGTGTAAACTGTACAGTTATTTCTACTCATTTACTGTTATTTGATGGGTATGTTTCACATTATTTAGCTTAAAGTTTGTCCTTTCTGAGGTAAGCGTTGGATTTACGATGAGATGGGTATAAAAGTGATACTTCCTCATATGAGGTTTATGAGTATCTTTAATAAACCATGCAGGATGCACCCCAAACATGTCTTTCTTTACTTTTTATCTTTTTCTTACATCTTGTTTAAAGATTTACATTTGTAACCATTATTTTCATAAAATAGTTTGGCAAATTGATGAATGTTTGCTGAAGCTTGGTACAGTAAGCTCTTTTGTCAAAAATATCAGGCATTTTGAATTTGTCAAAACGGCCGCGGTAGCCGAGTGGTATAGGTATTGGACCGTGGCTTGCCTTGTCATGAATTTGAGCCCAGTACCACTAAAGACCCCCCGTGTAGGGCAGCGATGCACATTAAATCTGTCGAGAGCTGAAACGTCCTCCCATTGGTGTGGTAGTTAGGAGAGGGGGGTGTCAGTGAGTGAGTGAATATTAACGTCGCACTGTTCAGCTACACGAGGGCTTTTGGCGACGGACCACGTAATTTTGAACCATGGTCAAGTGACGTGGACGACACCTGAGCTGGCACCCCCCTCTCCTAACTACCACACCAACGGGAGGACATTTCAGCTCTCGACAGATTTAACGTGCATCGCTGCCCTACACGGCGGGTCTTTAGTGGTATTGGGCTCGAACTCATGACATGCCTGCCATGGTCCGATACCTTAACCACTGGGCTACCGCAGCCCCGAGAGGGGGGTGTCATCCACGTCACTTGACCATGGTTCAAAATTGCATGGTGTGTAGCTAAAGAGTGCAACGTTAATATTTAGTCAATCAATCAATTGAATTTGTCAATGTAATATTAATTGTATGGAATTAGTTTTCCTTTTCTAATCCAAACTAACCCTTTCGGGACGAAGGACGCAAATGCCTGTGCACCGCCAGGAAAGGAGGTTTCTGTCGCGAGTGTCACTCACAAGCCGGAGGGTTTTGTGTAGTTAAGCCTAAATCCATAAAAATACCGAAATTTAAACGCGTTGTTCAATATTTTTTTTTTTAATATTACACGAACGGCCATATGCTTTATATATTTCGTATTAATATACATTATTGACTTAAGTCACTCTGTTTAAGTATAAGTTTTTAAACATTTTATTGTCAACATTTGTAAAAAAGTCGACCTTGTAAAAAAATAAAAAAAAAAGACAAATTTTGTCTACCAGATCTAATTATCCAGTAAAAACTAGACTGCAAATCCAAATCAAATGCTTTAGCGAAAATAAATCTCTCATCTTCGCTATAAACAAAAACCACATGCTCATTTCAAGAGCAGTCGTAAAGCACTCAATTCAAAAACATTTCCTTTCTCTTATGTGTATAAAACAAAAACCATGTGTAGGTGAGTAATATTTCTCTCATTTCGAGTGGAAGGGCAAATCTCCGTGTATCTGAAATTCCATCTATTGCCAAAAAGCTGAGCTTACAAAACGTTCCAAATGCCTGGCACATCGGTGAGTTGTTCAGCCTATGGAGAAGAAACACGCTGTCCCATTTTTGAGTCATTTAGCCTCTGGCGGTGTTTCGCACTGGCTCACATTTGTGATGTTCATCCCGAAGGGGTTAATGTATTTGAATGTATTAAAGTGCATGTGAAACAGGAAATATTAATGAAGATTTCTGGGAAATTGTTTTTTTCCCTCTAATTTTTTAATTATATGCCTATTTTAAACAATTCATTTTTGAGATTTCTAAATTATTGAAGAATATTTTAGATAATCAGAAAAAGTAATTCCACCAAATGTATGCTTTTTTAGGTGTTTATTTAAATAAAAACAGTCTAGAGCGTTTGTTAAGGTAAATAGATATTTTACTGGATTAACTCTCTATCTTAACCCTTTGACGGTTAGGGAAATGAGCAGTTTTTGTTTACTTAATTCGCACAGATTTACTAGTAAACAGTAGTCGAAAGTGGCTGCTGTTTTCCCCTGCCGTTCTTCCAAAAATGTCACCCTTCTCTGGCGATGCCGTAGATAGCTCCCCTCACGCGTTTTAAATATTTCTTAAAGTATTTGTAGTACATAAATAACAGTGTTTACGTACTTCAAAATAATTAATAAATGATAATTATTATATAGTAAATTATATATGATAATAATCAATTATATAAATAATAGTTATAAATATAAGACAACTATTAAATTGAAAGGACTAAATAAATACGTCTTCTGATACATCTTGAATCGTCTTCTGTGCTTGATATACTGTGAACAAAGTATTCAACAGACTCAAAACTTGATAAGCTTTCTGTATCTCAATCATCATAATTATCTACCTTTCGCTTTTGAGCCATTTTACTTTATAAAAACCCTAAAAAAAACGTGCCAAAATACGCATAAAAAGAACGAGGTAAAAAAAAAAAAATTCCCCCTTCATTATGAAAAGAAATTCATAGAATCTGTAATGCCATCTACATTGTACTGTGTACACAGTAAAACTAACTAAATTTCGTGAGTAGGATTCATTTGTAACAATCCATGCAGAATAATAATCCCGAATGAGCTCAGCTCGTCAGCACGCATTGGGGAAAGATTTCACCATGCGAGTAGTGCTCGCTTCTAACCATTTCGGTCGAAATCTTGCTCTTGAGCGGAACTCGTTTGCGCGCATTATGAAGCACAATTTGATTGCGAGCTGAACTCATTCATAACCATTAAAGGGTTAACTGGATTAATTGCTCTTTACAAATTCAAAATGTTTCATGGACATGAGCATTATGTGACCACTTCCTTATTTGTTCTATATCTAGATGCCATGTTATTTATTCAATTAGAGAATACTTGTAAATGATTTTGCATACTTACAATCATTTGCGTAAAAAAGAATTACGATAGTCCTATAGTCAGGATCCTCAGTTACAGAGCTAGAAATGTTTAAGTTGAGCCTTAGGATTGAGTCTTGGTTTTGCCTAAAATTCGTTATACAGAATAAAAGAGTTAATTGTACATCAGATGAAACTGAACCTCAAAGTCCTAATATGTAGCAGTGAAAAAATTAAGTTTGAGGTATTAGTTATTACTGAGATTTATAATGGACTCCTGGTTGGCATGTCATGAGTTTGAGCCTAGTACCACTGAAGACCTGCTGCATAGAGGGAGCTGTTGCACGTTAAATCTGTCAAGGCTCAAGTGTTCTTCTATTGGTATGGTGTGGATGTTAGGAGAGGGGGCAGCTTGGGTATCATCCTCGATAACTTGATTATGGTTCAAAATTAAAAGGTCCGACACCAACAGCCTTCAAGTGCTTTATAGTGAATGTAACACTCATTCACTCACTGAGATTTGTGATGAAGGAAATGTGTTAAAATGAGAAGGTCATGACAACTAGAACGAGAAGATTTTCTGGTTGTCATGTGTTCCACCCAGCCTTACGATACTTATGCTTGTACTGATCACATGGGAAAAAATTGTTGAATATTCCATCAAATATTGATTTTGGGGGGGACGAGGATAGGAAGACTTATCTATTGAAAATCCTTTGTGAAGACAGTATTGTAAATGTTTGATATTAATTAAGCTTTAATATATTTTGTTTTAATCATGAAATCACCCTAATAAATCTACAATCCTGTGAAATCAAAATAAAAATTAATGCAGATGTTAAAAGTTTTATGGACACAATTGAAACTCTTTTAATTTAAATAAAATTAATATTTCAACCTTTTACTTATCCATCTATTTAATAAGACTTTTGCATGTGTTAAAAAAGTAAGATACTCTGAAACAGGTGTCCCTCATGAAATTTGTGAATACTTGCAGTTCTCATACTTTGAAGCTTGAGCAAAAAAGTTTTGACAAAAAATGTGGAAAATTATTTTTTAGTGATTTAAAAGAAAAATGATATAGTTACAGCCATATTTCCGAGATTTCAAAAAAATATTGTTAACAGAAGTTAAGGAAAAGACTGAGAATGTAGAAATATATTGAAAAATAGGAATTAAAAGGTTGCTTATATACTTGTAGTTGTGGATTCGAGTCATAGTACCACAAAACACCCACTGTGTAGAGCAGGGGGGGGGGTCAACCTGGGCCATGTGGCAAATTAGAGTTGTGACAGTGGCATGAAAAGATAAAATATATATATATTTTTTACAGTTTAATAGAAATGTGGTTGTCTTAGACACCCCCTCAGAATTTGGATCAACATATGTTTGTGAATAAATGTTTTCTGCCATAAACATAAAATCAAAATATCACTCAAAGCTAGCTAGAGCTGATTTGCTCCTAAAACAACCTAATTTTGTTGGCATCTTCAAGAGCTAATCCTAAAATAGATGTGACTTGGTAAAAAAAAACTGCAAACCCAAAAACCACACACACATTAAGTATTGACTGTTTTATTATTAGAATATATTTTTTATTTAGAATAAAATGTTTCAAGTTATTCATTTTTACTTTACATCTAACTTAACTTATTGAACCTGTAAAAAGTTTATTAACAATAAAACCTATAAGTTTGTACTTTTGTCTCATTTATAATATTCTTTTTAAATTTCCACTACTTAGACTAGCATTAAAAAAAGCGCTATTTGTCAAAAAAATCCCATAATAAGCTTATAAGTAACACATTTTTTCATCTGTTTTGGGCTTTTTTGGAAAAGTTGAAAGTGGCATGCATAATTTTTTTTTATCAGGTAGTGGAACTCTTCCCAAAAAAAGGTTGCCCCCCTCCCTGGTGTAAAGGGTTAGTGTACCTTGAATCTGTCAAGGCTCAAATTCCTTATGTTGAGAGGAAAGTGAGGTGGGGTGAAATTTGACCAGTTCAGATGTTGTCTTTGTCATGACTGGTTCAAAATTACGAAGTGCGTCACCAATAACCCCAGTGTTGCTTTAAAGTTCAATGTCAGTAATCAATAAATCACTTAGTTTATTTTCATTTCAAGTATAATAAATTTGTTTTTGTAATTGAGTTCTCTCAATAATTAAAATTTTTTATTATATTTACAAATCAACACAATGGCTGTTGGTGATGGTCAAATGAGATTAAATTGAACATCTAAGATGATATTCCATTTTCCTAACTTCTAGATCCTGTCAATGCAGGTTTGAACTTTGAGTTCCAACAGATTAAATGTGCATCATCTCCTTTACTTAATGGTTCTATGGAATTGGAACTCAAACTCATGACTTAACTAAAACATTGTCAGCAACAAACTTATGACCTTGACTACTTAGCTATATCGGACACTATAACAATGTAATAATCTTGTGTTAACACTTTTACAAAATGTGTTATCCATGTAAAAATTTTCTATGCATGTGTGCATCAAATTTTTTATTCAGTTTCTGCATAGAATTTTGAAAAACAATGTTTCACTTTGCTTCTTATACAAGCCCTGTTTTCCATAATGATCCTTAAGAATTTTAATGGATCTTTTAAACTAAAATTGTGCATTTCTCAGATTTGCAGGAATATTATATCCATAAAAAATGAGAGAAGAAGCATAATTCTTAAAAGTGCTTAAAACCATTTCACTCTGTGGGCTTATCAATATTTATTCATATGTATTTAAGATGTTAAAAAGTTTAGAGCTATAAATATATGCATTGAAATGTATAAGTGCATACAAAATTAATCAAATTCTCTCCAAATTGAAATTTGAAAGCTTATATAAAGAGTAACAGCTAAATGTAGAATTCCCAGAATATTTATTAAATATAGTGATTTACATTTGACGTCATGGAATCAAAGAGTGAAAGAAAAGCAAGCTGGTAATGTTATACACCTAATTCTTTTTTATTACGCATTAGGATGTGCTCCTGAGAAACTTGTGTGTAAAATGATAAGCTTCTTATAGTAAAATTGTGAGTTTGTTCCATGTTGTGAGGAAACCATGTAAGGTGAACTAAAGAACTATAGTTTTAAAAACCATAGAAACAAGGCTGAAAACTGTAAAAATTCTGGTACACATGTGCAATAAAACTTAAAATACATAGATACATAATTCTTAAGTAAAATTAAATAGCACAAGCAAAAATAATTCCTGTTGTACCAAAATTAAGAGTGTAAATCTCAAAAATAAATTTAAGGAAATAATATTAAGTTGCATGATTATTGATCAGTACTAAATAATAAATGCAATTGTGCTTGATTGCTGAACCATAGTTGCTAAAAGTGGAAGTAAGAGTTAACAAATAAGGGCATTTTCTTGTAGCTACTTCATTATAGCAATGCTGCCTGACTTTTGAAGTGCACTAAAAAGGGAATTTTTTTCTTTTTGGTACTTAAGACCAATTTATACTAGATCAGGGATGGCGAACCTTTTTGAGACGTGGGTCAAATTTTGTTCATATTTTTTTTAATACTAGCTCGTGGGTCATTAAAACCCATTTGCAGCAGAGTTCAGTTTAAAAATTTTTAACTGAGTGTTTTTAAAACTAAACATCTTTCAAATTCAATTGGCTTAACGAGTAAAAATGGGCGTGATTTGACGATTTAGAAATTTTTAATGGGGTTAAAAATTCTTAAATGTTTGGTGCAAATGGCAGTAAGTGTTTGAATGAACAAGGAGTAACGAAAATAGCATACAATATATATTATGAAATATTATTTATTAGTATTGTAACAGGTTCTATTCGGGCTTTCTACTAATCCTCTTGGATAAAATGCGCTTTTTAACTGGGATTTCAGTTGAAAACCACTTTTTGTTGAGAGAACTTGGATCAACATGATTGAAAACTTCTATTTAAGTGCTAGTCATAGAATAGGCAGAATGATGGCTGAAAATTGAGATAAAAGAAAGCATAGCGCTAATGACTGATGGTCGTATTTAGTATTGTTAGTTCCAGAGGAAGATTAAACAAGTGTTGAAGCAAGAACGCTCAGGATAATAGATAAGTGTTCTTATTTCTACCATAATTAATTTAATAAATTTGATTACTCCTAGGGTTTAGTTATTTAAGTGCCTTTTCAGTTAAGTTGAGATTGTCTATTAAGTGAAAAAGGAAATAAAACAATATATATTGAGAAAAGGCTCATCTTTACTCGAACCCTCTCACACCCGTGGTTGAAGGATCGCAACATTACACACACACACACATATATATATTTAAATATTTGAATATATATATATATATATATAAATCAATCACAATTTCACAATCAATTAAAAAATTGAAATTAAATTGAATTGAAATTGTTATATATATATATATATATTGATTGACACAAACAAAACAAAATTGATTATGAAGTATTTAATGAGAAATCTGTTGCTGTTTATTTTCAGATAGTTTTTTTTTTAATATATTAGGTTCATATTTCATATTCATTAGTTCAACGCATTTTGCAGTTAATTCTCTGTCAAGTCTATTTCTGTTATAAGGTTTTACAAAATTCATTGAAGAAAACAATTTTTTACACGAATATGTGGACTCGAACATCGTTAAAAGAGCATTGACTAGTTTTTTCATTGATATAAAATTATTTGGTGAAGAATCTCACATGTGTTTAATATAATACTATCAATTTTTACTGTGGGATCAGTGTTATCTGCACTACTTTCACACAGGTTTCCTTCTACTTCAGAAATAAAATTTAGTTTTCCACACAATGCTGATATGAAATTCAACTATATAATTACATTTCTAAATTATCGATACCTAGCCACATAAATCCGGTTAACTCCATTGTTTCAAATTCTGTTTTGTATGAAAATAAAATAAAGTGAAATGTTTTTTCCAAACTTTTAAATTGATTGAATCTCTCCCCAAAAGCTTGTTTTATTTCCTGCATAATCATTAAATATTTTTTAATTGCATTTTCTTGAATGTCAATGGAGTTTTCAAAACATTGTGTTTTGAAAATATTTTTGTAATTGAGAAAAATATTTCATGATTTTCCTTTTCCAAATCCTTAGTAAAAATGTCAAGTTTCGTCATAAATATTTTAATATTTTTAAACATCCTTTAAACAAGCATAGAAACATTGAATACTTTAACCAATGTATATTGGATAATTCATCAAAACTATTGTCTTTTTCAATTAAAAAGAACTTAATTTTTTCTAACATCACAAAGTGATTAATGATTTAACAGAAACTAAGCCATCGCATGTTGCATGTGAAAATCCCTGAATATTGGAGTTCAATTTCTTCTAAGAATTGTACAAATTGCCGTTCATAAAGAGCTTTAGCGTTTATAAATTTGATTATTTTTATTACATCCCACATAAAACTTGCTGGTGTATTATACAATGAAATTCAATCAGAGAATGTGAAATATTTTGCTCAAGACACTGAATAAATCCAATGTGTTTTTCCTACAATACTAGGTGCATCGTCTGTTGTTACAGAAACTATTTTCTGAAGGTCAATATCCATTTCTTTAAAAATATCAAGGCCGGTATACTTCCTTTTCAACGTTGTTAGTTTTATTAACTCTTCTTTCATTATATGTTTCCATACTTATACCGAGCAAAAACTGCTGACTGTGCATAACCATTGGCATCAATACTCTCATCTAAAGCAATTGAATACATTTCTGCATAATTTAAGTCGTTATGTATTTGCAAAAAAATATTTTTTTTTCTAATTTTATTACTCGATCTCTAATTATTTTGCGACTTATGGGTAACTTATTTATGCGCTTTATAATCAAGTCTTTTTCTTTAAAATCAGCACACAATATGTAGGACTACCATCTAAAAACTCATTTTTTTACAAATTTTCCTTCTGAAAGAGGTTTCCCGTGGTGAGCAATGCAATGGGCAACTTGGAAACTAATGTTATTTTTTGTAACCAAAAAACTGCTTTGAGAAAAATTCTCTTTTTCTTTTGTAAAAAATATGTTTTTCTTTCTTCATCTGTTGACATGCCGAGATTAGAAAACAACGTTTCAAAATGTATTTTTACATTACATGTACGTGAAAAGTTACTTTTCCATTACAAATTACATATATAACCTGTTTGTTCCTTTCAATCACACCATATTTATCAAACCCTTCAGCTTGATATGGCCTGGAACTTGCATGGCTTGTTTTTAATTGACGACTTAGTACAGGGCTACAATTAAAAATATTTATATTTAGAATACAATAATTTGAGAAGAAATTTTGTATAAACATACCTAATATACATTCACATTACCTTTAAATGCTTTTGAAATGGATGCCATTAAATTCAACACTGGTACTGACTGATACAGGAACGCCTTAAATTGCGAGCCAAAAATGGACTAAATTAATGTGACGTCATAGTCACAAGATAACTCAGTCACGTGTTTTCAGCCAATCAGCTCATAAATTAATTCGACGTCATAATTACATCATAAATGTAATCACGTGTTTCCAGCCAATCAGTTCATGTTCTTTACTGTTTTGCTTTTTGCAGAAACTTTCTTTTAAAAAGTACTTATTTGTCAACAATATAATAATGCACATAGTTAAACAAAATGCTCATAATTTAAAAGTTTTCGTATACTGTAAAGTTTTTTTTCTTTTAATATTGAAAACTGTTTGAAGAGTTTTAACATGTGAACTCTTTACCCAATCTTCAAATTTAAAATCTTATCTAAATTTTACAAGTTGAACAACTAGTATGTCAATTTTTAATCAATGGGAAACACGTGATTGCTGTTATCATGTGACCATCATGAATTTAGTCCATTGCTAGTATCGAGAACGTATGGCACCCATTGGCGTCTCACAAGGTGAAACACACAGAGGGGACGATTCAAGTGCTATGGAAGTCTTTCTATGAACATAACTGAACATAACCTTACAAAAATGCATTTTATCCGAAAAAAGTGCTTTAAATATTGCTTTGCTATTAATATTGCTATTGCTAAATTATTATTTACTTTGGTTTGTCGATTTTTTTTTCAACAAACAAGATGTGAGTAAAATTATACACTTCATTTGATACTTTGTAAACACTTTTGCTTTATTTCAGATACTACACACTTTCATATACATTTATTGTTATTTACATAAATTTGGAACTGCAATGATCAAACTGAAGGTTATAGACAGCATTTAAATTGTTTGAGTCAATACAGTATTTGAAAAAATACAAATAGAATATAAATAATCCACACAAATTAGAAAATCTAAATAAACCCACGTAAGCAAACAAGTGGTTGCCTAGCAATCGTGGGTCAGCTAAAAAGCTTGCGTGGGTCAGTGTCTCACCCACGGGTCATAGGTTCGCCATCACTGTGTGTGTACTAGATCATTCATATTTATGTGAGTTTGAGACAATAACTTGGAAATTGTGTTGGATCAAAAAAAGTTTTTCCAAAAGAGAAGGACTTTTTTAAACCATATGTAACTTTAAATTCATGTTAAAAAGAAAAAGGGGGAGGGGGGGGGTTATAAATGTATGTTAACAAAATTTGTAAAAATAGTATTTTTGGAATAATTATATATACCAAATAAGTTTTTAATAGCATTTGATGCTGCAAAATAAATGAATTTTAACTTTTCTCTTTTAAAGAACTGCCCACATTGCTTTCGGTGGTGAACCTCTTAACAAAGTTTAACAGGAAAGAAGCTAAATTTAAAGATGAATATTTTTTTAAATATTCTTTAATATTTGAATGTAATTTAATGGACTTAAAAATTCTTTTTACTTTCACATTGTATACTGTTATGTTACATAATATTCATATGTATATTAATTAAATAGAAAGAAATGTTAAGAATATCACTTTTATAAAGTCATGCAAACAATGACTGGCCTGTTTTTAATAAAAATTGGTAAGCAAACATAGAAAAGATGCTTTTCTTAACTATTCAAATTTGATTTCTCTCTCTCTTTTTTTAATGTAAATTAATAAAATTAATTTTTACTCTTGGCTGTTTTAGTTTTGTTTACATTTCTGAAACTTTTGTAAACAATGGCACAAAGACAATGACTGGGTGATGAATTACATCGAAGAATAGTTGGAAAATTGGAATTAATTTGTAGCAGAGATGGCTCTAAGTGTCCCAAAATGTTTCCAGATTATGAAACCAGTTATAAAGCATCCAGCAGCTGTTTCTTACCAGAATAGGAATAGCTCCTGGTTTGAACTGCAAGGATGGACTGCGACTTGCTTTAACTGTAAGGTGCAATAGGGGAATGACACCTCAATCTGTAAATGAGCTCCTTGTTTCTTTTGATGCCTGAGTTTTGAGGTAAACTGCTTAGCAAAAGCTTAGTCAGGCAAGATTGTTAGCCAGGAAATTAATGGTCTGCACCCCTCTGACTCCAGGTCACAGGAGAATCGTTAAACATGATGCTAACAACATCCCTGGACACAGTAGCAGTAGACCAGTGTTCTCTTCACTGATAAGTTGAGATTCAGTCGAGACACTTATTCTCGACATGTTCACATGTGGAAAGAATCAGGAACACAATATTATCTTACCTACATTATGAAAGTGGACCACTGTGAAGGTGGTGGTCTTAATGTCTGTACTGACATGCTGTTGGAACAGGTGCACAGAGCTGCATGTCTTTCAAGAAAGCACCTTGAATTTTCTGAAATATAGGGATAAGAATCATGTGAGTAAATATATTGCCAAACTAGCTGATAGAGCTCAACATTTTTAAAATCAAACTGTAAAAGTTCAAGATTCTTTTTAACTAAACATTACAAAACTTTTTAAAAAATTAGTTGACAAGCATTTTAAAATTCGCATTCACAAAGAAAGTAATTTCTAATATTTCAACAAAGTAATAAAATATGTGAAATCATTAAAAAAACCAAACCATACATATGTATCTGCTAAATCAGAGGTTCCCATACTTTTTTGTCTCATAGACCTCATGACAAGTTTTTCGGTTTGGGGTAGACCCCTGCTTACCTAATATTGAATTTTTTGCAAATTTACCAATTTAAATGTCTTTTTGACAGCTGGTATAGAGCTACTTACTTTAAACGATTTAAAATTCTAACTGAAGTGAGGTATGGTGTTTAAAACTAAAGAGAAAACCATGTTAATTAAATTAAAATTTGATTAATACATAAAATAACTGAGCAACAAACAAATGTTTATAATGGGAGGAATAAATATGGTGCTTCAGTAACAACTTTTCAACATTTGGAATCAATCATGTTAGGTTTAACCCTAAATCTCTGTTAGTAGTGTCCAGCCCTTATCTCCCTATTTTTTTTTTTTTTTGGAGATTGGCAACCACGAGGAAACTCCTTACTGGGAAAAGAAATTAAAAATTTTCTCACGAAATTCCAAAATTCGTGATAAATAACAGGTATATCCTTTTAAAGCTAAAATTGGGAATATGGTCCTTGTTTTAATAAAACTTATGCTGTCATCTTGTTACTGCAAATTAACCTCATTAAAATTAGTAAAAATATCTATTGAATAGGTAAAATCTGGTTTCCACTTGACTAAATTTTCTTTTAAAATTAAAATCATGATTTGGTTTAATGAGAGCCACCATCATAGACCCCCATTTACATCTCATGGACCCCCAATTTATTTTTTCGCTGACGTAGACCCCTTGCAGGTCGTCATAGACCCCTGGGGGTCTAAATAGACCACTTTGGGAATCATTGTGCTAAATTGCAAGTTTTTATTGTAAATAAGCAAAGAGATAAATCGTGTGATTTATAGATTATGAATTGTGTGTGTGGTTGGTTACCTCAGATTAAAAGAAAAAAAAACATTTAGTATAGCATAAAGCTGCTTATTACTGCATCTAATATTTGTTTCAAGAGAAGCTCATGCTTGTATTCCGTTTCTAAGAGCTATTTATTTGTAATACTTTAATCTATGTTTCATTTCATTTGTTGCAGGAATTGGCAAAAGTTGCACAAGATTTGGGACAGAAAGTTTGAAGATGAACTGAAAGTATAATCCTGTCCCTTTGAATAAATATGCATAGACTATTTTTATCTTTAGCTTAATAATATAATAATTTTAAATATATATATTTTTTTTATATATTTTTAATTAAAGAGAGTGGCATTGATCTTTTTTTTTTTTTTTTTTTATAAATTTAGAATGGAAGTTTACAAAAACAAAATTAAGTAACAAAAATATGGCAATAAAATTGTACAATTAATATTTAAATATACATTTAAGTATTAATTGTGCAATTTTAATAATGCACTAAATGATAAATTATTTTTCTTACAAACGGTTTATATTCTTTTATTATTTATAAAATATCAATTTAACTACAAATACCAGTCTCTCAGTTGTATATTTATCCTTTGTTCATTAATGAATCCCTTTTATTATGACTGGACATATGATGTGTATTACTGTTTAACACATTCTTTATGATTCACATTTATATTTTATATAGTTTTGAGATATATGGTTACTTAAACTTTACTCCTTCAGAGTGAAATTTCATATCTATTAAAAATAATATTTAAGATTTATGCATATTATATCCAGAAATGAGTAATTTGAAGTGAATTAAAGTAAATTCATTACAATCATTTCTCTGTAAAAGTTGGATGGCTGTATTGGCCAAGTAGTCATTGTGACGAAGTCTTGCCATGTTGAGGAGTTGTTAAATCTAGTGATGTTGAAAAATTTAATCAAATCTGTAAAAGGTTAAAAATTCTTTCAAAAAGATTCAAGATTATTTTTCCAAATTTTGTTTTACTTTGATTACTTATTTTGATTTTAGTTGCATGCTCTAGGCATGCAACTATACATTGCATAATATGCAGTTTATTTTATATTCTATACATTATATTCATGATTAGAATAATAAGATTCTTATTCTTAAAACTTTGGTTAAGTTTGGTACTTTTCCTTTTCACCGGTTCAAATCTCGCCAATATAGACAACGCACAATATAGACATAAGAAAAATTTTGTTCTAATTGGTTTTTCATACATTTTTGATGTATTATGAAAAAGACGTTACTGTGTGATAAGAAAAGACTACAGCTTGTTTTGAAAATGTGATGGTTGTAAAGAAAAATATCAATTCTAAAATTCTGCAAGCTGCACAAAAACGTGGCATCATGCGCGGTTACTCATTCACACAAATCATTTTTATTCACAACATACTCCCCCCCTTTGAGACTTGGGGAGAGTTTCAAACCTATAACAGTTATAATTCAAAAGATCAAGTCTCTGTGGTTCTTTAACCAATCTTCCAGAAGAAGTATATTTTTTTACAATTACATCATTAGTATTCGAGACATTTTCAGGTTCATTAACAGAAATTGACTCCTCTTTCAACTCCTTATCGCTATTTGCAATCGCTTGTACTTTCAAAGGGAAGATACGTTGTACCGGGTGTATTACTGTTCCACGTTGAGTTTTAAACTGAACTGTTCGAATTTCCCCATCTCGACTAAGGATTAATTCTATAATCTTAGCTATAGGCCAAGACAAAAACGTTTCTTATTGTCGTTCCCAATTAAGACCATTTCCCTAACTCGGGACTCCCGCACCCGATTATCATTCTGTTTTTGTATTAGCTCACCTAAATATTCTTTCCTGAAACGTTGCCTTAAATCTCTTAAAAGTTTAATTCTATATTTCATTTTTTTTCTTAAGTCTAGCGAATTTAATTCGTCTGTAGGTTAGATTCGAACCGAGCACCTTCCGAACCGAACGCCAGTACTTTATCTCGATCACTTAATCTCCCACCAGTGAGATGGATAGGCGAACGATTTTTTTTCGTTCGTTTGTTTGTTACTGAGAGAGCATGTTTATTTTATTCTCTCTCATTAATTTTTATTTATTTATTTTTCTTGCTGAGATGAGAGAAAGGTAATTATCGTTTGTTTTCGGAGAGAGTATGTTTTTTTTATTTATTTATTTTTCTTCTGTTATTTTTATTATTTTTTTACTCTCTTATTTATTATTACTATTTTTCTTGCGGTAGATGGTGCCACGAGAGTTCGAACCGAACGTCTGTACTCTATCGATCACGCCAAGACGATCGCGTCTTCGCGTGATGTTTAAGTACTGGTTTTATTTAGATATCGCTACACGTCGTATCGCGGAACAGCGATTCTCTATTAAAAACACTGCATGAGTAAGAGGGATCAATTCCTGTGGATTTTCAGATATATAAGTTAAAGGTCTACTATTGATTAAAAATTCAGAAATCACTGTTGACAATTCTTCATAGGTTAATATTGATTTTCCAAGAGAACGTCTCAATAGTTCCTTGATAATGCGAACCAACCTTTCCCACCATGCGGCGGTGGGTGATATAAATTTCCAAACTATTTTTTGAGTTGATGTTTCTTTCGACCAATTCAATCTTGCAAGGTCATTGAAAGCTCTGGGAATTAGTACCGTTATCACAGTAAATTATCTTGGGCCTCCCGCGCCTGGCAATGAAACGCCTAAGGGCAGAGACAGAGCGTATACTAATTCAAGATGGAGCGCGCGATAGACTGCGCAAGTAAACAATGTTATCTTACCTTTTCGACAGTTTTTAAAAACAGAGGTCCAGCTATAAGTCAATTCCTACAAATATCGCGCAATCAGTCACACGGTCTGGTGGTGAAGGTGATGGTCCGCTTGACAATGATTTCTCTTTAAAACGAGCACAAATAACACATTTATTTAAAATACTCTTAAATAGTTTTTCTAGCTCTGATAATCCAGAACCTCTCTCTAATTAATGATTGCATTATTTGGATTCCAGCATGACAGTTCTTTTTGTGTATAGATCTAATCAAAAGTTTTGAAAATTCACATTTATCAGGTAACAATATAGGATACAAAAAAATAAATAACTGAACGAAATGATGAAAGTTTAGATTTTCCTCTTAAAATATTATCATTATCAATAGAGATAACAAATTTTAAAGATTCAACATCAGGTAAATATGTCTGAGTTAAACGAATCAATTGTTTCTCAGAATTTTCAATTTCAGCAACAGAAAGTTCATGTTCCTTACATTTGTTATACTCTTTGCGACAATTATTTACAAATCTTAAAATCCACGCAAATACTCTTATTTTATCATAATCGGACACATTACATATAAACAAGGGGGAGGGGGTGCATCATTTGCTAGATCAACATTCGCATTTCTAATTTTCTTTCTACGTTAACTTCTTGTGGCTCGCAATTGATTTCATCATCTGGCCAATATTCCGAATTTTGTTTCAACCAGGAAAGTTCCCACCATCTAGAGTTAGGCATTTGTCGTGGAGAACAACCACGAGATAGTAAATCCGCGATATTCATACTTCCATGATTGAATCCGAGTCAGTTGTCTAATTTCCTTTACCCTATTAGCTACAAAAACTGACCAATTTCCATATTCCTTAATCCACCAAAGTGCTGTTATGGAATCGAACCAAAGAGTAACTTTCAAGTCCGGCATTTCAAGTGCTTTCGAAATAGAATTTACAAGTCGAGCATCTATACAACAAGGCATTAGTTCTAAACGCGATATACTCAAAGGTTTGAGAGGAGCGACTCTAGACTTCGCTCTCTTAACGAGAATTACGCTAACTCTAGAATCAACTATTGATCGAGCAAAGACGCATCCTGCATATATGACCCCTTGATTGCATCAACAAATACATGCAATTCAGTAAAAATGTAACTGTGCCACGTTGTATGAAAATTTACATCTTTCAAAATTTGAATTTCATTAAACCATCTCATAAATTTGTTTACAATATTCTGAGGTAGTTCCTGATCCCATGCAATTTTCATTTTCCATAGTTCCTGCAATAGTAATTTTGAGAACAATGTAGACAGAGTGCCAACATCCTAATGGGATCGAAAACTTTTTGTACAGTAGACAAAACCAATCTTTTGGTTATTTTCGTTTCGTACGTTAATGATTCGAAATTCGTGCAAAATTTCAAAACATTATTATCCAAGTCCCAGATGATACCTAAAATAAAAATTACGCCTGAGCGTTTATCAACACTTTTACTTGCCACATTGCTCTCAAAAATGCGTAAATTAAAACATCCTTTCGACATAATTAGTTTAGTCTTCTCAATAAATATCTCTATTTTATCGACACTGAAAACACCAGTTACACTATTAATTATCAACATAAAAATGAAGATTTTAACTTTAGTGCAACTTCATTATATCATCAGCATTACAGTTTTCTAAAAGATGCATTCAATAAGTAAGGGCTTGAAGACACCCCAAACACAACTCGACAATGTCTGTACACTAATTGTTTTTCATTGCATGGGAAAAAATATCTGAGATAATCTCTATCTTTCGGTGCAACAGATAGCATCAAAAAAGCCTTTTCAATATCGGCTACAATTCCGATTGGATAAATTCTAAAACGATCTAAAATGTCAGGTATCAGTTCAATAAGGTTTATGCCTTTACAAAAACAGTCGTTCAAAGATGGTTTCCCTTTTTCACGGGCCGAAACATCGAATACGGATCGTATTTTTGTAGTCGCACTAATTTAATCACAGGCCTATGCGGTAAATAATGACATTCATTGTTCAATTCTACTTACGGCACACGTTCAATGATATTTAAACCTTCACTCCCTAAACACACTTTTATAATCATCAAAAAATTTACCGTTTCTTAATTTATTCATCATCCGTAGATGCCTTTTTCACGTTAGTTGGAGTTAGTTTGTTACTGAGCAAATTCTCAGAGTTTCTATGGGAGTTTAACTTCATATCTCCCATCGGGAAGAATTTTCATTTTGTTCTTAAAATCGGTTAAATCAAAATTTGCTCTCGTATTCTCATTAATTAAGGAATCAGTTATTCCTAAAACATCAAGTTCCCATAATTCTTTAACACTAATATTCCTTACATACAATGAAGATGTCGTTGACGTAGCGTTTCTAACGTTCGAACTTAATTTTCCAATTACCGCCCATCTTAGTTTAGTTTCAATAGCTGTTAAGCCCGAATCTAATTTAATTAATTAATCTAATCCAGACAATAATTTTCTTATATTATCAGCCCCAATCAAAAGCCCAATTTCAGTTTCTTTACAATTTAAATCCGATAAAATAATTTCTTTATTTTTTAACTCATTTAAAATACGTTTATCCTCAATCTTAGAAATAAATCCACATATTTTCTTTTCCGATAGCGCTTCAAAACTACACACATAAAATCGTTTCAAATCACTGACTTCGATAGAAAATACACTGTGATGCTTCGGGTTCGTTTCGGCCCCGCGCCCGGAACAGAGAATTAATTATAGTTTCCTCTCTAAGAGGAGTGGCCTTCAAAATACTAGTAATACTTTCACTGATATAGCTATTTTCACAAGCGGAATTAATCAGAACTCGAACTTTCCTTTCCTGACCTTTGACGCGAATGAAAACGCAGAGAGTTTGAAATTAAATATTTCCGTTTCTGTTGCAGTTACTTGATAGAGAATTCTCATTTTTTATGGAACATTTTTTATATCTACTTTTGGACACATAATTTCAAAATGAGAATGATTACATTTAGAACAATTAATATTATTTTTAACATCACTATTTTTACTTAAATGACCAGAATAATTTAAACATATAAAACAAGCATCTTTTCTTAATATTTGTCTCTTTGCATTTAAAGACATTTTTCTAGCACTAAAGCATTTTTCACTCGGATGATATTTCTCACAAAAAATACAGTTATTGAATTTCTCACCTGAGGCCTTTTCGGAACTCACCCCAGGGCTGATGCAGTCATTAATTCAGTCGGCTTAACCCTTTCAGGTGGGGTTGCCAAAACCGGATTTAGCCAGCTGCACCATCTCTTCCCCTTGGACTTCCAGGAGAAGGAAAGTCATTAAATGTTCTAGAGTACGTAATCCTTTGGCGTCTGTTTCGGTATTGCGTTTTCTTTCCCAGGCAACCAGGATTTCCTCGGGTAAACATACTCTACCAACTGTGTTAAGAAGTCTCCATATTTTTCTTGTGTTCGTCCAAGGCTTTCCAACGACCGTAATTTCCCTTCAAGTTCATCGTACAAGGCGGGCAAATCCGTTTTCGTTCTTCCGGAAGCAGCGTTCTTCATAACTAAACTTTAAAGTTCACTTATGTAAATTTGTACTACCAAGTCTTCACACGGCCGTATCTCTTTTAATTGATCAATGGCTTTAGGAAAATTTTCCGCTGTTGCAGGGAAACTCAACACTAACCGTTCAGGTTTCGATTTTGGTTTTACAGATTGCAATAAATATTGCATATTGTCTTCTTCCGCAATGCTTTTATCATTGTGAAATTTCTGAAACTGACTCCAGAAGGCCAAAAAAATCTTTAGCTTCGCCGCTGAACCTCTTCAATTCGATTTTCGGTAATTTAAAGCTTCTCTTTTCAGTTTCGGTAGGAACAACAGTTTCTCGTATTTTCAAATCTACTCGGGAACACATTTCGATATAACGATCACGGTAGTTTTCTGCGTCTTCCATATCATCCGACTATTCTTGCACGACATCTTCTAATTCCAAGAGTTGCTCAGAAACTTGATTCTGACAAGTGTCGAGTCTCTGAAACCTGCAGTGAATGGGTGATACTGAGTTTTAAATTTTGAAATTAATAACACTCAAATTGTTTCATCTGAAATAAAAGCAATCCATAAATAAAATCAACCAGAAGGTAAGAAAAAAATATTTGTTGTTAAAGTCCAAATTTAAAATAAAATGTACTATTCAGCATTAGACTATGTAAAAATTCACAATTTGAGCTTCACAGAATTTACTGCATATTATTTAAAATGATAAAAATAAAATAAAAAAAAAAATGCAAAGGGAATAAAAATATTTTATATATATGTACCTGCCGAGTTAACCCTTTATCTATCGACGGTACTTATAAGTACCAATCACTTTAACATTACATAGAGTAACTATTTTTACGAATATTCTGATGATACTTAGCAGAAATATTCTTTTAAATCCACTCTTCCAAGATATATTGCAGCACGGGTTCTATGATGAGTATTTTAGCGGGGAAGGCGAATAGTTTTATAGCAGAAATTGCGTTTTCAGCTGACTATACGTTTTCAGCGCATTGAGAAGATTGTCATTTTTGTTCCGAAAAAATAGTTAATGTCAAAATGTCTTTTTTTCAGGTTTTCATATTTAAATGAAAACCTGAGAAAGCGATTTGACTATTTATTTTAAGTGAACAGTGTTTATAATTAATTTTACGGTTGATTATCTTTAATTAGCTCTAACGGGTTAAATTTCCCAAAGTTGAGTATTTTTTTTAAGTATATCACTTAATTTTCATTGTAGTGATTCAAAAAAAAATTTTCATGAAAAAAATTGCAGTAAATCATAATGTGGTAGATAAAGGGTTAAATTCCTCACTTCAATATGCAATTCCAGATATATATTACAAACTTTTCAAGTGAGAAGTGTGCGAGTCGTTCTTTAAAGACATCTTTTCAAATATGGAAACATTTTTATGTATCAAAAAAAGAATTTTAATATATCAATATAATACATAGATCAGTGGTCTTCAAACTGTGTTCTATAGAATACTGGAGTTCCACAATGCATAACCTAGGGCTCCCACGAAGAAAAAACATTGATGGTAATATTAGAAAAGAGTATGCAAAATTAAATCACATTCTCTATTAAATTTTAATAACCACAAGTATCTAAAACTTTTCCAAATTGTAATACATTTTTTAACTATATAATACAATAAATTAATATTAAAACATTGTTTCTTTAATATACTACCTATTAGAATGTGATTTTCCTATTTACTAACCCGTGTTCCAAAAAAATATTTTTGTACTCATAAGTAAAATGTTTTGCACAAAAAACTACAAGTTTTGTACTGGGACAGGTATCTTATCCACATTTGTAGTAAAAAATACCTATAATGAAGGAGAATGAACAATTTGTTGACGTATCAACAGATTCGCGCGACGCGCGATAAAATCTAAATTTAAGCCGCTCCCAAATTAAAGTTGACACACAATTCATGTAAAATACACAAAAGTTCTATCACAACTATAAACATTTTAATGCCATTCTGAATACTGCATTTAAGTGAGAAATATTTCTCAATGCAAGTGGCTAAAAAAATATACATAAAAACAAATGCTGAATAGAAATGAGAATATACAAATAATTTCAATAGACCTAGAATGCGACAGTTTGTGTAAGAAAATGCAAGTTATATGTGGCGCTTGGCTTCTGAGTAATCCCTAAAGGGAAATATGTGTGAACCTTCCCTAACCGATGGAGGAAATCAGTCTAACCAACTTTGGCCGATAACGGAACCCCCGAAATCGGTGGGTGTGCCTATCCACAAAATAGTAGTTTTAATTTATATTTAATTGTTTGTGTGTCGTCAAAATAAATATTTAAAAAAACCTGAAAACAAGGACTGATATCCTGAATACGCGACAACATATCCTAGTTATTAAATACAATGTTTGTGTAGGTGAATCATAACTTATTATTAATAAGTAAAATTAAAAAATAATTATTTAATAATAAATACAATACTTTTTTAATTGTCTTAAAATAATTATAACATGTAGATCAGGTATAAATATTATTTTAAGATATAATCTTCTAATTGTGTGTGCATGCAATTGGTTTCCTTGGGTGAGTTTGTGAGTGGATATTAGTGTCACACTGTTCAGCTACACCAGGGCTTTTGGCAGCGGACCTCCTAATTTTGAACCATGGTCAAGTGACGAGGACGACACCTGAGCCAGCACCATTTCTCCTAAATACCACACTAACTGGAGGATGTTTGAGCTCGCGACAGATTTAAGGTGCGTCGCTCCCTTACACAGCGTGTCTTTAATGGTACTGGGCTCGAACTCGTGACATGCCAGCCCCGATAAGGTACCTTGACCACTAGACTAGCGCGACCATTTTGTTTCCTCGGAAATACCTTACGATTAATTGATTGATTGAATATTAACGTAGCACTGTTCAGCTACTCGAGGGCTTTTGTCGACAGACCACGTAATTTTGAACCATGGTCAAGTGACGTGGATGACGCCTGAGCTGGCACCCCCCTCTCCTAACTACCACACCAACGGGAGGACGTTTCAGCTCTCGACAGATTTAACGTGCATCTCTACCCTACACGGTGGGTCTTTAGTGGTACTGGGCTCGAACTCGTGACAAGGCAAGCCACGATCCGATACCTATACCACTCGGCTACCGCGGCCATGGGAAACACCTTACAGTTCTAGGCGTTCATTGAGTTGAAACGGTTTGAAAGCCGATGTAACAGATTATTGAAATATATTTCCAAGCTGAGGAAAGCTACACAAATTATTCAATCCATTTGTATTGCTTTTGGGAATATATATAAGTTTAGATTTAGGATACATCCAGAAAATACAAAAAGAATAATCGTGAAAAAAAAAAAATAAACTTGGAATATCTTGATTCAATGCAATAAAAAATAGTATATTTTAAAAATAATTATAAATAATTTATGGGGCATGATTAACTTATTGTACTGTGAAATGCATTACAGGTGTCTGATGTGGTCAACAAAACTTTCTTTTATCCGAATGTTTATTACACAACACTTAATCAGATACAAAAGGCTTCAAAATACTGGTGATTTTATGTTACTATTTTGAAATATTTACTGAAGATATGTTAAAATATGTGAGAAAAAAATATGAACCCTTGATAAAAACTTTCGAATTGAATCTGTGATTCGAAATGTCATCAGCAACTTTTTTTCCTGAGCATAATATAAATGCTACAATACATTAAAACATTTTGTCAAATGCCTTTCACATATATTTTATCTAAAACAGCAGAGTTGTCATAAATATGAAAACATATAATTCAGAAAAAATACATTTCACTTATTCCAATAAAATAGTATAGTAAAAAGAAATCACATTCTCAGAAATTAGGCCTTGCCAGGTAGTATTCGAACCCAGACCTTTCTCTTCACCTCAAATTAAAGAAAGCTATTCCACAGAAACCCCTTTTATTTATTAATTCGTGATGTTTCAAGAAATCTTAAGCATAAAAATTTAGGAGTGATTCAAACAGAACATTTCATTAAATAGAAGGAAAGAAACACGACATTTCTTATTCAAATATATTTAAGCAAATAAAATTTTAAAATCGTTCAAGATATGGATTATATCTTTTCATTGCACTCCAGTGTCTAACAATTCTCTGCTGTGCTCGAATTACTTTTCCTACTTCTTCTGAATAGACGTTTAAATTAAAAATAAAATGCTTCAAAATAGCAATGAATCTATGATACTGAGTTTTAAATTTTGAAATTAATAACACTCAAATTGTTCAACCTGAAATAAAGACCTTTCAAAAATAAAATCAAGCTGAAGGTAAGGAAAAAAGATTTCTTACTACAGTCCAAACTTAAAATAAAAATTACTATTCAACACTAGATTATGTAGAAATTCACCATTTGAGCTGCATACCACTTCCTGCAGAATATTCAAAATAATTGATACGCATGTTTAAGTATGGGGAATAATAACAAAATTTATGTACTTGCTTTGCGAAATTCCTGTATTTAATATGCAATTCCAGATATATATTAGAAACCTTCCTCTTTCAAGTGGGATATATATGAATATATATTTAAACCACCCTTTTTTTTAAAAACATTTTTTCCAAGTATGAAAAAATACGTTTAAGTATTTATAAGGAATTTTAACACGTAGAGTTATAACAGATTCATGAAATATATATATAGTTCAAAACACTTCTACCTGAAGGAAACAACACAAATTACTCATTCTATTTTCTTGTAGTGTCTTAGGAATACATATCAGCTTACAGATCTAGAAAATACACACAGAAGGATTACAAGGAGAGATACATTTCGAATACCTTCCTTCAATTTAGTTCACGTTTCTTCACGTCACAGGGATATGGATCTGCAAAAGATCCTCCATCCCCTATCTGATAAGTATTTTGGCGCTGACAAGTGGAAAACCTGAGTGGGAAAAACAAAGTTCACACTGAGTTTGGTAGAATGACGTCACAGTCTGGGGGTAGTAGTCTTCTGATTTAGGTGGGAAATAAGTCATGAGAATTTTGACAGTCAACTGGGAGCTGTAGTATAAACACTGTCATTAGTTGATAGCAATAAGTGAGAAAGCTCTCTAATGGCTGCCCTGAAGTTGGGGAAATTGAAATAAGAGATTACTTGCCTGGTGGGTGCAGCGATGAGAAAAAATTTTTAAAAGTCAAGAATTACAAAAATTAGAGATAAAAATATGGAGTAAAAAATTTAGAATGAATAGTTTGCATTTTCAATACCGGTGATTGCGAAGCAATACTATTAAGGGGGATTATAAGAATCCAGGAGTATTCTCCTGGGTCTCTTAGTTTTGTCATTTAAGTGATAATTTTGAATGTCTATTAAATTTAGATTATTGGTATTGGGGAGATTATTAAAAAATTTAATTGCAATAGTTTGAATAAAGTTTTTAAAAGGTTTAATATCAAGGGCTTTATAGATGTAGGAGTTTCTGGTGTATCTACCAGCTCTAGTTATATTTCTAAAAAATGAATTTTGCGAGACTTCAAGAATTTTAATATTAGTATTTGCTGCCCCACAAGTGCAAGCAAAACAGCAGTGTAGAGAAGTACCTTGTTGTTGTGAGTCATATCAGAATTCCAGTTAATTAGTGGGTAAATTAATCTAAGGGCGATCCGGAATTTATTTCTTGCATGTAGAATGTGGTGTTTCCAAGTGAGTGCTTTATCTAAAACGATACCCAAGTATTTTGTACTCTGAGACCAGTGTAGAGTGGCGTGGAGTATAACGTGGGAGGTGTGCAAGGCTTTCTTCTCCTGGTAAAAAGCACAGCAACCGTTTTTTTGACATTGATTTTTATCTTCCATGTATTAAAGAAATTTTCCAGGAGAAAAAGGTGTTTATTTAGAGCGAGTGTGATTGAGTTGTGATTTTTGTAACAGGCCGTTATACATGTGTCGTCAGCATAGAGGTTTATCATTATTTGTGGATGTGTGGGCATGTCGTTTATGTATAGATTAAATAAAATTGGGCCAAGGAGGGACCCCTGTGGGCAGCCTGATAATACCTGTTTACAAGGTAAGAATTTATGATATGAATTAATGAAGGAGGGAAGTTATAATTAATTAATTTATAAATGAGACCACCTTCAATTTAGTTAAACACGTTACATCTTATATATATATATATATATATAACTAATTATTCACAACTTTAAGACAGGATTATCTTGTGGTATTCTTCAATGCACGATAGGTTTCCGATCTGGTTAAACAACTTTCTTGGGTCCAGCATTTTAATTAGGGACAATCTAATTACTTTTAAAATGCTTGAAAATAGTGGTGAAATGATGTTAAGGATTTTTAAAATTTTCATATATTGTATTCTGTAAGCATACTTTTAGAAAATGGTTTAACAGAGATTTTTCAATGTATGGCAGAAAAAAGCATAAGCCCCTCATAAAAATATTGAATTAAACGGGCCAATCATGATTTCATCGGTACTATTTTATTCATCAGCACTAAATATGAATATGATGCTACGCTTAAATAATGTTTACCAAATGCCCCTGTCCAAATATTTTATCTAATAAAGAAGAATTATCAAAAATATGCAAATTTATAATTTAGGAGAAATATACTTCAAGTCTAGTGGTTATGGTAATGATCTCGTGGCAGGCATGTCAACATTCAGTGCCACTGAACACAGACTGGGAAGATGGGCTGATGCAGGTTAAACCTATTGTGGCTCAAAATCATCTCGTTGGAGTGGTGTGGTAGTTTGGAGAGGGGGTGCCAGCTCAAGTGGTGTCAGAGGTACAAAATTATGAGGAGAGCCTTTCATTGCACTTCTATGAATCCCAATTGTCTGATGTTTCAATTATTTCCCGGCTCCCCCCTCCCCTTCTGAATGCATATATTCCAGATATTTTAATTATGTATAAAATATTTCAAAAATAATTCTGAAGTTATGTTAGACAGTTTCAAATTTATAATACATTTTTATATTAAAAAAATTTCAAACTCAAAAATAATCTCTCTGAAAAACCATTTAAGACAAAGGGCAAAACATAAGTTCTAGATTACAACCAAATTTAAATTAAAAATTATTCTTCAATACAGGGCTGTGTAGAAATTCGCATATTTTCTTCTACTTAATACTTAATGTGGATTTTCTTAAATTTCTAAAATCGTTCACACAGCAAATTTATGTTAATTTAAGAGAATAAATATATTTCACTCACACTAGATGAAAGTTCTGAGTTAATTATGCAATTCCAGATGTATAAAAACCAACAACAACCAACTTCCAAGCACATTTGAAAAGTAGCATTCTGTAAAACAAAATTTGTGTGTTAATTTCATTTAAGCATATTTTCACACATAATAAACTAGCTGGTATACCCGTTCTTCGCACGGGTAAACTGAAAAATATAAACACAATACAGATTGAAGGATAAAGAAGTTTTTAATGAGTTAATTTTACGTGAATTGGAAATTAAACAAAAAAAAAAAAAGCTTTTTGCATATCTCAGCTGAACAAAAAACGAAAGCAAAAAATACACCTTTGTTAAATTTTAAATCTGTAGATGTAGTAGCTGATAAAAAGGATTTTTTTTATATTTATAACTCTCTGGAGGGTCGATTTTTGAAAATACCTTACTGAGCAGATCTCTGCTCAGCAAAAGAAACACATTGTTACAAATTTAGTGTAATGAACTATGACGGGCTCATCGCGTTTTCTACTAAAATTTAGTCTTGGGTTCTTTGGGGCCGAAAAAGGCAAATTCTTTTCAACTAAATCCAGAAGCGAAACGTGAACATGCAAATTAGAAACCTTTTAAATAGCAGAAGTTTAACGTAAGCATATGACCTATTGGGGAGTGATTATGCTAGTCTGGTTTAAGCGCGTGAACTGAAGGAAGAGAAGAAAGCCGGCGTGGATTGTGAAGCTATCCGTGACAGATCGATTAAGTCAAGGGGCATCCAATTCCACACGAGTTATCCCAAAGAAATTGAGGATCCGAGAGGATTGCGCGCGATTAAGCAAGAAACACTAAGGTAGGATAATTCTACAGTCGGTCAAAAAATATTTGAGCCCTGTGACCTTTTCAAAAAATGATTGGAAATGGAAAACGACCTTTTTTAAATAGAAAACGACTTTTTTTGAATTGAAAACTATCTAATTTGAAACGAAAAACATCTCATT
>BMAV01021271.1:79044-133440 GCA_019973955.1 Trichonephila inaurata madagascariensis | reverse complement strand
TTTTAGAACTTTTTTTATGAGCACAATAACAAAGATCTCAGGAGGAAAGCAAACCTTTATTTCGCTTAAAATGAAGATGGAGCTTCTTAAAGCCGTTGCTCCAAAACAGAAGATGAAAACGGAAATCTGTAAAGATTTTGGTGTTGCTAAATTTTGTATTAAATTTCATTATGTTATTTTGAATGTTTTTGTTTTTGTTTTTTCATTGATTTTTTATTAAATACTTGCATATATACATCTTTATATATATAATTCTTCTGTGCGTTTGTCTGTGACTGAACTCTTCCTACACGGCTGGAACGATTTTGATGACATTTTTTGTGTGGGTTCAAGTGGATTCGAGAATGGTTTAGATTCACAATCCGGTCCGATATAGCAATTAGTTAAAAAGATCGGAGTTTTAACGCTTTATATTATTTATCACATAAAAGTTACAAGTATAATTCCTACGTTGAATGAAAGAGTAACTCAAACAGTTTTACCTACAAGTTTACAAATGTTCAATGTGAGGCCCATTCGTCACACGGCATAAATGAAGTCGATAGGCGAGTTCATCCTAAACTTTTTTCAGTGTGTCTGAGGAAATTCTTGCAACATCTGCTTCCATCCTGAATCTTAAGTCTGAAAGGTCAGCTGGTAGCCGAGGAACGTACACATAATCTTTATGAACCCTCACAGATAAAAAGTCACATGGCGTCAGATTGGGTGAATGATTGAGAAAATAGCCATAGTTGTAGAGCATCAAGATAGGCAGAACCAGGTACAGTTGTTTACGAGTTACAGCTTTGGTCGTCCTGTACTTTTCCTGTACAAAATTTACATTTTTTTGTCCTTCCTGTACAAAATTTACAAAACTCAGAAAATATCAAAATAATGGACTTAACCGTATTGGCTTCTGAGCGACTAATATAGTTTAAAATATATTGTAATTCTAACGTTTTAATTTAGTTAATTTATTGCTCCAAAGATTGTTTTAAGAAAATTTTTAATCAGAAGAAAAATTTAAAAAGAAATTAAACTGACTAACTATCGTTTATTTATTTTTTATATTATGCGATCGGTTTTCAAAAAACATTTTGTGAATCGCTGTTTAAAAGCGAAACAAGACTATTGCTAATAATTTTCTTTTACTTTTTTATTATCAAAAAAGTCAAGTTTTATACTTTTTCTTTAACGCCCCTTTGGGGCCAATTTTTGCAAAATCCGTTTTTAGTGGAACTCTACTCCATGAAAGGAACATGATTACCATTGGCGTAGATAGTTCTGAGTGGGCCCCGTATCAAAACTCCTTCGGGGCCTTTTTTTAAAAATGAAAGCCCTTTTAGTAGTACTGTAGTTACATATGTTGGGGCCCCTGCAGCTTGGGGGCCCCATATTATTGATAGGGCTGATACGGCGATAGCTACGCCCTCGTCACTGGCGTAGCTACTCCTGAGTGGGCCCTGTATCAAAATTCCTGAGGGGCCCTAAAAAAGTCCCCCTAGAAAATTTTAATGTGGGATCTTGGGGTCCCTGTAGCTTCGGGGCCCCATATCATTGATACGGTGGTGGCTACGACACTGATGCTTACCAAATTTCAAGTCTGTAGGTTTAATAATTCCTGAGATATTGTGATGAGTGAGTGAATGGGTAAGTCGCCTTATATAAATAGATAAATACCACGTTACATTTCTTATTTAATGAGCTATGTAGGACTGTTTAATTTGTCACCACTTTCTGCATTTCATGACAAATTAGACTGGAACGTAATAAAAAGGCAAGGTAACATCATTTACAATGCAGTGTGCTATTATGAGTAAAATTGCCCCTTTTAAATTTTCCTCCTTGGGCCGAGACAGTAGCTCACACAGGAATTTTTCAAGGAGGGGATCCGGGGTTGAAAGTTCACCATTCTTGTGTCATGCTATTTTTGTCGATTTGCAGGAACAAAACACAGTAAAAAACTAATTATTGAATAAATAATTAGCATTAATTAATAAAATTAATCATTAATAACAAATATTTAATTAAATTTTACGTATTATATTCTTAGAATTATAACCAATCGGAAAAAAATCAAGGGCTTTGGGGGGTGGTTGTGTGCGCCACTGGGCTGAGGCCATGTTGCTATTACCTAATAATGAAGGAATGAATGACTTTGAAATGAGTTTATTTACTTGATTCATTTGATTATATAGGACAAGGGTGTCAAACTCAGAGGTTAACTTGGACCAAACAAACAAGGTTTAGCTTCAGGTGGGCCGCAAAAAAAATCAATATTCATAGAAAATAAAGTTTATTTCGAATAATACATTATAATAAACATATATAAAAGAACAACCAAAAAAAAAAAAAAAAAAATGTGATGTTTCCGTTCTGAACCTTGACTTTTCTTTTCTGCTGCTATCTTTCCTATTTCGGAGGAAAATTTTATATATTATTGTGTGCTGAAATATTGACCGGGCCTTTGAAAATGTTCGTTGCGGGCCGCGAGTTTGACACTTCTGATGTAGGATGTTTGAGTCCCGATCAGGGGCTTAGCTGGGTATCCAAAAGCCCTGGTGTAAAGAGAAAAAAAAAACGAGAGCCCTACCTTGGTTGGATTTTATCAAGTAAAACGGTAAAAACATAACTATTTTAAATATACAAAACTACAATTCGTATTTACTATCTTTTCTTTCTTAGCGTTGATTGCACTTAAACGCACTACTGGTTTCTCTTTTTTTTATCCATAATTTCAATTTTATGATATGTAGAATACAATTCGTATGTGCTTGAGTACTTACTGACGTTAAAAGGAAGCAGAATCGTAATGTGACGCTACAAAACGTCGTTGGGGAATCCCTAGCTATTTATTTTTTCGGAAGGATCGAACACTCGTCCACCAGATGCCTTAAAGCTACAAAATGGTCCACCGAGATAGACAGGAAAATACAATACATTATTACTTAATTACTTAAAAAGAAACGCCTCTGAAAAAGAGCAGAGGAAAGGTGAGGGAGGGACAGAATTACATCAATGTATTGCAGTAACGCGAAGATTGCGAAATATTAGAAATAGAAAAGTAGCTTATTATGAATCACATTGTTGTTGAAAATAGAATGAACTAGGAAGTCACATTGCTTCTTGTGTAAGTTTTTTAAGATGTTATAATAAGTATGGTAAGATTTTTCATGGAACTTGAAGTTTATTTTCAGGTAACAGTTTATAGAAAATTGAAAAAATTTAAAATAACAAACTTTTTAATAAGTAAAATTCGCACCACTGAACAAACACCGAAAGGGAATTCTCTAAGAATTCGAAATTTCTTTCAACTGAATTGAATTGATTATAGTTTGTTGCAATCTCTTATATTTATATCTTAAATTATCGCAAAGTCGGCTTGCTAGGCGGTCAGGGTCCGAGGTCCCCTGTGCACGGCACCGTCTAGCCCATTGGTAGCTACGCCACTGGTCCCGATGACGCTTTTGACCCACCATGTTAATTCATGTTAAATCTGTTCAGGCTCAAATGGGAAATTTGGAAAGTTGGTACCATCAAAGATGTCGTCCTCGTCCCTTGATTGCGGTTCAAAATTATGATATCCATAGCCAATAGACCTCACGTTGCTTCAAAGTGCGACGTTAGAAAAACTCTCCCCTCATACTTTTTGGAAGTGTATAGATGTAAAGGTTTTCCATATATATCTAGAAATATATTGCTATATAGTAGCAACTTATTTCTTACAGATATAACCTAAACTAATATTTCATTATAACTTTTTAACTAAATTTACGAGATCCTTTTAAAAATGTATTAATGCTTGAAGTTGACGTTCAGATTGTGAATACTGTGCCATCCGATATAGGCCATTTTTCTGTCCAGTACATTTTCATCGAAGAGTAATGTTTTTAAATGTTCCTCTTTCAATAACTTCCGAACCGTCATTTTCAGCTCGTTTTAAGTAGCTTTAAAAGTATTTCAATGAAATTGAATAGAAAAGGACACTACCGAAATCCAGAAGTCATGAGTTATTTTGTTTACTTTGTTTTGTAGTTCGTTTGGCAACAAGTCAGATCGTCTCAATAATGTTTGTGTTTGACAGTGAAAGATGATGTACAGTTAATTTTAGTTTCTATTTAATTTATGTAATTCTAAAAGTGAATTGTTTCCCTATCCTGAGAACATTAAGTTGACATTTTGAATGAAATAGTCATGATTTATTATAAAATTAACTATATTTTTCTCACAGGTATGTGTACTTATTTCCTAATTTATAAATGAAACTGGAATGTGTATTTAAAGATGGATTGATTTAATAAATTATTTTATTTCCGTAGTCATTTTCCTTGTTGGAGTTGTAACGAACAATCGGGTTCTTGAATTGAGCGACAGGTATGAATTTCAATTTATTATTTTTTTTACATGCATGAAAAAAAAATAGAAAATGTCATGTGTTTTCTTCTATATTTTTAAAATTCTTTATTTTGTATTTACTATGTTAATAAATAATTACTTTTAAATACTCTGAATTAATGTTTATGAATGGAAGTTGTATTTAAATTATATAAAATTAGTAAATATCATAGTTATAATTATAAAAGATATTAGTGCATAATATTTGTCTTTTGAGCGTAACTTTTTACGATTTATTGCAAATATTCGATCATTGTTTGTTTTAAAACTACACAAATAATTAGCAACATTATAAAAAAGAAATTGATAAATGTTTTATCTCATAATGAGTTTTTTGTTATCAGAAATTAAAAACAAAACATCATGTTTGTGCCTTTTTGTAGAACACTAAAGAATTAAATAGATCAATACCTATTTTGTTGAAGAAATTTCTTTTCTAGGAAAAGGCTTACTTAGATCAATACTGAAACTAATTTTTTAAAATTCATTTTTACATTAGTATGTAGATATGTTAATGTAAAAGGTAAAAATGTGTACATTTAAAAATAGTTTTTTGTTATAGTATGTATGATAACATTCAAAATGGCTTTGAATGTTTGTTTATCAATAAAATTGGAGAATAGACAAAATATATATTTTCAGGTTTTTTTAGGGGCTAAAACCCACTGGCATAGCTAGTCCTGAATGGGCTCCATATCAAAGATTCTTTGGGGGCCCTCTTTCGGGCCTGTTGATAGCTTACGACTTTTTTGCTTGCATGTGTTGAGGCCCCTGTAGCTTAGGGGGCACATATCATTGATACAGCAGTAGCTATGCCCCTGCTAAAAATCCTCCCATATGCTAAGAATTATTTTCATTTTCAGTATAAAGATTAAACCTAGATGCATTTGTTTAAATAAAATCTTTGTTTTTTTAAAAATGTAATCCCTCTCATTAAAGTAGCCTGTGTATGTGACTGTACATATATTTGCTACACGAATATATTTATTATGTTTTTATACAATATTTTTTCTTTCAGTTGTACAGCTTTTAATAAATGTTTTTATCTCCATTTTAAGTAATTATGTCTGTATTTTTATGTATATTTTTCCTGAAGTAAAATTTCCTTATTTTGAAGCAGTGTTTTTGCCTCTTGCTAACTATAATATATTAATTAATCAATATGAATGTATATTTTAATATTTTTTACCACTAGTAGTATAAAATTGTTAATAAATGTTCTAAATATATAAATGAGATAGCATGATAACCTTCAAAATATATATTGATTATATATTTTAATTCAGAGCTCTTTTTCTGTAAAGACTTCTCCAAAAAGTTGTCAAATTTCTTTGCAGCTTATCACCAAGTAAAACATAGGTTTGCAAAAAAACTTCTATGTTCCAAAAGGCTACTAAAAGTATGGGTTTCTTCCCTTTTCCATAAGTGAGAGATGAAAATCAAAGGCAAGAGTTTTTCCTTAACCCTCCAAGTGGTCTGCACGTAAAATCCTGCCATTCTAGAGATGCTTTTTTTGCCTTCAAGTAAGATTCTCAAAGCGGTTGAGCCGTATTTTTAAAAATACGGCACAACCGCTTTTGAGAATTTTACTTGAAGACAAAAAAATACGTGTGGTGCGTTTCGAAGCATCTCTAGAATGGTAGGATTTTACGTGCAGACCACTTGGAGGGTTAATCCCTGAAGTGGCATAAAAACCGAATTAACTAAAAAAATAGGTTTAATTTCCAATTAAAATAGGCTCGATTTCCTGACTACAGAGTTATTCCTAAAACTACCTACAGATTAATCATTGATAAATAAACAATATTAAAACTAAATACAAAAGTATTCTTTAAGCAATTCAAAACTGTAATGAATGCAAATGAATTTTTAACAATAAATACAGTAATGAAGTTTAAATAATGAAAATAAATTAAATATTATAAGTATAAAAAAAGAAAATAGCTAATTTAATTGTTTGTATTAAGAAAAAAAAATTACATTTATATACCTGGCTACATTGAAAAAAAATATTAATGATGATAATAAAAATACTAAAATAAATAAATAAATAGATAAAAATACTAAATGTAATAATAAAAAATAGGAATAAAAAAATAATGAATGGTGCTTATGTATTATACTGTCAATCAATTTCATCAAATCAAAAATGTTGCTGAATGTCATAATATGCAGCCAGTAGTGGGAAACTATTCCTGTACATGTGTGATCATAATAATAACAATAAGCATTTGGTGATGGTCTTTTGATTTGGCAAAATTAGTTGAAGGTATAATACACAATAAATAAGTAAAAAATAATAAATCCCAAAATTTCTCATCCTAAAATATCACATTCAAGATATTTTAGGTAAAAGAAGTGATCCTTCAAATGAAAGAAGGATCTGGGATCTAGAGATTGTATAGAGTTCTATGTATCTGGCTAAGTACTTAATTGAATTGAGTAATGGAAATTGAACTGAGTAATTTGATTGGAAAGCCTTCCATATTCTAATAGGTAGAAAAGGCATCTAGAATTTGATGAAAATGACCCTAAGAAGTGGCTTTTTGTTCTTACTAATAATGTAATATCAAAATATATTGTAATTGTATTGCATAATACAAAAAATTCTCATTTCTGCTGGTTAGTTTTTGATATATCTTTTTGTACCAAATATTTTTAGTTCAAAATACAAAATCAATTCATATATATGTTTTTCATAACAGATTAAATTTATATTTGGTACAGTTTAGTTATTGAATACAGGCAAAAAATAAATTACCAAATGTTGCTACCTACTACAGATGAAATATTGGCATCTGTAACCATCTCTTGTCATTTACTGTTGAGTTTTTAGTTTTTCAATAAAATTAGTGACAACTAATTGCAAGTTTTATTTGTGTATTTTTGGCCTTCATTATTAAAAGTATCCATTGTGTGAGATTTGCACTTGGCTAACAAAACAGATCTTATATTTTGTTATCAATAAAAGTAACACATACATACTCACAAGCATATATATTTGTTAACTTTTTGTTAATTTTTTTCGCTTCAGATTTTTGGATGTTCGAAGCAACGGTGTTTGGCTTGTTATGGTGAGTCTATAATTTCATTTTAGAATATCTCTTTTTATTCAGTCTTCTATTAGTACCAATAATCAAGAATAAGTCACATATTTTGCAAGTACAAAATATACAGTATGTATTTTATTGTATTTCAAATATTAGTATGAGTTTCATTTTTTAATTAAAAAATAAGCTTTCTTAGCTGAAGTCTTGAAGCCCAGTGGCTGAGTGGCAGTGTATCGCGCTTCCACACCACAGGTTTGGGGTTCGAATCCTGGACTGTGCAAGGTCAATTCAGCATTTCATCCCTTCAGTGGGTCAATAGAATGAGTACCAAGCTTGCTTGGGAACTGAACACTGGAAGTTTCGCGTCAGGCTGACTACTGGACTGAAACATAACTAAGGGCACGTAAACTAAGATAGGCATAGTAGACCTAAGCCCTCATGGGCTGTTGTACCACTGGGTTCAGTTCAGCTGAAGTCAAATTTTGTGGCACACACTAGAGTAGGGTTTGGCGGTCAAATCCCTTCTGCGTTAGACCAACAGATTTTTAATTTTTAGCATAAAAATTACATCTCAATGTTTTTGTGCTCATTTCTTAGAAATGTAACTCCTCCCATGAAAGAAATCTGTGTATACTACTGGTCATTTATGTCAATTATCTTTAATTGTATGCTTTCTTATGAAACATTTTCATTTTGTTTTTAATTGAAAATTTTTAAAGTTTTTAATTAACCTTTATATAGGAGAGAAAGCAATCTGTAAAATAGTTTGCATTAATTTCCTTTTCTATTTGTGTGAATAATTTAAGTTTTGTTTTGCATTAGTTTTATGCTCCATGGTGTGGACATTGTAAAAATTTAGAACCAATATGGAGTCAAGTTGCCCAGTCATTAGTTGATACTGAAATTAGAGTTGGAAGAATTGATTGTACAAGATTTACTAGTGTTGCTACTGAATTTTCAGTTTCTGGTTTTCCTACTATTCTGTTGTAAGTTTAATTATATATTTTTTCATTAACTGCTAATGTGTAGTAAAGCTATTAGAAAACATTTAAAATTTCAACATTTTGATGTTTTTTTTGTTAGCTAATTCATTGCCATTACATGTTTTAAGGCCGTATCACATGTACACGTTTCAAGCAATTTTTCATCCAATTTGTGCAATTTTTACTCAGTTGCTATAACAACGGCTTTTGAACAACATTTTGCTAGTGAGCTAAAAAAATTGTTCCAAATAAAAGTTGCTTGAAATTCTAGCCAATGGGGTTCTTCAGCGCTCCACGTCATAAAGAAGATGGTAGCTTTGGTTTCGTCTAACACATCAGATATGCCGTATAATATTTTAACGGTGTATAATATTTTAAACAGGATGGTGCTCAATTTCTGTTTATGCCCACCAGCAAATTATTTTATAATTTTTCTTTTTATTTAATTCGTTAGTATTGAGAATTTTTCTTTTAGTTTAATCATCCATGCCATGAAATTTAGTGGAACTTTAATTGATTCACAGTATATTTTTAAAATTGATGATTTATTGTTAAAAAATTTTAAATTTTATAATTCATAACATTTGAAAAATTTAGTTGCTTGCATAAAACTATTATTACTCAAACTATTTGAATATTTTCCAATAGGGTTCTTCAGCTTCCCATGTCATAAACAAGATGGCAGCTTTGGTTTCGTCTAACACATCAGATATGTCGTATAATATTTTAATGGTGTATAATATTTTAACGGCATATAATATTTTAAATAGGATGGTGCTAAATTTCTGTTTATGCCCACCAGCAAAAGTGCAAGCGAAATAAAAAAAATAACTTTGGATGTTCGTTTTTCGAAGCAGAAAAATCGGCAAGTTACTTTTCAATGTGGAGATAGAGCGTGGCTGATGTCAGAGCATGTCGTTTTGCTTGCGGCAACCCTTCCCCCTCATATTAGGCCTAAAATTGGACGAAAAAGTTGCATGGAAAATTAACGTGTGATACGGTCTATAAGGATAGCAAGGAGAAACAGAACTTCACCTCTTATGTTTCTATATTGTTCTTAAAGAAGTAAAGTAGTTGTTTATCATCTAAAATTGTAGAATATTTTCTAAAAGTTTCATGTGTAATTATTTTTTAACAATCTATCTTGAATCTATATTATTATTCAAATTATATTTACACAACATTTGTGCTTTGTGGTGACTATTGCTTTTCTAATAATGAGGTACTCATATTGTCATATTATTATTTAACTTTAAATAATTAATATTTTGTATTGTATATTCATACTTTTTAAAAGCATTAGTTTAATCAAGTGATTTGTATTCTTAAAAAGAAAAATTCAGATTTACTCAATGAACTTAATTGAATTTAGTCTTGAGCAGTGGTAAAAATTTAACGTGAATGAAAGAAAAAAAAACAACTTTTTAATCATGTAATTTTATAAAGATTTTAAGTTTTGGTATTGAATTTAATGAAAATATGATTTGTTTGAATACTTATCATAATTGTAAATTTCAAGTTAACTATCTTTGCACAGTATCAAAGGACATAAAACTGTGGAGTATCGTGGAGACAGAGAACGATATGAAATTGTGGATTTTGCCAGAAGAATGGATGGGTAGTTATTTTGTTCCTTTTCATTATTCATTGTTTGATATTAATTCAGTCTAAACAGGCAAATATTTTTTTATAGCCTTATGTTAAAAGAATAATGTTGGCATGAAAATTTTGTATTTTTCTGAATATTTACAAACTTATTAATCAGTTTAAAAGGAAGTATTTTGATCTTTTAGAATGATAATGTGCTAAAATTTTCATTTGCTTATTTAACCATGATTAAAAATATTATTCTCAAATGTATATTTAACCTTTCAGGTGCAAGGTACATAGCATATAAACAAGTTAATTATTTTTCACAATTTTATTCTTACACAAAACATTGTGCCTTCATTTACTTTTCAACAATCATATGATCCAGCTTTTAAACTCAATCTTCCTAGAAGTGTGCCATCTGATTTGTATAACTGCTCCAGCACAGTCATTTTGATATTGTCATCATTATCACAGCATTCATTGATAATCAAGATCCTTTTTATAAGTTCGGGAATGATAATCAGTTTCATGTGTAATCCTTTATTATCTTACCTTGAGACAAAAAATTAAAATGAGAACACCACTCTGTGCCTGTGTTAAAACAATTCATTTTAAAAGCTTATACTTTTTTGTGAAGGTCAGCTTAAACATTTGTTTTTCTGAAATTCATTCAATATTCTTTTGAACCAGCTTGAGTGCAGTTTTCAGTAATGTAAATGATTTGTTACAGATTCACTTGTGGGGAACACTGTGTAGAGAGTAATCATTGAGAACACTGAATCGCCGACCTATATTCCTTTAGCTTTATTTGTTTACATACCAAAAATAATGGTTGGATGTATTTTAAACTCTTTTCATTCTTAAGCACGTTTTTCAGTATTGTTATTGTTTGTGGATTAATAATTCCAAAATGTAAAACTTAGAACAAAAACACACATCTGTACTGATATTAAATATGATAAAAACCAGTTAAGTTTAAATTTAGCAAAAGTAAATTTGGCCAGAAAAAGCAATTTTTCAAAATATATGCTTCAAAAAAAGTTATTTTAAAATTTTTTTATAATTTTTCTTTTTATTTAATTCTTTAGTATTGAGAATTTTTCTTTTAGTTTAATCATCCTTCCATGAAATTTAGTGGAACTTTAATTGAGATTCACAATATATTTTTAAAACTGCTGATTTATTGTTACAAAATTTTTTAAATTTTATAATTCATAACATATTTGAAAAATTTAATTGCTTGCATAAAACTATTATTACTCAAACTATTTGAATATTTTTAATTAGTACTTATGTATGATGTGTTCATTTTTGTTTTAGTGCTAGAATTTTATACAGTTGCTTTCATCTTGGTTATCTTGCAAAAAATAATGATGGAGTTTTGACGGATTTTTGTGTTACAACAGTGGGTATTTATGGGGGTAGAATAAAGGATGCCTTATAAATATACTACACTTGTATGTAAAATTAAGAGAATTTGTGTCTTATTTTTACAAAAAGTATTTAACCAAGATTCTAATTATGCAAATATTCCCCCAAGCCCCTTCCTGTGATTCTGGGTTTTCGGGGATGTACATTATGTCACGCACCACTGCATATGTTTGGCAAAGCTCCCTTACTATCATGAGGTACAGAGAAGATATTTTAGAGCCCTATATTTGACTTTTCAGGGGCACAGTTGGTACTGAATTTCTGTTAATGGATGACAAAACTTGTCCACATAAGGCTCAGCTGGTTGAGGATTACCTGAAAAGTGAGAATATTTGCATGGATTAATCAGCAAGATCCATTGACCTTAACGCTATTGAGAATGTCTAGGATATTCTTGGGAGAGCAATTGCATCGTGCAATCATCCTCCAAGAGTTAGCCCTGAGCTAAGAACTATCTTGTGTGGGAGTGAGGTTGACTGCCACCAAGACTCATCAATTGTCTCCTGTCAAGTGTACCATCATGCTGTACAACCTGTCTGATTGTGAGAGGGAACTGTCTCATATTAGACTCATTTTCAATTCAATACCAAATATATAAAATATATTAAATGGATTTTGGACATTCCTGCGTAAACACATAAATATAAAATGATTTTTGGATGTTCTGTTGTAAATGCATATTCATATCAAGTTTCTTTAAAATCTGTCTATTATGGTTTTCCAGAAACTTAACATAATTTGCAAATACTCTTAATTATGCTTAGAAGTGTACATATATCAGTTGTATCTATATTTAACAAGAAATCCAAGGTTTTATTCAGGTTTAAAATGGACTAAATTCATGATGGTCACATGATAACGGCAATCACGTGTTTTCCATTGATTAAAAATTGACATACATGTAAAGTTTAGATAACATTTAAAATTTGATATGATTGGGTAAAGAGTTCATGTGTTAAAATTCTTCAAACAGTTTTCAAAATTTAAAAAAAAAAATACTTACATTATACGAATACTTTTAAATTAAGTGCATTTTTTTAACTATGTGTATTATTAAAACGTTGACAAATATGCGCTTTCTAAAAGAAAGTTTCTGCAAAAAGCAAAAGTTGGCAACAGTGAAGCACATGTACTAATTGGCTGGAAACGCATGATTATATTTATGATATAATTATGACGCATTAATTTATGAACTGATTGGCCAAAAACATGTGGCTCAGTTATCTTGTGACTGTGACATCACATAAATTTAGTCCATTACAAAATTGTGAATTTCTTTCTTTATCCATGTATAGTATGCCTTGCAGAACCAGCATATCATCAGTAATGTATAAGCAGTAAATCGTTTGATTTCATGTTAATCAAAATTATTCTGAAAATTTAAATTCTAAATTTTGTTTCTGTAGCCCAGCTGTTCGGCATTTTACCAACTGTGATCAGTTTCAAGCATTGAGAAAAGATAAAAAAGTGTTCTTTATCTACGTTGATGATTCAAAACTCTCTGAAAATGAACAATTAAAAGTATGTTAATTTTTCTCATCACACAAGTAAAAATATCTTTTAAATATTAAAAAAAAAAGATTAATGTGTATGGTAATAATTTAAATTCTCTTTTTAGAATGATTTATTACCTTATATTCAATGGTGTCTTTAATTTCATTTTTATTAACATCTGTGATTCTACTATATATTTAAACAATTGTTCATATAACTTTCAAGATTAAAAAAAATTTGAGAAATATCCTCTATATAAATTATAAAATAGTTAAACAATATTGTCAAAATATTGAAGTTATATAGATTAATGTTGAGCATAAGCTTCTAAGAATATTGAGACATATTTAAAAAGGAATAAAATATTGCTTAACCAAAAGAGAATGATTCAAAAATATATATATATATATATTGTACCTTATATTATTGGGGAGTTTCTGCATTCTTAAAAGTTTGCATGTATATGAAGTGTTAAATTAAACATTTAAATCAAACTGCTTTCAGAATATATATTGAGTAATTTAAATCAAGCTTATTGTAAGAAATTGTTTATGATAAAATTTGAATAAAAAGTTATTAATTTTGATGAAAATGAATTGGGAAATTTTATGCCAAAATAAAAGGATTATTTTATTCTCTGTGTTTGTTATTAGGATAACTATACGAGAATAGCTGAAGAATTTCAAACTGTAATGAATTTTTATACGGGTCCACTACAGTGTATTGCTCAGCTTGAAGGTTTGGCTCTTCCAACAGAACAATCGGCATATGTCTGCAAAGATGGTTCTTGTTTCAAATATGATGGTTAGTTTTTTTTCTTTTAGCAGAATCAAAATTCTAACAAGTTCAGTGGCTATAATGAAAGTATAATTTCCAATGTGTTTTACGTCATATCATCAATAAAGCAAATAACTTTTGAACAAGGAAATAGCTGTTAGAAGCTATTTCTAGAAGCAAAATAATTAATCACTTCCAAATTTATTATTTGAGAAAGAAGTGACGATAATTTAGTATTGTCTTCTTTTCATTATTTATTATTTTTAATTTCTTGCGTCTGGTTAATTAAATGAAACATTTTTGCTTTTTAAATACTACACAAGGATCTTGCATATTATAGTCAGTAAATATTATTTACAGCAGGGGTGTCAAACTTGCGGCCTGGCCAGTTTATCAGCACACAATAATATATAATAAAATATCAAAATTTCTCCCAAAATAAGAAAGACAGTAGCAGAGAAGAGATGTCAAGTGTTAGGATGCAAACATTAAATTTTTCTTGTTTTTTTATTTATGTTTATTATAATGCATTAATCGAAATAAATTTGTTTTAAGGAATATTGATTTTTTTGTGGCCCACCTAAAGTTAAACTTTGTTTCCTTGGCCCAAGTTAACCTTTGAGTTTGAGACCCCTGATTTACAGCCATCAACATTTATTTGCAAAATAGAATTTTGGAAGAAAATAATAACCAAATGATATATGTTACAACCAATTTATGAAGCCTATTAAATATAAAATTTAATAATTCTCTTGTAAGGATTAATTTTGTTAAATGATCAAACATAATATTTTCTTATTTCATTTTTAAATATGTGCATTTTCATCTAGTTGTATTATATATTTTATTCTGCTGTTATCACCAAATTTTATCAAGTTACAGTAATTCTAAATTATTGTATTCTCTGAGACTTAAATGTTATTGTATGTTTTGTTAAAGCAAGTATAATTTACAGTAATTCTATTGAAGTCTAATCATATCAAAATTTGTTGTTGTTAAAGATCTTTTAATTGAGTATTCTTAATCCTGAATTCTCTGAAAACATTTGTCTTTTTTTTTCACCAAAAAATAATCTTTAGAGTGGACTGTATGCTTTTTTAGAAACATGATGCTTCTCTATTGTATAAAAGCAGTTAAAATATGTTATGGAATTTTAGTTATTCAAACTGAAGTCAGAAGCATTTTTTCCCATTAAATAAATCAGTAAATAGTATGGCAAAATTTTTGATAATTATTCAATCAATAAACCTGTTTGTAATTGTCTGATATAAAAGTTTCCTTCTGGTTCAGAATACATGAGTGGATATTATTAAAATGTTCTTTTTCTAATTATAAGTAACTTAAATTAGTTCTTCAATTTCAAGGATTTTGGATAACACTCTAAATAAGTATTTGATTATTTGAATAATTAATTCAATTAGATTGATATTATTACATATATTGAACATTTTTCTTCCTTTGCAAACTGTTCTTAGGTTATAAAACGTACAAAATGTTATAAAAAGTTAAATGAAGTATATTTTGGTTCATTCTTTTAAAATTCATTCATTTTCAACAATCAGCAACCTTAATAGAATATGATAAGGTCATGCCTTTTGTACTCTAGGGTGAAGATCTTTGATTATAATCATAATTCTATCAGATATAAATATTTGGAATGAGAGGGACCATCGCATATTTACTTGAATTTAACATATTTCAAATGTGCAAGATACTATAGATTCCATCCCCATAATAATTTTTGCTCAAAATTCTGTGTCTTTGTTTGTAAGTTCAATGTAATATAATGTTAATATAACTGTAATATAATGTTAAAAACAAACTAATCTTCATAATGATCTAATAATTCTCTTTTAGTGACAGAAATTATTTTTTAACAATATTTACAACAGAATATAATTTTATTCACATACATATTTAGATACACTAAATTAATTGTAGATATTTTTGTGTTAATTCTTCATTTTGATTATAGATTTATAAAAATACTTTTATGTAGAGGATTAAATTTTAAGGTGGGTAATTTAAATTGTTATTCATGAAAATTGTTATCACATGAAATGCTATAAAACGTTTGTTTTTGTTAAAATTTATGTAGTGATGTTTTGTTAGAAATCTTTATATTGCAGAAGAGATGCTTGCATCATATAATATCTCATTACGTACCTGGGTGAACAAAGAGAGATTTCCAGCTTTTATAAAAGTTTCACCTGGAAATTTTCACCAGTTGATCAAAACTAAAAAATATATAGTTATTGCTGTTTTGGAAGAAAACCAAATTGGTGGATTGACACTCAAAATGTCCGAGTAAGTTCGATTTTTGAGAGCTTTAATTTTTTTTTTGTGTGATGTCACATATGTTAGGTTATATATTTGTATAAAACTCTCTCTCTCTCTCTGCCCATACAATCATAGAAGTCTGAGATATCCATTTTACTTGCTAAAAGGGTAATGATTTTATAGTGGATCTTTTAAAAGAGTTGTAGATATGAGAACTAAATGTTTTTTTCTTTAAATTTACATTTCAAACACAGTGTTTTTCTTCAAATTCACTTAGTAATGTATTAGATATACCATTTTAAAGTAATTATTTAAAAAAAATCTCATTCTAGTTATGTAAAAAAAATTACTTATTTAATTTCCATTTAGTTAATAAAATATTAGAGCATTTGAAGAACAATTTTTTTATACAACAAAATAAATTTTATTTTTAACGTACTAGAAATTCGAACAATTTTTAGTCATGATAATATTTTAAAATTTGAAGGGAAAAAAAAGTGTCGATAAAATACAAGGGTATGTGAAAATCTGTGATAATTTTCATGAATAATTTTATATGCTAGTTATTTGAATTTGCTTTACATTTGTAATTATTTTTCTCATCAGTTATATTCTAAAAATTAAATATTACTGACAAATAAAATATGTAAAAGCCTATTTATGAAAAACTGAATTTCCCTTATAAAAGACCAAATTGAATTTCAGAAGGAGGGAATTTTTAAATGCTTTCCTGAAAAATATGTAAAAAAAAACTCCTTTAATTGGAACTATTAGATCTGCAGACTTGAAATTTAGCTGGTGCATCTCTTTTGTTGATTAGAGATTATTAAGAATGGGTTATACAGAAATAATCTGTCAAGGGGGTTAAAGAAGGTAAAAGATACATATACTTCCATTTTAGAAATTGAAGTTATTATTTTTAAATCAAGATGTGAGGGCTATAAAAATATTTTTGAATGCAATCAAAAGCTCAATGCTTGGATTTAAATATCAATAACTTAAAAATAAAGTATAATTATGCAATACCATGAGAGAGAAATACCCGGTGAAGATGGTGGGTAATAGCTAGTAATTTATATTTGTAATAATATTTGTTGAACATCGTCTTAACTTGCTTTGCTGGTTGAATATTTAAAATTTATTGACAATATTTTTTGTATTTTTAGTTTTTCATAGAAAAAGTCTGAAATTGATCTCTTATTCATTTCAGGTTTAGAGATGTATTAGAAGCCATTGCAGTGAATAATAAAGATCTCTATCATGAGTAAGTTTTTTAAATTCTTTTGCGTAAGGGATTGGATTATTTTCTTATAGCAGTTATACATATTCAAATACATTTACTTGACTTGGCTTTTTTGCCCCCCAACCTGAATGCTTCAGTAAACAAGATTTTAAACATGACCTGAAAATTAAAGCCTAAAGGTTATTTTTATCAGAAAATATTTTTTGGGGCTAAAGATATGCTTATCAGAAAACTGTCCATTGAAATATTTAAAAGCTTATACTCATAATTTCTAAGTGTATTTTAGAAAGGGTTGTACAAATTTTGTTTTATGTGGAAAAAGAAAAAATAGGTAATTTTCGAAACATTTTAAATTATCTGATTAACATAATTTTATATTATTTATTGTAATTTCTGTACTTTTCAAGTCCAACGTTTCATTGTGACATCTACTATTTTAGTAATACAAATTTATAAACCATGAATATTGAATTTTTGCTGTGTTCTTTTTAGAAATAAAGAATAAAATTATTTTATGTTTAGTTTAGGTGCCCCCCATAGTTCTCTTCCCCCATTATTTTTCCTTAGTTTTAATCCAGTTTTAGTCAATTACTAGGTTGTGTTACCTTTCAGTCATAGTGCAGTATTTAAAAGTTAATGCCACACTTAAAATAACAAGGGCTATTGGTGTCTAACCTTGTAATTTTAAACCTCTGTCATAATGAGAATGATACCAGAATAGACTCCTTACTCTTAAGTTTCCACATCACACTAGTGTGAGGATTTGAGCTGGGACATATTTGATGTATTGGGTTATTCGGAAAGTCATTTCGTTTTTTTTGGGGAACATGAAAGACAGTTTTCGTATAATGAATAAATATTTTATTAAATTATATATTGGCCATTCTGGTCCATCACCTTTTGCCATCTTTCTGGCAGTAACATAATTCCCCTCTCATAAAAGTTTTGGTCCTTGCTGGCAAAAAACTGGTTCAGGTGGTTTTTGACATCTTCATTTGAGGTAAAGGTTTTGCCATCCAAAAAATTTTGCAGGGACCGGAACAAATAGTAGTCAGAAGGCGCCAGATCTGGAGAATATGGTGGATGTTGCAGTACGTCCCATTCAAGCTGTAAAAGTTTTTGGCGAGTGACCAAACTTGTGTGAGGTCTCGCATTATCCTGGTGGAACACTACACCCTTCCTGTTGATTAATTCGGGCCTCTTCTCTTTAAGTGAATCATTCAATTTGTCCAGCTGATGACAATAGACTTCTGAATTAATCGTTGTATTGTCCGGCAAAAGCTAAAAAAAAAACGATTCCTTTGACATCCCACCAAACGGAGAGCATCACCTTTTTTTGGTGAATGTTGGCTTTTGACACGCTTTGAGCCGGTTCATCTTTTCTGCTCCATGACCTCTTGCGTTTAACATTGTTGTATACAACCCATTTTTCGTCCCCAGTAATAATCCGCTTCAAAAATGGATCATTTTCGTCGAGCACACACACACACATCGGGCTTACACATCGAGCTTCGAGGTTAAGCCCATGCCTTTCAAATGGGCATAAACAGTCGAATTCGACAAATTTAATCTCTCACCGATCTCTCGTGTGGTTATTCGCCGATTTGCATCAACTAATGCCTTTATCACATCTTTGTCAGCTTCGACCGGCCTTCCAGACCGTGGTGCATCTTCGACATCAAAATTTTGCAAACCAGTTCTGGCGTACTGTTAATACGCCTTCTCCATACACATCCGTCAATTTTTTTCTCGCTTGGACAGCATTTTTACCTTTTCTGAAGTAAAAAAGTAAAATATGACGAAAATGCTGCTTATTGCTCTCCATATTTAAAAGGGCACCAACCAAAAACTACTGCGTAGAATTAATAGAACTTTTTCACACACAAGCCTTGCAATATCAGCTCAAGACATATAATGGTTATGCGGCTTAAGTGTGAAGTTGGTTTCGAAAAAACGTAATTAAGTCCTCTGATGGGAAAAAACGAAATTACTTTCCGAACAACCCAATACATTAGTATGCATCTTAATGGCATCAGGACTTGAAGGTACAACTTACTGCAACAGTGCGAGCTAGGAGCTTGTGATCATGACCACTCAGCAACTGAGGTCATTGTGAATGGCTTTAGGCTTATATTTAAGGAATAGAAAAAGGATATTTATAAAAGAAGAATTGATTGAAAGCATAAGCATGGTCAAAAGAGCATTATGCAATTGTTAATATTTAAAGTTACAGATTGTAAATTACTGTCAATTATTCATACTTTAGTAGATTCCTTTTTACCTTAAAAAACTGTGATCATAGCATATTGTTTTTTCTTATAATTGACTTTATCACATAGTTTAATTTTCTACAATGTCATATTATACACAGTAGAACGTCGTTTATCCGAATCAATTGGGGCCGGACACCATTCAGATACACAATTGTTCGGATAACCGAAAGCGATCCATGCAGTATATGAAACCAGACGCTATATGAATATTGAAAATCATCACATGCGGGAAATGTGCTTGAAGAAAAAACAAAATAGGTGTCGCAATTTTACCTTTATTGTGGAAAATAATCACTTATTTTTCGTTGTACCATTGTACACCTATGTTTTTTCGCTGCAAGGTGATTCTCTTGAGCAGCAGTTAGTTGAGTAGTACAGCACTCTGATTGTTGTTTGTACCACTCCATAGGTGTTTCTAACGTAGAAAATGCATCAGCATTTGATGGACCTTTGCTACCTTCGTTGTTGTTGTCCTTATTTTCATCTGTTTCATCGTCGGCAGGGTCAGATTCTTCTTGCACGGAAGTCACAATCTCAGCATCATTTAACATTTGAAATCCAGTCTTCTGCATCGCATGCCATCCAGGTTTCTACATCTTCATCGCATTCTTGAAATCCTGGGATCGATTGGACAAAGTCGGTAATCTCCTCCCCTGTCCTCATTGAAATCTTTTTTGCCTTCTAAATCTGGTCACAGCTTATTCCATGCATTTTTCAGGCTCTGTCTTTCGAGCAAGTTCCATGTATCGACTAACATGTAGCAGGCATCCTTCATAGTCTTCAGTTCACAACTCAACAAAAGAGCATGTATACACCTCCTCACTTGGAAACAAACTGACCTAATATTTTGCGCAGATGCTTACCAAATCACACAATTTAAATTCCCCAAATATCCCTGACCTTGGGTTTTCCCATCTCTTTTGGCCTCACATGAAACAACCGTTGAGCATTGCACTGTTCGAAAACATATTCATACATATGTAGTTGACAAAAAAAAACTGCTCCAGATATTTGATGCTTCGGATAATATATGTTCGTATAAAGGATGTTCTGCTTTATATATATATAACATGCTTCTGATATCAATTAAAAATTTTTTTTTTTTTAAATTGAGCAATGGTTTTGTTTAATATTTTAATAAGTATTAAGATTATAATCCACAGATCTTTCACATCTATCTAAATTTAATACATAAAATAAAAGTTTAGTATTTGATATTACATGTATTATACATTTCTTAAGAAAATATTAATTGTATTTAAATGCATTAGATCTGTTGTATATATGAATTCTTCTTTGTCTATTTTTTCAGTCATTTCATATTTGGATGGCTTGGACAACCAGAAATTGCTAACAATATAGCAATGGAAACTCTACCTATACCTAGTCTAATTGTTGTGAATTCTGTTACATATCAATATTATTTGCCAACATTAGAAGAAGATGAAAAAGTACCTTCACCGCAAGGCATTTTAGAGCTTTTAGATCAAGTGAAGAACAATAGTGCCCAAGTAACTAAATTTAATTTGTTCTTTTTTTTCACTCTATATAATCTCTAATATTATACTAAATTGCTATAAATCTAACTTAAAGCAAAATAATAAGTAAGGAAATAGCTAGTGCCAATAAAACATTCGCAAACTCTTAGGGTTAAGATCGCAGGATTAACCCACTCGCTGTGCATCCAGCGATTTCCACGGGTATGCATTTTTCCGCCTATTTAGCTGTGCAACCCATGTTGCTCTTGTTTGTTTTCATTTACATTTTTGATTATATTTTGATGATCTTATTCTATATTTTAATATAAAGACTCTTTTACAATTTTTTTTTCGTATATTTTAACTCTAAAATATAGATTTAATATGTAGGTTTGAAACGTAATGAAACCATACACAATTTTTGTACCTACTCTGATAAAATAACTGTGCAGCAAGATGGTTAAACAAAATTTTCAGGTGCCAGCCTTTTTTATTACTTTTCATATTACCAGGCTAAAATAATATTTAGAAGATAAAATGCAGTTAGAAACAATATTCAAATTTTTTTAAGTACTAAAATCAATTGCTGCCAGAATCAATCTAATTTAGGAATGTTTTACAAGGTTCTCCTGTGTATCTAAGAACATTTCTGTTGCGAGTTGTTGCTAATGCCACACCTGATCAAGCGGTGTCAGATCGAGGCCCACAAAATTCATTGTGGTAAGGAGCTAATTTTTACCCTTGTCATTAGCTGCAGGTTTGAGCACCATACAGGTGACAGTACAATTTGGCTCAGTTCTACCCCAATTTTGAGGGAGAACAACCCTGGGAAGGGGAAAGAAGATGCAATGCACACAATGAAGTTGAATATTTTTTCAACCTCGTTATGGATAGTTTGCATTATTTGATTATATTTGCCTTTATGCTTAACCATTAGCTGATTGTACATGAGACAAAAGATCTCCTGTGTTGTAATTTTGTTCATAACGCAATTATACATCGAATGAAGCAGCAGTTGCTCAATTTGGACATGACATTCACAATTGATTGAGATTTTTTTCTTAATTTATGAGCAACACTCTTCATTCATTTTCAGCATTTCTTTATAGATTTCCATTGTGAAATACATGTTTATATTTGAATTTTCTTTGCATATTCAGCCATGTATGATTTATATTGACATGTTTCATGTGTCATTAATGCATACATTCCAGTATCAGTCATTCTCCTATAAATTCAGAGTTTTGACATGCATTACATGTTGTGAATATATTCTTTTAGATTTATGCTTGGTCTAATTCAAACAGATGAATATTAAAAATTCTGTTTCAATTTTTGCATATATTTGTACTATAAATTGATGGTATTTAAAAATGGCATTAATTGGTATGAATAATAGTTCTCTTTGTGCTACATTTCTTATTTGTTTCTACAAACTATACTCTTGAAATGAATGGTATGATGGTAAACGACACAGCACAATTCCCATGCAATGTCACCTGAAATAATTAAATGAAAATTAATCACAATCTATGAAAATTCAATTTCACAATGCAATCAGGAACAATGCATTAGAATCGTAATATATTTAGTACAGTTTGTGTTGCAATTTCATACAACAGATGGTGCTGTTTTTCAAAAAATGCGTGTTTTTACTTATCGCAATTGTAACATCTATAGAATAGGTATATTAAAATTTTCGTATATATTTGAATGCAACATTGTGTCAAAATTTTCAAAGTAATTTGTGAAGAACTTTTGGAGATTTAACATTTTGAACAAATGGAACATGCACACTTTTCGTAATATAGATTATATTTTATTATACATTTGTCAGAAATAGTAATAAAGTTGTTTGTGGGAAATTGTGATTAATATTTTTTTGTTCCAATTTCAATATATAAAGGAAATAGAAAGTATACAAATTTTATTAACAAATTTTCAGTTTTTAGTTTTCTATCTCTTAGGTTTTTAAAAACTAGTATGGCAGATATCAAAACAAAATATATACAATAAAAAAAAAAATTAATCAGTTCAAAAATTTTCTTATATAAAATAAATTAATATATATTTTATTTTATAGGCTTATGGAGGTGAAACCTTTCTTTATCGTGTATATAGAACATATTATGGAGCTAAAACATCTTTATTTGTAAGTATATAAAACATCCTTTTTAACATTTTCTTCTGAGATACATATATTTATAATTAAGAAATCTATTTATATATTCTACAAAGTAGTTATGTGATTATTCTGCATATGAGGATGCTTTATTAATAAATTATTGAATATCATGTTGAATTTATGAAATTTATTTCTGGCAATAGTCAGAATATTTTGCACATGCAGTTATAGATTTTTCATATCAACAATTTTGTTTTTTCTTATTTTAAATAATACTATTAAAAGATATTTTTTTTGTTAGCACAGCAAACTTTTATAATTAAAAATACAAGTATTATTAAACTTATATTTATACATTTATATGTATTTTTAAAGGGAATGTGGAAAGGAAATCCAGTTTTAACAACTGTTCTTCTCGGATTACCTTTTGGACTTTTCAGTATTATTTGTTATACAACTTGTTGTACAGATATTTTAGAAGCTGGAGATGAGGAAGATGAATCTGAAATAGGTAAGTTCTTAAAAATAGACTTAATTTATTATATAGAATTTTTTTTCTCTGTATGTTAAATATTTATTTTTTTGCAAATTTTTAATTCCAGTACAACAATTTTTGTCAATTATTAAACTAAATTTTTCCTCAGTGTTTTGAAATTAAATTCATATAATATAATTATCATTTGATCTTTAAAATACAGTCGGACCTCCATATAATGAACCTCTATTTTGAAAATTTCTCTACTTTAGTAACTTTTTTCTTTAACCAAGAACATTGAAAAATGTATATCTATGTAACAAATTTTCCTTCGGGATTTAGCGACTTCATTAAATAGAGGTTTGACTGTATTTGTAATGAGAATTTTTAATGCATACTGTTTTTATTATTTGACCACCTTGTATTGCTTCTGATGCAGTTAGTATCTAATATTAAGATTTGTGTTGATAATAAACGGCTTTTATACTCATTCCGAATTGAAACTTAAAGAGAAAAGGAATACACAAACTTTTCTTTGAACTGAAATAAGAATTTTTTAAAGATGAAATTATATTTTCTCCTCTAGCTGAGCTAGTTTTTTTAACATAAGGAAACTTTACTGATAGTTAAATCACATGTTTTAAAATTTTTCACAAAACTTTAATTTCATTATGTTCCAAACTTTTTTTACCAATATCTTTAAATAATATTCTCTCACAGAGAGTGAGAGAAACAATTGAATAAAATCGAAAAATGACATTCTGATGTAATTTAGTTTTTATTGAATTGCAATATGTCTTAGCATCTAATAAATTTCAACTCTCATTTTTTTTCCCTTTCAAATAGATGAAAGACACCAGAAGAAAGAATAAGTTCCAACTGTGATATGAAGTTTATACTTTTGTTGCATGTTTCTTCTTGTTATAAAATAAGTATTTATTTACTTGTACAAAAATGTATTATACTTCAAGCATTCTTTTTTGTTCCTTGTTATCATACAACCATTAGAGTACATAAACAAAACACTTAAATAGTAATACTTATGCAAAAAGTAGCATAAATGATTAATTAAATTTAAGCTCAGGCATTATAGTTTAAGGATCTGTATTTTATATTTTACTCTCGACTTTGTAAAACTTTTTTCATATATTAGATGTATGAATAAAATGTATTACTTTTTTAAGATTTTCTTTGTGTTCATGCTGTCAGTATTTTCATTATCACAAAGTTTGCTGTAAATAAAAAAAATCATAGAAGCATTTGATTTTAATGTAAAAGAACAACTTTTTCAAGTTAGATAAAAATATATAATTCCTACAACATTACTGTTCATTTCCAATATCAGAAGCTATTGGCAATTGTAATGGGATTATTCTAAAAATAATATAATTTACTATTAGAAAATTAAAATTTTTCTTAACAAGACATTATTAGAAAAAGTAATTTGTTCTTTAATATTAAAAAAAAAAGAAATTCAAAATTTTGTGATATTTATATATTGGGGACAAGAGTGCTCATGGTAAAAGAAACCAGTTGTGGTCAGTAATGTTTCAACTAAAAAACCTACCTTTGTGCAGAACAATTGGGATTGTGGTAGGTTAAAAAAAGGCATGATATTGAGGTGCCGATTCAAGTGTCACTTATTAATTGCCCGTCATTCATAATTATACAGCCAATCAATTACAGCTTTGATGTATACTTTAGAGCAGGGGTCAGCAACCTTTTAGCTGTGGTGTACCAAACCAATCTGATATGGGGTGCCATATTTAAGAAAATATTCGCATGCAAAGATAGGAAAATAGAGGTCAAAAATACAAATTTAGTTTTATTACATGTTAATTATGCATAATTTAAAAGATTTTAAATTTTTTGTTATATATTAATATGTACTAATTAATATTATCTTTTAAGAATATTAAATTAAAAAAATATTCCTGCAACACACAGTTAAATAAAAAAACAACTTTTGCTGTGATAAGGTTAGCATTAAAACCCTTACTTAATATTGAAGTATTAAACTGTGACTTGCAATTTGACACAATTCTGAATTAAAATTGAGATTAATTTCCTGTGTGCTAGAAGGAATTTCTACACTGAGTTTATTTTCAATCCAAATTACGCATGCTGATAATTTTTTTCTTTTTCATTATATTTCTTCAGCAAAATGTTTCTATAGAATTTTGCTTCACTCCCAAGGAATTTGTTTTTTCCCTCTTACAGTCAGCATCAAAGCCTTCGATGGGGGAACGACAACAGGAATTAGTACTCATGAAGCAGCTATGATTCATTTTACAAGTTTATACAATTGTGTGTTTTGATTTGTATTGAATATTTAACCCTAAGAATGAGTCCCATTTAAACAGAGGATGCTGTTTTGTTTTACATAAAGCACAAAAACTACAAGTAAGCTGATTCAACTGAATTCTTTTTTTATAGAGAATGGAAAAGTAAGAATTAGTCTTTAAATAAAAATAGGGTAGGTGAAGAGAGGAGAGACAATTATTTAACTTTATAGAGTAGTGTAGAGTGCCATTGAGAATTGCTCCATAAATTTCTGCAATGGGCATGGTAGCCTAGTGGTTATCGTCGTAGTCTCATGGGTATGAGTCCTGGTGCCACTAAAGACCTGCCGAGTATGGGGGCGGGTGCTGTTATGAATTAAATTTATTGAGATCAGAGTCCTCCCAATGGTGTGGTAGTTTGGAGAGTGCCAGCTTGGATGTCATCCTTCTCACTTGACCGTGGTTCATCACCAATAGCCTTCCTGTTACTTTGTAGTGCGATGTTAATATAACCTTCACTCACCTACAGTGGGTCGTTCAGCCAACCAGTAAGTGTTGAGAACTTTTTTTGGGGGGGGGGGGGCGGTGAAGCTTGACTTAACTTTAGAAATATATGTTAAATTAAATCCTGGAATTGGTCGTTGTCCTAAGCATCTTGGTGAAGATATATGAATACCTTGCTTTGGAAGAAATTAAACTGTCAATATAATTTAAAATATTTCAGTGTTCAACCTGAGAATTTTTTTAAATGCTAAAATACAGGTATTAGTTGATGTATGTACCTGCTAATCTTGGGGTAAAATAGTAATTTAAAAAAAATTCTTTTTCAACCTTTATTCAAAAATCACAAATCCTTCTCAGTACTAAATAACCAGGGATCCAGTTGTTGGAGCAGAGGCCACACCTAATATTTCATTCTTGTTTTCATTTGTAATAAGCCTAGACTGAGTTTCCAAGCACTTAGGAGGGTTTATTAAATAAAATCCTTTGGCTCCATGTATTTCAAAATGCCACATCCATCCAATCATTTTCATGAGCACAAACTTAAACTACACTTGGGAATTTTTACACCTGTGTGTATGTAGGCAGTTTTTCTTAAAAAAATAATTGCAGGTGGACAGCATTCCATTCATTATGCTGTACAAAACTACCATAAAACTACATTTTTCATGATCCATTCATTCTCTTCATGAAAATGGTCTTGGAACCTTTAATATCAACAGTCCCAATTCAGATTGCTGTGTGGGTTGCAATAGAACCCTTCATTCTCAAATAAAAGCTGCAAGTTTTTTCTCTAATGCAAAAACAGAGGCTTACGACTACTTGCTGCTTTCTTATTTTGGCATCTCTGCTACATAAAGATGTTCCCCTCACTCTCGAACTTGTTTCTCCTCCATAGAAAAATAACAAGCAGCCATACTATTGGAAATTTTAGCAGACATGATCACCTGTAGTTTGAAATTTGCTGCTCACAAAAAATAAGATTAACTACAGATTGTGTACAGGATAACATATGAACGGCAAAAAAACGTATTAGCTTTAGATAGTTACCAAACATAACGTCATTTTACTTCACAATGATTTGATCGTAAATTGTTCTATCTGGCAACAATTGAAAGTTACAGAACTTTTTTTTCGATGAACATTAATTACTCTTATAAACACTCACACAAAAAAATCATATTTTCACTAAAAACTATTACCTATTTTACTACTGCTAAGTGTTTTTTGCAACTGTCATTCATGAAGATTTACAAATAAAAAAGTATTCTTATAATTTCTTCAAACAAGCCCTCAAAGGTATAAATGCTGAGCATAAACATGAAAAATATCAAGTAAAATAAAAACAATTATGAAAGAACACTTTTTAAAAAATATATAAAATGTTTTCCTGAAATGATGCAACACAGATTTTCGTATTAATATAACAACCTTTGTACAACAATATTCCTTATTAACTTCTCTTATGTATAGTGCAGGGGTGTCCAGCCCAAATGACTTTGCGGGCCACTTTGGAAAACATTATAATCTCACGGGCCGCACATAAAAATATGTACATTCATATCAGATTTGGAACCAAAAATCATTTATTGAAGTGAAAATTTAAAACAAAATGAATTATTATTGTTTTTCATGTATACAGACATAGATAATATAATAATGTTTATATAATATAATAATAAAATGATCATATAATGTTTAAAATATTACAGTTGCAATTTTCTTGAAAATTCTGGAGTTCCTTTTAAATTGATTTTTCCTTACTCATTGTTGAAATTTGATTGTGCTGTCATTCTCAAACGATTAAGTATACATTGCCTTTTATCTTAACTGCACTGAACATTTTTTTTTAAACTTTAAAAAACATCTCTGACTACTTCTTGGGCACTCCAAACAGAAAAGGAGGAGAAATGGAAGTAGCACTCATAGAGAATCATGTACCATCCATAGTAATTCATCCATATTGCAATTCGGAATTTATTAAAAAAAGTAATTTACTATAGTAAAATCCAATGTAACTGTTTGATAAAATATAAATCTATTTCAACCTAGAGGATCTATTTTAATCTTGTTTCTATTATCAAAAAGGATTTATTTTAAAACAAGAGCAGTTAACAGACAAATACATTGTAGATTAATATATATATATAAATTACCCCTTAAATAAATTTCAAATGGAAAAAACTTTAAAAACATGATATTTAAAATTTTTTAAAAAAGAGTCGGCGGGCCGCAATTTACCTACTAGTGGGCCACATGCGGCCCGCGTGTTGGACACCCCGGTATAGTGCATATGATTTTAGGTATAGTGTATTTTTCCCCTGTCTAATGAAATAAAACAAAAATAAAGATCACAAACATTATAGGAACAAATGTTTTATTAACGAAATAAGAATGAGTCATGTTGAACTCTTCAAAATAATAAACATCTCAATATAAAAACACTATAAACTTTAGAATAACACAAAATTATACAAAGCATATAAAAACAATAATACAATATAATACAAAATGAATGAAATAAAATTCAAATGATACAGAGATTGATAATTCTCAATTTACTTCAAACACCAATTATATATCTATTGATATTTCTATATTCTAATCTTTTCAACATCAAAGAGAACATGTAATTATGGCCAATTTCAAAAGATGTTTGGCTCTATTAATTTCATTCAAATAAATTCTGGTAGAAGAAAATAAATTTTTGATATATTAGCTGTATCACTTGATGTTTCTAAAACTTACATAAATGCAATAATAACAAAGGGAAAAAAAGTGTTAAATTCATATTCAAAGCTCAATACACACATCATACAAAAACACTTTTGTTAAATCATTTAGCTGAGCATAAATGTTATCCCATATAATTTGCTGTATTTATAAATAATGTTATCCAATCAATAAAAAAATTCAATATAAATTACTTTCAAAAATATGAAATTAATCTTTTTAGCAAATATTAAAGGAATCTTAAAATGTATGTATCTAACAATCAAATATAAGACATGAATTACTAAAACTAATTAATTTGATACAGCCCCCCCCCCCCAATGGTGTAGAAAAAAATGTCAGGAAAATAGCTTATTTTTCATACAATTGACAATTTAGGGTTTTGGAAACATTTGATTTAAACATTTAGTACCCAAGGGAAAAAGTTAATGATATATATTTTGTGAATCAAAATACTATTCACTCAAAGATTAGGTAGTAAAAAAAATACTTTTTACAAAAATAATGTAAAAATTATCTATCATAAAAAATTTAATGAATATCACAAAAAATAAAATCATGCTGAATAAACAAAAACTTCTTATATGAAAATCAAAGAATAAATATGTATGTAATAAACATTTAAAAGAAAGAATATTGATTAATTAGGGGGACACAGTTGAAGTTAAATACATTTATTTTATTTTAAAAAAAAAATGCCTTTTTTTGTATGATGTTTAAAAAAATATTTACTTCAGTGGGCAAAGTAATAATAAACGTTGTCCATTTCTTCTTACACAACAAAATTTTAAATAACAGAGAATTACTTTTGACAAGAAGGGCAAACAAAATCAATAGCAACAGAAGAATAGGACCCCAAAGTATTAAAATTATAATCAATTTAATTTTTAAATCAATAATCACAAATTTCAAAACTTATGCAAAAGCAGCATTTTGTAATACAGATTTGTAACAAAAAACTTATTTTTAAATCAACCTTTATAATGCAATACTGCATCATTCATTGCATTTAGAGAAATGTAATTAATTCAATCGAACTTTGAGCTGAAGTAAAATTAAAAAAAAAATAGAAAATAAAGCACAAAGAAAAAAAAAATTAAGTAACAAATGCACTTTTTAATGTACAAAATAAATCAACAAGTTTAAAAATTTATAAACAAGAGCTCAAATCAGTTTTCTACTTAAGCAATTGATGCTGCTTACTTAGCCTAATAGCTAATAAAATTATAGAGCAGGGAAACTAACTAAAATAAACAACAATTTTACTGACATATAAGTTGCAAACTTCTAGTGCAGGTAGTACACAAATTAGTTTCAATTTATTTAGCATATAATACATTTCACACGTTTATCTTAGTAAAAACATAAAATTTTAATATTCCTTACTATAAATATTAGTATTTTTACACCTTGTCTACTAGTTATACAATATAAAATTTAATAGTAAGTAAAAAATTAACATTGACAAGAAAAAGAAATATTTTCTCAATTCATTATAAAATATAAGTGATTAAATAGTTAAAAAAGAAGTATTACTTACAATTTTTGCAACAAGAATAATCCTTCCAAGTTCATAACTCATGAAAATTTTGGAAGACTCAATATCATTGAAAATAAAGTAATTATAAAGCATTTAATCCACTTATAAATTTTTTTATATACTCTATAACATAATACAATAAACATATAATTTCTCTATATATATTAAAAAAAAAAACATTTGATCAATGACAGTAGCAAGTTTTTTCTTTAATAATTTTGTTGAATTATATAGTTTAATTATATAGTCGAAGATTTTAGGAAGCTTGCTACATAAAAATGAAAGATGGCATATGAAATAAATAAATATGTATGGTTTTCTTATAAAATTCTTATTGCAGAAGTAATATCTTCTTTTTGTGATATATACACCTTAGTTATATTCTGTACAAATGTACAATATACAAAATGCTTTCATCTGTTCAGGCAATCAGAGGTATATCAAAAAGATCATACATGCCTTCCGTCTCATCTAAATTGAAAAAGTAATCTCTTGCACCTGGAGGTGGGCTTAACCTCAAAAGTGGAGAGAAAGCTATGGAAGGAAAATAAATGAACATGAAAACAACCATCTTTGGAAATATTTGATTTTTTGAATATTTTATACAATCAAATTTTACATAACTAATCTGCTTGGATGGTATAGTGGTTAGAGACAAAAACTGCCGTGCAGTACGACTTGGCTTCGATTCACGGAAAAGGCATGATGTTTGTAAAGTATAGTGCCTATGTGGCATGGGGACACTAAATATTCGTGGAGCTGACAGTTCTCTGGAAAGGTTGGTGGTAAGCAAACAGAGGTAGGAGAGGACCCCTAATCAACCCCCTGATGCTCTACCTCCAAATTAGAGCAGAATGGAGCCAAAATGTAGTTACCTGCAAGATGCTTAAAAATGCGACTGACAAACGTAATCTAGCCCTTTGCCAAGATGAATTTCGTGGGCCTCGATCTGACACATCAATTAGGTTAAGAACCATAACTAATTTTAAAATATCAAATTTTAATATATACTGTCAGTATTGACTCTTGCTCTTCCTTTATAAACTTTATTTAATAGCAATAAAAGAATTACTTAGCAAAAAGTTATATATTAAACAATAAAGCAAAATAAGATATTTTTCTTTCAAATGATTATTGTAGAAAAAGAGGTCCATACTAACTTTTCTTATTACTAGGAAATTCCTAAAAAGGGTTGAAAAACTATCAATTTTGATTTTAAGTTGGGGGATTGACAAAGAAATAGGCAGAGAACTGCAGTTGTTCAGAAAAATAGATTTAATAGCTACTTTAATCTCTTTGAAGATCTGATAATAGCAAACATTCACATTTGGTTGGACCATATTTTGTTGATAGAGCATATTCATTATGAACAAAAGAAATTTTAGATTAATTTTATCAATAATCAAATACAAAATACTGAAAATTGAATATTTTATAAATAAAAGAAGAAATGTTATACTTACTCTCTTTTGAAATAAGATCTTCCAAAAACTGTTCATTATATTTATCATCTATAGGAAGAAAAAATTCATATAAATACCTTTTATAAACAAGAGAGATTAAAATAAATTTTAAGAAAATTGTAGTACAGCTACTTTAAAAAAATGCATGACTTTTTGCAGAATTTACATTGCAATAATAAAAATAAACATGCATCTGATTATGTTTCAACTAGAAATCAATATTTAAAAAATATACATTTTCTTTCTTTAAATTCTTATATACATGCAATTACTTAGATTTTTTTTTTAACAAATCACAATTTATATATCAATTCATAAGACCATATTATAAGATATTCAATAAAAAAAACACCACAATTTAGTCACTCTAATATCTTATTTACAAAATATTTATTCTGAAAAAGAAATAACAAATAAATACAAAAAAATTAATATATGAAGAGCATTTAGATAAAAGTTTCAGTACCAGACATCAAATTTAGATTTGAATAAATAAATATTTCCAAGATACTGATTTAATTATTTAATATAGATATTTTCAATGCATAACCAAAAAAAAAAACATCTTGTCTAAAAATTAGGTTTATATAGCTAGTATTTTATATTTGTATAGTTATATAATTTGGAGTATGCATGCAAGAGGCGGAGATTATAGTGTCAGTAACTTTACATCAAATTGTAGATTGAACAATGTTTTTAAAGAAACAATATATATATATACATAAAACTTATACACCTTATTACATGCAGTTAAATCAAAATAAGTTTAATACACTATTTTTAAAATGAAACATTTTTCTACAAATAGGATAAAAAATATTTTTCGATAATTCATAATAGAATATTTTAAAAAAAATTCTCTTTTAAATAAAAATTATATTAAATTTAGATTCTATTTACAATAACATAGTATATCCTCTACACTCACAAATTTTTTAAGAGTAGAAACACATTTCTTTGAAATATATGCAGAGAAAACTAAGAATGCATACTAGATTTTTGACTTAATTTGCAAAATTAAATCTTGAAATTTACATAATAAAAAGCTCCAGGCTTATAAAACTGCTCCTGTTGTTGCTCTATAAACTTTTTCCAATGTTTTTTTTACTATCTGTTTTGCACTGCAAACTCAAAAAGACGCCAAACTACTGCGTTTTATGTTTATATTCGAAATCATGTGTCGCGTTAGTGATAAACAAACATTCCAGTGAATCTTTTGCCAAAATTTAACTAAAATAGTTACAATTATTTAATTTTCATCACTGAAAAAATTGGCAGTCAGAATCTGGCACTTTCTGCAACCTGGAGACCAAAACAAAATAATCTATGGAGAAAATAAAGATAAACGAATTAAGAATTTCATGGAAGCTTTTCTCTAAGCCACTAAAAGAGAATTGAATGGAATAATTCTTCAATTATGATTCTATGACATCTCTTAACTGTTTCAACAATAAGGTTTGAGTTTGTAGAAAATTTTTACAGATTATAACATAATAACTGCATCTCATACCTGGAGTTGAAGGGGAAAAAAAAGTGTAAGAACATATCATTTCTGTATAAATTCTCAATAGAATAATAAACAAATACATTTTCAAAAAATTGGAAATTTAAACATTTAACCTATGGCTATATTCAACTGAGCTAGATGGTATACATGGGTATCGATTGAAACAAATGGAGTAATACCCAAGAATTCTTTAACAAGGGGGGGGGGGGAATATTAAACTAGTAAAATTTAGGGACAGATTTTACTAAGATTAAACAAAATGTAAAAGAATTCTTCTGAACCAATGAGAAAATTATCAACAATCATCAACTATAATACTCGTATTTCTACAGAAATATTACACATTCAATTTACTTCCCCACTTAATATATTACTTCATAAAAGTACAATGAAATACGTTTAACGCGAAAATGCTGAAGACGAAATACTGGTTAATACAAAATAATACAACGATCCCAACAAACTATTATGTATTTTCATGCATTTCCCCCTTTTAACACAAGAACATTTCCCTTCAGGGAATGAACGAAATACGGAAAACACCAGCCCCACAGGTTCATCATATGATCATGTGTATGCAGCCCCAGTTATGGAAGACAAAAACATTTCGGAGTTTGCTCAAAAATATATTATTGATGCAGGATTCCGACGACAAAAATGAAATGAGTAATGCAGTTCCTGATCCTATGTCATCCGAAATAAGGAACATCATGAAAAAAAAAGTATGCACAGTTATTTAGTGCACATTGCAATGGTGAAATAAATAACAAAGTGCATGAAATTGAATAATTTGATGCAATGCAAAGAAAAATATCAGACTTCCCAAAAACCGAATTTTGTTTTTTAAAACCTTGAAAATTTTCTATAAAATTTATTGTGAATATTTTTGTTTCATTGATTTTATTAAATACATGCATTTATACATATCTAAGCAAATAAAATATACTCTAATAAGCTTCATTTTGCTGAATATATGACTTTTTTTGCAATATCCTTTAACACGAAAAAATATTTCAGTCCAACAGTTTCATATTAAATGATTTCCACTGAAACTATTATACCCTTTTCAATGTCAGAATTTTCATGTATGATACTTGCAATAACATCATGACTTCAGAGGAAAATTCACAGAAATAATTGTCTACCCATTACATCTTTTGTATTAACTTCCTAAGTCATCTCATTTCACAGAAAACTGAAACAAGAGAATTTGTAAAAACAGAAATTCAGATGGAGGTAATTTATAATGTTAACAGATGAAATCACAACGAAACTATCAATCACTGAATGAAGAAAAACTCCTGGTGTAAATACAAACACCAAAGCTACTCTTTTTCTTCACATTAGCAAATCTATGATATCTTTCTAGTACATACCAGATAATTCCATTCAGTGAATTTTCTATCATAAAAGTTGATAGGAAAGAAAAAAATATTTATAAGATGGTAGGGAGTATTACCTCACCAAAAATATACTAACCTGTTGAAGGATTAAATAATAAATCTCTAGAAATGTCAAGTAAATTGTCAGCATCATTTGCATCATTACTTGATGTAGATGGAAGAGGCCCTAAATTTAAAAAAAAAAAAAAACATTATGAATACTTTTAGAGCATGAATAATAATTACAAATTCATTATAGTTATACCAACTGAAAAAGATTTTTTCTTTGAATATTTATATGCAGAAATTATTATTGCTTAAAAAGACACCCCAAATAATTCTCTTCTGTTCAACAGCATAAATTGTTCCAATAAAGTCCCCCTACCACACATTTAAATGTAATAATTCTACATTATCCAGGTTTTGTTTCTCACCTGGTTGAGGTAATTCAACTGAATCCATTTTAGGTGCTCCTTTTTTTCGAGTAACAGGCGATAGTACATTGAGTGGCTGAGGAGGTCCTTTTCTAGGCGACTGCCGAGTTGCCATTCGATTAGATGCAGCAGCTGCAGCACTTTCTTCAGCAGCCTAAAGAAAATGCAGCCAAAACAAGTACTTAAAATAATCGGTCTTTATAGCTTCTGCACAATAATTTTTTTTTTTAATTTTATAACTGAGAGACAAATTAATATGCTATATGTAGTGTAAATGAATTTTGTTAAACATTACTTGAATAATTTAAATCCATCGATAGTCAACACTAATGCAATGTTTCAGCCTGCAGTTCAACTTTAAGAAGCTCTACCAGTTGAGTGTTATAAGAATATCATTTCCACATTGTTGCCCACCTCAAGATAATCAAAATGTGTGTATAAAGAGGCTAACCAAGATAATACTGCTTGAAAGAAGCTTTTGGCTGGGGAGAGTTGTCAAATGTAATGTGATTTTGAGGGGTTGACAGTATCCGAGGAGTTTAATCAACAAGACAATTTCTGCTAAAATCATGAATCTGGAGGTGAATAGCAATCACATCAATAAACTTGTAACAAAGCACAGCCAAGAGCCGATAATCAAAGAGCTTATGAAATTGCATTGTTTCATTGTGGGAAACTGTAGAGGTGAATTTGTTAGAAGATGTATCAACACAGCAATTAATTTGATGAATTGAAAAATAATGTTAAAAGCATTAGAAACTATTCCTTAATATATTAAGAAGTAACATTTTACGATGGCAGTGGTTATGTGAGCTACAAATTTATTTAATGATAATGTTAAGATACATTTTCATCAAATTTTGCATTGTCAAAAACAATTACGTCTCTAGATAGCTTATTTAATATTTTAAAAAAATGTGCAACAAATAATAAACTAATTATTTCAAACCTTAGCAAATTTAATTTACATTCCAAATTCATATACCCTCTGTGATATCAGAAAAAAATAATTTCTGCATTCCTTAATGAATATAATTTTCTGCAGAGGATAAATATTACATATTTAAACTCTTTTTGTATTTTTTTTTTACCATGGAATGTGTTAAGACTTTTATGCTAAACTGTTTTACTTGAGTATTTTACATTACACATAGGATTCTTGAAAGAATTATGTGCATTAAACAAGGTTTCACTTTACAAAATATACATCAACTCACCCAGTTGGATTTTGGCAGTCAGCTCTAAAGGATATATGTGAAACAATTTGTATACATTAAGCTTTATGGACAAAAATCAATAACAGTAAATATACCACTTTATATTTATAAAAACTTGTACTTTAAAAACAAAGCACAAAAATTGAAGTCTTATTAATTAATAATAAAAATGTTAGGTAAATTTTTCTTCCAAAATGCTAAGGAAATAAAAATTAGGAAGGAAATACTCCAAATTCTGGGAGTTACAGTATCACAATTGTTTCAAAAACAAACCCTTCTTAACCATCTTTGACAAATTAAATTGCATCAAAAATTAATTTTTCTGCATGGGTTTCTTTTTAATCCATCAAATGTTTTAAAATAAATGGTATCTTAAAATCAAAATGTAACATACAACTATAACATCCCTAGTCAAAAGACTTACTTCTAGCTCTCTCTTTTTCTGTAATAATCTACTGCCACTCATAACAGCTGCAATGGTTCTTTTTACTCCAATTGAAGCTTGTCGTGCCTGTCTGCTTGTTCTTGCAGGGCTTGCAGGTTTAATAATTTCGGGCTCCTCTTTTCTGGTTTCTATAATTGGAGGAGCAACTTTGGGTGGTGGAGGAGTTTCTGGTTTGGGAACTTCAGATATCTGAACTGGTATTTCAGGCACTAGTGGCACTTGAACTTGTGGTTCATTACATGGCACCATCTCCTACAAAATACACAGGTGGAAATATTGAATATGATCAGAAAAAGAATTATGCATACAATTCAGAAATCTACAATACAAAATTATCTTCTATAACATTCCAAGGAAGAAAAACTAATATATAACTAAAAAGGGTTTTGTTCTTGAAGAATTGTGTGTGTTTTTTTTTTAAAAAACACACACACATAAAAATCAAAAAGAGAGTGGATGGGGAGGAGGCATTTTTTTAAAAATACTTAAAATTATATCTAAAAAGATATTATACACGCATTTATAAGGAGTTATAATTATAGGTAAAAATAGGTTGATTACTTAAAATATATTTAAAATGCCAGATAAGCCAATTTAAAAAGTTCCAGAGATCTTTTGTTCTTCTACAAGTGTCTTACTTCTACATCTTACAATAGAATTTCCAAATTTTTAAAATTATTGTTGCTTAAAACAAATACCAATTAAATAATGAACATAATTAAAAAGGAAAATTATCAGTTAGGATAAATAACTGGAGAAATAGCATTGTTTTTTTTTTTTTTAAAAAAAACAACAACTGGTTTTTAAATATGGATTTGTTTTTTTATTTTTCAAATGAAGACAGGGGCATAGCTACCGCCGTATCAATGATACAGGGCGCCCAAGCTACAGGGGTCCAACATATGTAATATTTAGACACAAATAAGATTTATTTTACTTTTTTTTCCAAAAAAAGGGCCCATAGAGTTTCGATACAGGGCCCACTGACAATTAACTATGCCAGTGAATGAAGAATTTTTTTTTGTACATTGATTGCTGCAGGCTACATCTGGTCTGTGATTATTTACATGGAGTTAATAAATAACTGAAATGACCATTCAATACTTTTCATCATAAAATAATTACAATTATTTTCACATAATACAATTATAATGCATATTTCTTACTTTTCTATATATTACAAATAAATATGAAGAAAAAAAAAAAAAAAAAATTAGAAACTAAAATCTAATAAACACACTTAGAAATGATAGAAAAAATGCCTTGTAATTTTAAATAAGTCAAGTGTTCTTGATATGACACCTGAAAACTATATCTTATGTTCATACACAATAGATTGAGAAAATTTTGAGATACTTTTTTTTTAAGTGCAAAAGTCCTAATTATCTCACACACAATAGTCCTTTGACATTCACTACACATTTCTTCATATTATAATAAAAAACAGTACCAGAATTTGGAATATTTTTTCAGATATAAAAATACTCCACATTAATATATTTCGGGTTCACTATCCTTCAGTGAGCAGCATATTTTATCTTACTATTCATTTTTACCCTAATTAATCCATTATTTATGCATAAAATATTTGCACATTTTCTCCTGTATTGTAATCCTACATGATATACCCCTTTAAATATTGAAATGAAAAATTACTTATTTATGGAATATTTTGAAAATTTAAAAATGCAATATAAGCAGATGTATGAATTACCACATTGCAAATGTTCAGGAAAATCGATATTTTTCCCATCTGAAACTGTCTTCTACTTTAGTTCAGGTTCATATACATTTGCTGAAGACAGCCGTAACCTATTGAGGACAATGACCACATATATGAGATCACTTCAGGGAACACGGTATCATATGCAAGATTATGTTTTGCCCAATCTGAGGCCCATGATCACACTGGTGTGATATTAACTTGAAGCTTATGGAACTTGAAATGATTGTAAACTATAAATTTTGGTGTATTTTATTACAGTATTGATTTTATATGAAGTTAGGCTTAACTGGAAAAATCACTCAATCCTTAACAGGTTAAGCAATATTATTCCAAATAGATGAACAAATTTTAACAATTAGCTGCAGATAGAAATTGAGTTTAACTCTGTGTTAATTAACAAAGTAAAAATGTACTAATCATTTAAAAAAATTACCTTTGGAAGAGCTTGTGCTGATTCTTTGTTCACAAGCAGTACATTTATGGGCCCAGTGGATGATGACATATGTAGTTCGAATTTATTCCGTGAATCAAATTCATTCTGCTAAAATTTAGAGCACAATACAAATATATTATTCTTAAGCATAAAATATATATCAATTGTTGGTTATGTATAGTACCTTAAAAAATGATGTACAAAAAGTAAAGGCTTTTTTTGGCAGACAAAAAGTGAAATGAATTCAAGTCCAGAAAACAGTAAGCTACACTTGTAGCAGTAAGGGAAAACATATCCAACATATACACAGTGTGGCAAATAAGTTTCAAGATTCGTCCCAGAGCGCAGGCTGTAATGGCGCGATGAATGCAAATGTGCATGCATCATAATGTCCATGGTCTTCTGACACACTGCAAACAAGTTGATGGCATGGTTAAGCAGCTGAGAGAAGACAAGCGTTTGCTGCAGAAGTGAATTTTTTTCATGTTGATTTTTTAAGATGGAGAAAAGAGTTGTAATCAAATTTTACGCAAAACTTGGTAAAAGTGCTTCGGAAACATACCAACTAATGAAACAAGTTTATGGTGACTGTTATTTAAGTAGATCAAACGTTTTTGTGTGGCACAAATGTTTTTTGGATGGAAGAGATGCGACAGAAGATGATCAGCGTAGTGGAAGACCAATTTCATCTAGAACATCTGAAATTATTGAGAAAGTATGACAAACGATCATTGTACGTCATTAAGAATGATGAAAGACTCTTTGAGCATCAACAAAGAAACAATTCGAACCATCTTGCATGAAGATTTGGGCAAAACAAATGTGTGTGCTAAATTTGTTCCACACACTTTATATCCTGAACAAAAAGCAATTAGAAGAGACATCATTTCAGCCACTGAAAACGATCAAAACTTCTTGAAGTCCATTGTTACAAGTGATGAAATCTGGTGTTTCCAATATGACCCTAAAACAAAACGACCAAGTGCCGAAAAAAAAAAGGGGAAAATTCCATCAAAAATCAAAATAATGCTTATTACATTCTTCGATACTAGGGGTATTATCCACAAAAATTTGTTCCAACTCAACAAACAATTACAGGTCAGTACTAGGGATTGCAATACCAGACCAAAAATTCAATACCGGTAGTAGAAATTTCAGAAAAAGAAAGCACAGGTATTTCTTTGGGAGTTTTTTTATTTAAATCACACAAAAAAGTGTAAATATCACGATTCAGTCTGTGGCCAGAGGTTTTCATCATATAAGTAATGAAACCAAACCGAAGCATTATCTTCTGATTTTTTATGTTCTCTAAAGTTATTCTTATTCTTTATTATGGGTTATTATTTATGAGTATAAATGTAATAAACCTGAAAAAAATATTTTGAGCCCTAGAGCATGATATGCAAATAACAAATGTGAATAACAAACTCAACAATGTGAAAAATATTTCACACTTTCTTCACAACTACACAATCTGCTTTTTACAAATACGAATATCAGACTACGAATCCAGTGCGTAAGCAGTATCGCTCTGAGCTACAATAGGAGAGTTTTGGTCCACCTCCTTGGATGATTGACACATATTTTATCACTTCTCTTAATTGTACGATACAACTTTCTATACACAGTCTAAATAATTTCATGTGTCAGGGAGACAAAAATAAAAACGTATACTATTTTGGTGATCCCTGAACACATATTGAAGACAGTTTAAAAAAAAATTTCTAGTAAATACCGGTATTTAAACTTGTGAATACCGGTATTACAAAACCATACAAATGGCTCAAAATTCCGGTATTGCAATCCCTAGTCAGTACTACTAAACTGTTTTAAAGCATTTGATGGCCAGAATTCATTGCATTCGTCCAGAATATCGGACTGAAAGCAGTTGATGTTTGTTCCACGACAATGCATCCAATCACATCTTCTTTGTTGTTTGTCGATTTTTGACAAAAAATATCTGTGTGTGACACCATATTTAACTGCTGTAGCACTCTGTGACTACTCCTTGTTGCCAAAATTTAAAATGAAATTAAAATGGTGTTATTTCGACCTTACAAGTAGCTTCGACACATGCTTTGCAGGCCATTCCACAAAGTGATTCACAACAAGTGTTTGATTCTTTAATAAATCGATATAACAAGTGCATTGAAGTCGGAAGGTCCTATTTTGAATAAAAAACCAAATAGGGAATTAATTTCTAGCTCTTCTATTTCTTCTTATGGACAGTCTTAAAACTTATTTGCAGCACTGTGTATATTCTGGTTTTATAAGACAACTATTGATCACACATGTACAATCTTTACATACAACTTGTAGACACTTGATGGGGAAAATAAATAAAATTTACCATGATCATCATGGTTTTGTGCAAATGAACCAGCTTAAAAAGTCCCTGTTAGCTGGCAAAACAAGAATAAAGGGATTAAATGATAGGAAAAATAGTAAATTAAGTCAATAGTTATTAATAAAAATTTTTGGTATTTCCAACAAAATACATATGTTGGAATGTACCTTTAATGAATTCAAAACCAAGGCAAACTAGTAGCTTTATAAAAAAAAAAACTCATTAAGAATAGTTAAACAATTTCATTACTTTTCTTTCAAAGGCTTATTTGAGGATTTTACACAAAATCTTCAGATGTACAAATTTGAAAAAAAATCTTTTAGGTTTTTATAATTATAATATTTCATTTTTTTTGATTTTTTCAATATTTATCTTTAGCATGTTTTGCAAGAAAAGTTTTCCTAGCAAAAATATGCCATTTTAAAAATTATACATTAATAAAACTGGTTTGGTAAAGATACAAATTTTATCACCAAAAGAACCTAGTAAAAACATCACAATAAATTATGCTTTTTATGAGATAGCTTTCTTATTAACTTATATGTCAGAAATGAACATCTATATTTTAACAGAAATAAAAACTATTTTTCCAATTAACTTGGCAAAATTTTTTTATACAACTCATATATACAATATAAAATATCTTTTCACATATAAAAGAAAATTAACCACAAAAATCAAACTTAAAAGAAAAATAAATCAATTTAATAATTTTAAAAATGAAAATGTAATTCATCAAACAATATTAGAAAATAAAACAAGAACATTTTTTGTTACTCACAATTTTTAAAAGCAATTACACATACGATGTGTGTATATAGCAGTTTGAGAAAGCCCATATTGCTAAAAAAACATTTTACTATACGTTCTCTACATTTACATTCCTATTCAACATACATACCTGTTCAATTGCATTTACTGATAATTGAGTTCCAATAGGTGCTTCTACAGCAATCATAGTGTCACCTTCAAATGTATTACAAATATCTTCATATAAGACATAAGAGAGATCAGAATTTTCTGGTTCTTCTCTGATATTGCGAATACTTTGCATTATCCATTGCTCATGTAGTTCCAATTCTTTTTCCTTTTGATCTAAGAATTCTAATTCTTTTTTCAAAACCACAAGCCTGTCTGAAATTTCTCTGGTATTGCAACCTGGACCAGCACCCCTTAGATATAAAAATTAACTTTATGTTAAATATGTCTGAAATAAATTTAGACTTTTTAAAAAAAATTACGTTTTTTATCATTAAGAATTATATTTTTATCGATTCTTTTTCCAAAATTGATTTTTTAACAAAGATTTATTTTAACAAATTGTTCTTAAATTGTGATGAAGAAAATATTAATAAAATAAATACATATAAAAATTAAATACTTAAACGTTGTAATTCTTTCACATGAACATTTATTATAATTAATTCTAAGCTTCAAATTTATCCTAGAACAAAATTTCGGAAGAATAAAGATACATAAAATTTCTAGAGTAAAAAATAATAAAAAAAAAAAAGATGGTTCCTTTAAAAGATTATTAAGAATACCTGGTACTTACGTATTATCGCAATCATATTGGCAAAATTACATGAAACGAAGCACATGGTTGCCAATTCAGCGTGTAAAACACATGCGAAATGGGGATTGCCAACTGGCATATTATCTTGAATGATGGCATTGTTGCGATAATAAGCAAAAACTGAATAATTTATTAAATTTTTTTTATTTATATAAAAATAAACTTTGTATAATACATATATTATAAATTTTAGTTTTTTTCTTTAGGTAAATTTTAGGAAGATTTTCCTAAAAAAGTCAAAACAAAAATGTCAAATTAATGAACATACTTCCATTGGATACTGTTTTTTGATTTTTTCTCGATTAAACCAATTCCTTCCAAAACATTAGTTATATCATAAATTCTTCTTTTCTGGCGGACAGCAAGAGTATCTGCAGCCTAAAAATAAAAAGTAAATTCTGAAAAATTACAACAAAATTAGTTTTTAAAAATGATCATTTTGCCCAATACATTTTACAAGTTATTAAATGACAGGTTATTTATAAATACTAGTTATTTTATATGTCTGTTTGTGTACAATTAAAGTTGGTGCAATTCCAACCAACTTATACTTATTATTTTAGCAACCTATAATTAAGCTCTTTTTATTGAGAGGGTGGGGGATATATAATATAAAAATGAAAGGCACAGTTAAAAACTCAATTCAAATGTGAAATTCGAAGTCGACATAAAAACTGAAAGAATTTTTTTTATTAATTTATAGATTTCCACCCACTAAATTAAAAATATTTTATGTTCATTCATAAAAACCCCATAGATATTTTAAAAAAAACACAGAGGATAAAGCCTGTCACGAGAAATTTAATAATCATGCTCAATGATCGACTGTTTATTTATGTCACACTTAAAATGACGAGGATGATACATGAGTCGACAACCTCACTTTCCACACAACATCAAGGTGAGAGCTCTGAGCCTCAACAGATTTAACATGCATTAGCCTCTCTACACAGTAGGTTTTTGAGTGATGCTAGGATTTATACCAATTTAATAGAACACAAGTTTGTGACCATGAACACCTAGCTACTATGAGAATATAATCATATACAAACTAATCATGCTAAAAATATTTTGACATTAGAATCTAACTGTTTTTCATATGCACTAAATTTTTCTTTTATTTAAAGAAAAATGGAATTTTTCCATTTTACTAGTGTAGGCGTTAAAGGCACCAAAAATGATACAACCGATGCCTAACAGAATATTCTTGCTGGTAATCATTTACCCCCGTACCATTTTCAAATCAAATCCCATTCTTTTCTTATATCTCAGTAACATCTTTTCATAATAAATAAAAAATGGATGAAAAATCAATGAAAATTTAGGATTTGCTCAGAATAGAAGAATCTACCATTCTTTCAACTGAAAGTCATTTTGCCTAAAATTGCTACTTGTGATAATAATCATGACATGAAATTGTAATTCGAAAACCAAATTCAATGACATTACAACCTTTTAACATTGGATTGAAGGAAGTATCGAGAAAAGCACATGGAACAAACATTTATTAACATTTTTTTATGTGTTGTTGCCCATAAAAGACTGCTTGGCGAGCTTTGCACAGGTATAAAAGAAAAGTATAGAAAAAACTCTGAAAAAATAAAATATATATATCTTTTAGCACAACAAACAAAAAGAGTATGTTGTTCCTTCATCACATTCCTAAAGTAGGTCATTCAATCATTTGTCAAAGGCCTTCTCATCACATTCCTAAAGTAGGTCATTCAATCATTTGTCAAAGGCCTTCTCATCACACACACACAAGCTACCTTATTTTAATGAACTTCAATATATATTTTGAATATTCAGGTATTTACACATTCCTGAGCAATTTACTGTGCATGAAAGCTTAATTCATTGCAACGCACTTACACATTATATTGTTAACCAATTTCGTCAAATCAAAAGACTTTGTCAAATGCAGTGATATACACCCTATAATGGAAACCATTCCCACACAAGTATAAAGACAGTAATAATGATGGCAATGTTTGGGTAACATCTTTGGAATTGGGGATGTGTTTTTGATTGGTGGAAAAAGTTAACAGTAAAATACATAAGTACTAAAACCTTAATTCAAGAATCATTTAGAAACCACATTTCCTTATTAAAGTCACTACAGCAAAATTTGTGCCGTGAGAATTGCACAACAATATCAAAGAACAACAAATTTCTTACATATTTTACATGGGGGGGGGGGGAAATCAAATTTTGGTAGAAAATGACTCAAATTTTGCCATGGTGATGTTAATATCTTTATACAGAAATAAATAAAAAAAACATATTTGCATTAAATAAGAGTAAAAGGTTAATTCAAAAAAAATTAATGTTTGGTCAAATATGCTATTTAAACATGCTTTTATAAGTTTCACTTGTATGTAATGGAATCTTTGGACTCTATTTTTACCCACTTTAAAAGGTCAGATAAATTCAAAATTTTGCACACTTGTCAAGGACCGATGACAATACAATAATTTCATAATTATATTTCATTGTCCTGATCAGGATCTTCAAAAATAAGGATTTTAAGGATTTAGAGACTAATTCATTATATTGTTTCCAGATTTAGCAACTAATTGCATAAACCATCTTCAGATCTGGTGACTAAAAGACCCTACCCCTTAAAAAGGTGCAACCCTAAAAATGAAAACACTTGTTATTACTACAAATAAAACAAACAAAAAAGTGTTCTTTATGCGAGAAAGGGGGGAAAAAAAAGACTCATGCATGCGAAAAAAAATTATTAATGCTCTAACTGCAAATATTTTTTATTTTTACAAAGCAATACGTTTAAAAGGTGATAAATTTACGTTCTAACTGATAAATATTTTTTTATTTTGATAAAGCAATATGTTTAGAAGTGTTGATATGAATTAACAATATAGCAATATGTTTAAAAGGTGATAATACGATTGACATTTAATATTTCTTCTTAACACATTTCTATTAGTTAGACCTGTATCTACAGAGACGGAATCTTTGAAATAAAGACATATGGGACTCATCCGAGGCCCCGTAAATGGAGAGAATAAATACCCTTCAGACCAATTAATTAATATCCATTGAAGAGCAAGACTAATTCCACCAGCTACATAATTCTGGCTCCAAATATCAAACTCAAGGATAAATTCAACAAAGAATAAATGATAGTTAAAAAAACTAAAAAACACGCTTTAATATAGTGAATTGAACTAAAAAGCGAAAAAATAATTCTTAATATAAGAATAAAATGATTAACGAGAAAATTAATGTCATTGGGATAAAAGCGTGTGCGTGTGTGTGTGGGGGGGCTCTATATTAATTGTTATAAAAGCGTGTTTTTTAGTTTTTTAAAACTATAATTTACTTAACATAAGTAAATCAATAACAAATTATAACAATGATATTTAATTACAGCTAAAATGCTTAATATATTGTTTTATCAGTATAAAGGTAAAAAGTACTAATGTCTGCTCTTAACTGTAAATTGTCGTCACAAAAAAATAAATCTATTTCACAAAATGAAAAAAGAAAATTATGATCTCAGAATATTTGTGACATTACAAGTGGATTACTAATCAAGGTAGCCATGGTAAAACTGTATTAAGTAAACACACACATTAATGAGATCCAGCTGTAAAATACACAATAAAAAACCTTTAATATTTGGTGCGTTATTTTTTATTGGCTGCACTTGTATGCTATATCTAGCCTAGGCTGACTTTAATATAACAATATTCAATTATACATGCAATAATAAATAGATGAAGGAACTGACATTTGATGCAAGTTCTTAACATATCCTGTTAAAGTCGATTTTAGAAATCAAGTTCATGAAACTAAGCTTGAATAAATAAACTATAATACAATATACACTTAACTCTTTCGAGACGAACGAAGCAAATGTGTGTGTACTGCCACGGCCGGAGGGTTTTGTGTATTAAGCCTAATTCGATGTAATCGGCATACAAATGTCTGAAATATCTACACTATTAATATTCGTAGGTAAACAAACGCATGTATGCTAGTCGTTTTGTATGTACATCTATTTTCTCATGAACCGCATGATGTAGAAACTCGCTGAGGGTACCAAATGATCGGGAATGATCCGAGAAATCCGCTTTTACCATTTATATTCCGATATTGCAATTAGTTAAAAAGATATTAATTAAAAACCTTTGTTTTACTCTTGTGTGTTATTTCTTCTGCCAACCAGGATGAAAAAATGGGAGGAGAAACTTTTTTTACCCCCAACGTTTTTAAAACACGATCTAATTTTTTCTGAAAACACGATCTAATTTTTTCTGAGACTCAGACAAAAAATAATTGCAGAATCAGAAAGATCAGCTATTTTGCCATGATACGGTATAATTTATTTTATAAAATAATTATATTTTCTATTTTTTTACGATTTTTTCTAAAAGGAATCAAAATCGATACGTTTTTATGAAAATGATTTCTAAATCGTTCCGTGTGAATTTTCTTTCGCGTCAATGAAATGATATTCTACACTAAAAAAGTTCATGCTTTTCTCCTTTAGAATTAGTCATTTAAAAAATAAAATGTCACACACTTGTTTTTTTTACGATTTTTTTTAAAAAATACTCAAAATTTTAATTAAATACAAAATAATTTCGTTATTCATAAAAATAATCTCGCGAAACTTTTTTTCCATGTGTAGAACAATATTATCCATAATCTGTGAACACAGATTGAAAAAATTGCTTAAAAATTACGATTTTTAAAATTTTTTTTACGCTCTTTGCAAGAGTAAAATCAGACACACACAATTAGTTTTTTTTTCTTCATTTTTTTTTGTTTAAAAATTACCATTGTTTGCAATCAATATATGAAGTTTGAATGCATAACTTAAAACTGAAGCCCTCGAAAAAAAATTAAAACTTTAACAAATAATGCAATTTTACAATAGCCTAGGGTTTGGCGGCGAAAACACGTTTGGTGCCAAATGAGTAACTTCTCCACTGAGCACTTTACGTTTGATGAAATGTAACACTAGAAAAGAAGATGCCTACAAATAGTGAATATCACCAGATTTGGCGCAATTGAATATCTCTTCCATTTATTTTAAAGGTCTTTCTCTTATTTCAGCAAAGTTCTTGAGGGTGTTCGGCAGAGCGCTTGATTACTACCGAATTTAACCGGGTTCAAAACAACATCGGTTAATTTTTATGATTTTTTAAAAATGTTCAAAATTCTACTTGCGCATTTAATAACTTTGCCAGCAATTTTTTAATTGGGAAGATAATTTATTTTGCCACGATAAGGTATGTTTTTACGAAACAACGATACTTCAAATATTTTATGATTTTTTATAAAATGAATCAATATCAATGCATTTAAATGAAAATAATTTTTAAAACACGCATACTTTGATCTTTTAGAGTTAATGATTTAAAAAATAAAATGCCGAAAACTTTTTTTTGCACGAATTTTTAAAAAATACTCAATTTTAAATATTTAACAACTACTTATCAAGTTCAAAATTTTAATAACTTCTTCATTTATAAAAATTATTGCATGAAACTTTTTTTCCCGTGTATCGAAAATTTCAAAAACGCTCACAATTTTAATTCCACATTTAATATAGTTGTGAAATTTTGTAATTATAAAAATATCTACTTTTTTCTCCTTTTTCAACATACAACTATTTTTAAAAGGTACATTTTTGTTTTCCAGGGGCCAAAAGTGAATGATTGAATATTAAAGTCCCATTGTTCACCTACTCGAGAGCTTTTGGCGACGCATCTCGACATTTTGAACCTTTGTCAAGTTACGAGGACGAGACTTGAGCTGGCACCCATCTCTTCTAATTATCACACCACAACAATGTTAGGACGCTTGAACATTTAAAAAAATGCTCACAATTTTAATTCAACATTTAATATAGTTGTGGAATTTTGAAATTATAAGAATTTCTACTTTTTTCAACATACAACTGTTTTTAAAGAGGTACATTTTCATTTCTGGAGCCAAAAAAATTACAAAGTGAGTGAGTGAATATTAAAGTCCCACTGTTCACCTACTCGAGAGTTTTTGGCAACGGACTTCGAAATTTTGAACCATGATCAAATGATGAGGACGAGAATTGAGCTGGCACCCGTTTCTCTTAACTACCATAACACACCAACACTAGGCCGTTTAAACCCATGACAGATTCAACGTGCCTCACTCCTCTTAACAGCGGTAGCCCAAATTTTAAAAGGGCAGTATTAATTAATTGTGGGAAATTACCATGAAAATTTTGTGATGACGTTATAGAAATCACACACAAACCAGGAAGGGTTGATACCAAGAGGGGAATTTCCATGACAATATGTTACGCATTCAAAAATGTTTGTGCAGAAACCTGTCTGACAAAGAAAAGAAACGAAAAAATTTCGAAATAGGTATTTTGAGTTATATACTCGGTAAAAGTCCGAGCAACGTCGGGTTAAGCAGAGAGGGAAAATTATAAAAGTAGAGAAAGCCTGTGCAATGTCGGGCCATGCAGCTAGTCATTATCATAAAATTTGCAAATCAACAGAACAAACATAAATTATTTATCCCCATCACTACTCTCAGAAACTAATTTAGAATCAATTTTGCATTATTTTGATATTCCAAGTTCAGTTAAACATTTTCAATGCTTCGACCTAACAAAAGTAAAAAAAAAAATTTTTTTTTGTCTACCAGATCTAATTATCCATTAAAAACTATACACTGCAAACCCAAACCAAATGCTCAAGTGAAAATAAATCTCTCATTTTCACTATAAACAAAAATCACATATTCATTTCAAGAGCAGCCATAAAGCATTCAATTCAGAAAGATTCCTTTCCCCTTATGTTTATAAAACAAAAACAATTTGTATGTGGGTAAGTTCTCTCATTTTAAGGTCAGATCTACATGTATCTGAAACCTTATGGACATATAATGTCATCTATTGCCAAAAAATTGAGCTTAAAAAACATTCCATTTGCATGACGCGGATATGGGACGCTTGGGAACTGTTGACGTTTCATGCTGGGGCATATATGGGACGTTCGTCCCAAGTGAGTGAGTGAGTGAATATTAACGTCGCACTGTTCAGCTACACGAGGGCTTTTGGCGACGGACCATGTAATTTTGAACCATGGTCAAGTGACGTGGACGACACCTGAGCTGGCAACCCCCTCTCCTAACTACCACACCACACCAACGGGAGGACGTTTCAGCTCTCGACAGATTTAACGTGCATCGCTGCCCTACATGGCGGGTCTTTAGTGGTATGGGGCTCGAACTCATGACATGCCTGTCATGGTCCGATACCTTAACCACTGGGCTACCGCAGCCCCGACGTTCGTCCCAAAGGGGTTAAGCTACAATATCACACAAGCGAGAGAGAGAAAAGACTAAATATAGCCTTATTAGCCTTTATAGCCCAACCAATAAATTGGTGAAAATAATGAAAAGAATTTTAACTAAAATGTATTTCCAACAAAAAACTAAGACATTAGCATATCATACCATTTACCAATTTCACGAAATCAAAAGACGTCCCCAATTCAAAAAATTGGAACTTTTCCATTTTGCCAGAACATATCTCGCCAACTTAGGCTTTATTGGCAATAACGGTTCAGTCCTAGGAGAGCCCACACCCTTGGCATGAATTTTTTGGGGTTAGCGATAATTGTGCCATCTTGGTAACCCTACTTTGATACACTAGATATGGTAAACCAAACTATTTCTGGAAATTTCGTATTTTGTCGGCGGGCATTTCGAATTTCATTTTGTTTGGAGGAACCGGGCTGGAATGGTTGCATGTGTGAAGGAATATACCTTAGAATTTTTTACTTTGTTGAATGCGAAAGGTTAGAAAGAATTGATTGAATAGTGTATGAAGGAAGAATTGATTGCTTAGAGTTATGAATGTCCTAAATGTAACGATCGGCATGATGTAACATGGTCGACAGTAAAACGAAATTGCACCAGCCTCGCCGAAGGTATGTTCGACCATTACCTCGCAGAATAAAAAATGGCGGCGCTCACACGATCATTCACTTAGCGATGAGACCTTCAAGATTGTTTTAAAATCTATTGTTATGCTGTACACTCCACTCGGAAAAGATCAGCAGTAAGAAAGTAAGTGCTATTTTTATATTTTTTTTATCTTAAATGTTTAATTTCTGTATTGTTTACATATATTTTCATTACGCATCCACCTTATCTCGCTATATTAACTTGCCGCCATTGTCGGTTTCGCTTGGCGCCATCTCGTTCTGGCTTGGCGCTTTTTTTGTATTGTCGCCAAGGGTGTGGGCTCTCCTAGGATTTTACCGGCAATAACACACACACACACAATATAGACATAAAAAAAATGTAAATAAATGTTGATTCCCATTTGTCTTTCATTTATTTTTGATGTATTATGAAAAAGATGGGAACAGATGTTATTGATAAGAAAAGACAGCTTGTTTCAAAAATATGGAAAAATTACCAGAGTGAAAATTTTATTTGGCATTGCTTGTATAATTTCTGGTGCCTTTACTACCTGTGACGGCAAAACAGAAAAGTACCAAAAAGTGCATGCAAATGGCAACATTATAATTGTGTTCAAACATGCACAGGAATGGTTTTCTACTAATGGTAGCATATTGCAGCATTTGACAATGTCTTTATTTGGTTAAATTAATCAATAGTATGATATGTAAGCATCAATATAACATACAAAAACCCTCCAGAACACAATACTAATTTTTATAACAAAAAAAATCAAATATTCTAAAGTCATAAAACCTTACACTATTGGCATCAAAGCAATAAACAGACTAAATGAAATATTTGCTTTAATATACATTTTATAATCACATAGCATCATATAAATAACCAAATAAGAGATGAAAACAAAATTTATTCTCTATGTATATGATCATGGAACTTGCATTTATTGAATATTTTGCTATTAATTTGGAACTAAATAAAGCATAAAACACAAATTTGATTATCAGAAAGTTAATCATCTAAAAATTTATTGAATAAATGAAAACGTTTAAAACCCAGGAATCAAGTAAATAAAACCTTTTGTTGAAAAAAATTATTTCAAGATTTGAAAGGAAAAATTATGGGTTCAAGTGTAGTATAGGGGCCACTTTGAATTTAGCGATTTTTCTTCGGATTTGGCGAATTTTTTCTAAATGTCATGGTGAGAAATCGAATTCATTCTGAAATAAATAATTCCGAAAAAAGTACCTTGGCGACTGGTTTTAGTCACCAAAAAAAAGGACTGCGCCAAGTGGCCCCCCTATACTACACTTGAACCAATTTATTTCACAATTTGAGGAATTATCCAATCGGGTCACGTGTTGTTTTGTTTATAAACATTGTCTTAATGGTTTTTTTATATTTCATACGTACTAAAACTATATACTGCGTAAAATTTATTTAAAATTGTCCATATATCCCCCCTAATACCAAGAAATAACGTATTACTCCTTATAAAAGACTAAGATTATTAACTGCGACTAACAAGAACGATAATGAAATATTTAAGTTTCACAACTAAATAGTATTTATACACAGAATTTATCATTGAAACAATTTTGTTCTTTTCTCAAAAACACATTTTTAATGCCAGATGTAAGTAAAAAAATTTCAAGTAATGAAGTTAACTAACAAATCCGAAACCAAAAGCGGTAATTTTGATTGTGTAAAATTTAAACTGGCGCCATTGGCTGCCCACAATATTAGAAACTCATTTTCTCAATAGTATCAGAAATTAAGTAATAAAAAATAGTATGTACATACCACCTTAAGGTCCAAAACTCCATCTTTTGCTTCTTGTAATAAAGACACAAATTTTGTGGTCAATAATCCTAGACTTTTTTCGTGTCTACTTGGCATGCCAATATCCGCCATTTTCAACAACGGACAACATAAACACTGCCAATTGCGTAATATAAATTCCGCAATATGTTTTTCTACCAATCATTTTGCGTGGATTTTCAGTGAGTAAAATTGCCACAATTGAATTCGCAAGTGATAAAAAAAAAAAAAAAAAAAAGCAGTTTCAAGATAAATGCATTGTTAAATCAAAATATTATAAAAGTTTGGATTTAACCTCAAATTAGCCAGCAATTATAACGTTATGAGCTTTTAATTTCATGAAAGTTCAAAAATACTATTTTTTAAGCAAAAATACATTTACTTAAATTGCATTTCAGGAATCTTAGAAAGTTATCACTCTTTGTAAATAAAACGAAAACAAAATTTCACCTTACCAATGTCGTCTTAAACTCGCGTACATGGCCTTATCTTAAAGCCGCATTCACACCAAGGCGTACAAACGTCGAGTGTTAAGTGTCTAGCCAATCAGAGACTTCTTCTCGGGCGAGAAGAAGACTCTGATTGGCTAGACACTTAACACTCGACGTTTGTACGCCTTGGTGCGAATGAGCCTTAACGGCTTAACACGTTTCTAACTCCATCACACCTAGGTACCTAGGTAAATCGAAACGCGCGGAAATAGGAACAGAAACGACATAAACAAAAGCAACCGGTAAAATGTGTTTATAAACAGATCACTGCTAAACATTATACAGGGAAAGAATAATATTCAACTAAAAATTTGGAACAGATAGAGTGATGGATATACGTTTAATAAGTAGGTGGTGTTTCTCAGAATGCTCTTATATTGAAAGAGAATTATTTGAATATTTGTGAATAGCATTTGATACATATATAAAATCCTATGGATCATTACAGTTTGTGCAATTCTAATTAAATTTACGTCAGTAAGAATGCATTGTTGGCAAAATATTGGGTACTCTTTTGATATCGGTGCGTTTCCGATTTTTTCAACAAATACTTGTAAAATTTCGCCATAACATTACTTCAATATTAAATTGGATATATCGAAGATCTATTTTACGCAGTTTCGAGATCACGCCAAAACGTACCGATATCAAATTAGTTCCGCGGAAGCTTTAAATAAAATTTAAATTATGATTCTTACTTGAATAAATTGTTTTATTTTTTTTAGAGAAAAAGTTAGAAGACTTTCGTGATACACGATTAATTAGAGTTGTACAAAAGCATCTTGACTTTTTAGAAAAACATAAAGAAGATGTTAAGAGATACGATAAAGGAGCCTTTTCGTAAGTGAAACAAAATATCAAATACTTTTTGATTGGTTGTCTTGAAAAACTAATTTAATTGAAAATTCAATGTTATAATCTTACTTTAAAAATTTTGGTGAAATTGTCGAATCGGCCGCTTCT
>BMAV01021271.1:31557-69044 GCA_019973955.1 Trichonephila inaurata madagascariensis | reverse complement strand
ACAGGTATTCGGTATACCGGTATTGCAATTCCTATTCACCGTATAATGGGCACCCCTTTTTTTTACAAAGAAACTTGGGATGTACGTATGCAATGCTTGTATGTTTTGAAGTCATTTATTCGAGGTATTATTGTAGGCTTTTGAAAAAATAGTATACTTCTAGAAGTACAATTCTGTAAGTTCATAAGAAATGTCATTCTTTAAAAAAACCCCAGTATTTTAATATATGTAGAAGTCTAATTTTTTTCTATGTTCATCTTTTCTCATTCTTCAAGCTTTCATTTTTACACCCTGCATATAATGCACACCCGTAAACTTCAATCTTATTTTTTGTGTTAAAAAAGTGCATGTTACATGTCAAATTTTACAGTACATATCTTGTTATTTCATGTTTTAAAATTTTTTCTCTGATGCATGTAATTCTAGTCTATTTACTTGTTTCTTGAAGTATGTCATTTTTATCTTCATTACATCCCATTTTCAGCAATATGCAGTTATTTTGGATTCAAATGTATTGGCCTCCAAAGGCCTGTTTATCACCACTTCAAATCAGATTTGAGGTCTAATATCAAATAAATCTTTATTTTTACTATAACTGTTCCATGGACATGATACATAAATACTGGTAAAATTTCTTAATTAAAATATTGAAAAGTACGTTTTCCCTTTGCATTTTGTATCTTAAATTTTACATTTTAAATTTCCTTATTGTAAATCTACTTTTTATGTTTTGCTTTTTAAATATTTTATTACCTTTTTACTCTTATGTTCTAAAATTTCAAACTTTTAATTTCTAATGCAGCATATAGCTATAAAATTTGTGTTTTTCTTTTGGTTATAATCCTAGATTTGCTAGCTTTTCACTAGTTCATTATTGCTCAGCTTCGGTAAATATTATATTTAGGCAAAAATTTTGAAATACTTAAATAAAAATATGTTGAGAATTACGAGAAATTCAAAATAAATTCACAGTTATAGCCTTTCACAATGTTATTAAAATTAACTGAGGTATTTAAGTAAGTTTACATATAATACATAAAAGATAAAAAGTATCTGGATTCTTATATTTTTGGAATTTCCTTTGCAAGAATAAAATATTAATTTTGAATGAGTACATGTTATATGAATGGTAGTTATTATTACTATGTTATATGTTAGTAGTAAAAGTGAAGGAACTAGATATGTAAATTTTGAAATGTTGAAGTTGGAATTACATAATCATTTTTATGAAAGAATTAACATGTTTTGTATTGCTTGCTTAAAATGAAACAAAACTTGATGCATGAAGAAACTGAAAATTAATTTTCAAAACTGAAAATAATTCTGTATCTCTGTATCGAGCAAGATTAGTATATCAATTTGCCTATTAAAATTATTTGAAAGTTATCCTTTATGAAATGCGGCTGCATTAGCCGAGTGGGTATGGGCACAAACCTATGGCTGAAGTGTCATCTGTTCAAGTCCATGTGCCACTGAAGACCTGCCATGTAGCTGATGCATGCTAAATCTGTCAAGCTCATGACATTGACATGGTATGGCAGTTCGGAGAGACGGTTCCAGCTCGGGCATCACTCTTATAACTTTACTGAGGCTCAGAATTATGAGGTCCACCACCAATAGCTCTCATATTACCATTTTGTGCAATGTTAAAAAAACTCGCCCTTTACAAAATAAAATTCATTAAAAAGAGATTCAGATTAATTTGATGTTGTTATTATTTATGCCACCTTATCGACAGTAATATCAGATCAAAGTCCACAAAATTTATCGTGGCGAGTGAGTGAATATTGACCTATTCAGCTACACGAGGGCTTTTGGTGATGGACCTCATAATTTTGAACCATGGTCAAGTGACGAGGATGACACCTGAGCTGTCACCCCTCTCCTAACTACTACACCATGCCAACGGGAGGACGTTTGAGCTCTCGACAGATTTAACGTGCATTGCTCCCCTACATGGCAAGTCTTTAGTGGTACTTGGCTCAAACTCGTGACAAGCCAGCCACGATCCGATACCTTGATCACTAGGCTACTGAGGTGAAGGGTTAGATTTTTACGCATGTCTTTAGTCTTGGCTTTGAGCACCATGCAGGTGACAGTACGATTGTGCTCGATTCAGCCCCGATTTTGAGGGAGAACGCTCTGGGGGTGGTCTGAGGCTTCCCACCTCTTTCCCTTACACCAATCTCATGAGAGGCATCACTACAGCTATTTAGAGTACACCCATGACGCAAAGTTGTCTAGTCAAAGTACAGTTGAACCTGTTTTTGTGCGTTTGATAAAAACTGCATACAAATAACCACACAAAAAAATATTCGAAAATTTCATTAATTCTTATATATAACAAGTAAATTTGGCGAAATACTGCAGATATTTTTTTTTTTAAGCGGTCGCACAAAAATAAAATCGCATAAAAAAGGACCACACAAAAACAAGTTCTACTGTACATTTACTATCCATGCCTTCTCCGGGATTTGAATCCAGGCCCTACGGCACCGCAGTCAGCGTCACTAACCACTATACCGGATGGGTGGCGACTAATTTGATAAATGAGTTATGTAATATTCTATCATAGCTTTATACGCTTTTTTCAACAGATTTGTAAGTTTTTTAGTTTTGTATGGAAATTTAAAAAATACTTTTTGTTGTTGCAGTGATGAACAACAATACCAGAAATTCGTCATTGCAGAGTTCTTCTTAAAAACTCTTGTCTCTCTTGAAATGAAACCGGATCCCACATTAACAGGATTTAGACAATTTGTTGGTAAGAATTTTTTGCAAATACTACTTAATTAAAGATCTTAAAATGAACTTTTTTCAAATTATATAATCTCCAAAGAATTAAATCTTAAGACAGTTATTTGCTTAAAACTTTTAAATTTAATTCAAAAAGAAAAATAATGGTGAAGGTATATGAGTTTATGAATTTTTTATGAATATGAAATCTGAATTTTTATAGTTTATATAATTTTATTTATTATAATATTTTGCTCATATAGGATCGATATGTAGAAATATTTGTTTTAATCTAATTTTGTGAATAGAAATGAAGTGCAGTTTTTTCTATTGTTCTTGAACTGTTTGATAAGTTCTGCATTTACTCCCAATTGAAATTTGTTTTGTTAGTTTGTACATCAGAATTAATTTTAAGAGCCACTTTTCAATATTTTTGAAATCAAATAAAAATGTTATTGAGCAAATTGATCTTGTACATGTTAAATAAATTGAATTTGATTAATGTAGAATGCATTTTCAAATTTTTTTTTTAAAGGAACAATTTTTCTTGAATGCTTAATAACAAATTAAAAAACAATAGCAGAGAAAATTTACTTTGCTGAGTAGTATTTTTGAATTAAAGCCTTTTTTCTCTTTTTGAGGTTTAAAGAACATTTCTTTTTATAGTAAAATAAACTCCTTTTAATAAATGATTTCCTAATAAAAAGAAATAAACAATGATGATTGGATAAAAATGTTGAAATTTTAGTGCTTTAAATATGTTTTCATTTGTTGCTTTACATTTTCTAATCTTAGCTTTGCTTTTGAATTCTAGTACAATTCACCTATTCTACATGTTGCACTTTAAGAAGGGGGGGGGGGGGAAGGGATTTAATTTATAAATGGTTATTTGTCATAATTAATATAATCTTATATAAGTATATACATTTGTTGCTCTAATTTAAAATAAGAGATATAATCTCTTAATTATTGGTATTCCTATTCTGATTGTGTTATTTCTGTTTTCTGCAATTATTTAATCTATAATTTTTTAATGTTTTCTTTTTTTCAAGAGAAAAGTTTTCAATTTTATATTTTGTGTGTTTTTTCAGATGATGAGATACCTTGTCTACAAGCATTTCATTTGAATGATAGGATGAAGGAGGCAAGAAAGATGAAATTTTGTAAAGTTAGTTCTTTATATTGAGCTTTTTTTTTTTAAAAAAAAATAAATAAAACTAATTTATATATGATTTTTTTGTTTTAAAAAAAATTTTAGTACATTTTTACTTCTTAAAAATAAATGTATGTATATATTTCTTTTCAGAAAATTGATAAAGGGGATGTTTTGCATTTACAAGTGGTTGAAGAATTTGAAACAGAGTACAAATTGTTGGTTTTAAATAAGTATGGAGAAAGTGAAAGATTGGCTGACTATTCTATACATGTAGGCTATATATCGAAATATTTTATTAGTATTTTTCTGATTTTTAAAAATTATCAATAGTATCTCCTTTTTCATTCTGAAAAATATACCAGACCTCAAATTTTCAATATTTGGCAAATGTATAAACATTTTATATTTGTTTGAAAGTTATTTAATAGAAATTTTTGTTTCTTGTTGCTTGATTAGTATGTAATGACTGTAGTATGTTTTATTTTTGCATACTTTATGCATTTTGATTAAACTTTTTACTTATGTTAACTGCTCTTATAAATTTTTTTATTAATGTAAAAAAATTATTTTTTGAATGAAATTTTGATATATTTTATTCTAAATTTTATAAAAGTGTTATGCAGTTGAACAGGAGCATAACGGAAAATATTGGGGCCCCCCTTGCAAAGTCAGGTTTTGGGCCCCAAACCCAAATACGTACTTGGAGTCAGTCTGGCTTTGGCCCCCCACAATGCAAGGATTGCGGGGGTGTATGTTACGCCACTGCAGTTGAACTATATAAGTTTTATATAAAGTTCCTAGCCTGCAATGAATTTCATTAATATTCAGTGTATTTATTAATAGTCATTAAAAGTTTCAATGTAAAAAAAATATGAATGTAATTAAAATGAGTTTTGAAGTGAATAAAAATGAAATTGATGTGTATTTTTTAATTGTTTGAATAGGCATACTTGATGAAAACATATCATTTAAAAAGATTGGGGAGGCAGCTAAAAGTGCTGGACTATTTTCGAGGTATGGTTCTTTAAAATTATAAAGATTTTTTTTTTATAATATTGCTTGAAATTTTAATTTTTTTGAAAAAATTTGTGGAAATGAAATTTATACGTAAATTTCAGTTGATATATTTTCATTCTATCTCATTGGTTAATTACTAATTTCTGTATCTATGAAAAATATTTCTTAGTTTGATTGATAGCTTTGTAACCAATTTTGTTACAAAGTTAGGAGAACATTTTACGAACTTTTCAAAATTTATAATGATACAGAATTTTTTAATTTTTGTTTTGTTTTTGCTCTAAAATTTTTAAAACAGTTGGATTGTAACATTAATCCTTTTCTTTGAATTTGAGTGTGTATTATCTTTCATCGCCCATTTAACTATGAACTAAATCATTCAACATTAGCTCAGGTGTCATCCTTGTCACTTGACTGCGGTTAAAAATTATTAAATTTATTGCCTTTGCATTTCCTTAGATTGTGACATTAATGAACCCTCACACTTTTGTTCAGATGTTTAGATGCTAAAATTCAAACCAGAAATGGGAAAATTTTCTGTACGTAGATGACATTGTCACAATCTGTTTATTTTTTGAATAGTTTTGAAAATCATATTTATTAATTATTTTTTTTTGTTATGAAAATTTTTAAAATTATCATTATAATAAAATAACTTTTAAAAAATATGAATTTTCAAATCATTCTTCCTCCCTTAAATAAGATTATTTCAAGTTATATGATACAAGTTTATAATGCTCAATATAATCTCAATTTATTTTAGATGAATTTATAGCATTATTTAAAAACTTAGTATTTTAATATAAATAAAGGAACACTTTTTTTCAAATTGATGCTAGATGCATAGTGAATAACTTTACATATACCTGTTTGCTGTTTGTTTTAACACATGTTATGTTTAAAATTTTAGCTACTGTTCTTGGGAAACTCCAAATGAAAGAAAATGTCTTCTCGAAGCTACTAGTTAGTGTAAACGCTAAATTTGTAAAAGAAAAATATGAAGGCATTGAACTTGTATGTAATTTTTTTATACTAAAAGAAATTAATTTTTATAAATTTATTTTTCAATTCTTTTGGTTATTATTATTTTTTTCAAATATTGCTAATGACTGTACTTATTTAAATCGAAGCCACACTTTTCCCCTATGTTAATGATACTGAAAATTGGGTGGGGCTTGGAACGGAAAGCAGGAATGGGGGAAATTGAACATGATACAAATGGTTAGAGCTATAACAGGTTCATGTATGTATTTAAAAGTTTTCAATACTGTTAAAATAAATTAGTTATTAACATCTTATTAATTCTGGTTAAAATAGCCGGTTGGGTGGCGGTATTGGTTTGTCACTGGCCTTTTGCACCTAAGGTTGTGGGTTTGATTCCGGCCCAAATTAGTGGATTTTCATGAAGGAGAAAATCGACAGCGGCTGTGTCATATTATAAGGCATGTAAAAAATCCCTAGAGCATCAGTTTGGCTTGGGTGCTCTTGGCAAAATTAAATCCTAGTGCAGGTTCGCATCATCAGAGCTCAGGTGCCTCGCTCTGGGGAGGAAACTGGGTGTCAAAATTGTGGTAATTGGTATTGCCTATATGGTGCTACACTAAAAAGGGATACCAGCTCCTGGGGAATGTACTAGATCTGCATAGGTTAAATACCAATACACAGCCTCATTAGAAAAAAAATTCTGTTTAAATTTTAAAATGGTAAAGAAACAAATCAGGACTGCAAATAAATTGTTCTGTATCCTGCATAATTTGCTCACATTTTTAAAATATTAAAATGGTCATAGTAGGTTAAGGTTTGTCATTGAGTAAAATCATGGTTTTTTGATAACAAAAGTTTTTTTTCTTTTCTTCCAAGTTCCAAATTTCACTTCATTTAAAAGTGATAGTAATATACTGCATTTATATATCATACAGCTGGTGTTTGTTGTTTGTGATGTTGGTAGATTAGTGGTGGTCATGCTTCATTTTCCTGTAAACAGTTTGACCCACTGATACCCTTCAAGAGATGGATAAAATCTTATCATGAAACCATTCTGATAGTTGACAGAACATTTCACTTGGTTTTAAATTTTTATGTTTAAGATTTTTCAGTTAAGTATTGTTGTATTGTGGAATGTACTTTCAAATTCAGAATGCTAGTAACTTGAAAAAATGATTTGGGAATGGTTTCCATCACTTCTAATACCCTTCCTCAACACATGCCAAGATGCCTGATTTTCAGCATCTTGACAGCCTGCATAACTTAAAAATTATGGCTCATTTTTTATCCTCTCTGATATGTTAGAGGTCTAGATTGAAGTATCAGAATCCTAAAACTTTTTGTTTTGTAAGACATGTGATTAGTGATTGGTATTTTGAAATGACTATTTGATAGCAAAATAAGTAGTCAGGGAAAATCGTTTAACATGAAACTGAGGGGGACTGAAATATTTTTTCATGTTAAAGAATATTGCAACCCCCTTCCCCCCAAAAAACAAACATATATTTAACAAAATTAAAATAATTAGAGTATATTTTATTTTTGAAGATATATGTATATGAATATGTTTTGAATAAAAACCATTCAAAAATTTATGTAATTTTCTCTCTTTCATTAATTACTGTTGATAAAGTAGTGTTAGCAATACAGAAATCTATACAGATTTCCCATTTTCATCTTCTGGTTTGGATCAACAGCCGTAAGAAGTTCCATTTTCATTTTAAGCAAAATTGAAGTCTGTTTTCCCCCTGAGCTTTTTGCCCTTGTGTTTACAAAAAATTCTTCTAAAATAGAAAAGATAATGCAAACCAAACTCACTGATTTTTACTCACACTGCTATGTACTCGTCACTGAATTCCAAAGCTTACTGTTGAGAGATGAGATGTTTTTGTGTGGCGTTTGCAGGGATGGGAGAGTGAAAGTAGCTTCCTTCCTTCCTCAGTGTCTCGACAGCCCAGAGTGGACCTTTTCCAGGCCAGCCTTCTTTCTGCAAGTGTTTTCCAGTTCTTAGTTCTCAAAACTAGTAGATCTTTTTCTAGGCCATCAATCATCTAAGATTTAGCCCGCCTTTTCTTTATGTGCCAATTGGTTGGGCATTAAAGCCATTTTTAGTGGTGCAGTCTTTGTCCATTCTGACAATGTGACCTGCTCATTTAATTTGTTGTAGTTTGATGATGTCAGATTCTTTATTGAGATAGAGCTCGAAATTTGATCTTCACCATATTCCATTTTTCTGAATTCCTCCAAAAATAAATCTTAAAATCTTCCTTTCATAGGTACTTATGTTTGAGACATGGACCAAGTTTCACATGCCTAAGTTAATATTGATCTTAAAAGATTTTTATACATTAGAATTTATGTTTTTCTTTTGATTAAATTCAATTTCATATATTTTCGTATTCCATTAAGACATCTATTAGCCATAGTAATTCTCTTTTGGATTTCAATAGTATAATCGTTTCAATTGTTAATTTCCAAACCTAAACAAGAAAGTAGCTTAAATAAACAAAATTGGCATGTGTCACAGGCTATTTCAAAGGTTTTTCAAGCTGAGTTAGCCTCTTTTCTACGAAAATGAGAAACGACCCCTCTTTCACTTCACACGTCTCTTAAATGTGGCCTGCACAACTGGTGTTTTCCATATTTTATTCATTTTCAGAAGGGAAATGTTTTTTTGTGTTTACGAGATTTTCGCTTTGTGTTGAGAGAAAAAATACATGAAAATAAGTAATAGTTTGTCAGGAACATTGTATTATTTTGTGTTAACTGATATTCTGTCTTGTGATTTTGTGTTAAACGTATTTCACTGTAATTTTTTTTCCATAGAAACTCATAGAAACTTTTTGGAAGATGAAAAAAGTCTTGTTTTAATTGAAGATTTTTGTTTAAAACTTTTTGAGATAACAATATCAAAAAGTATATGAAAACATATCAGTTGTAATTTCTTATCATAAAAATGTTTTATAAGTTTTGAACATATTTATCACTTTAATAATGTGATTTATACATTAATATAATTATGCATAAATGCTAAATAATTATTGATATTAATCAGCAGTAATGATTAATTTAATGGTTTCTTTTTGGGGAAAAAGGAATTTTTGATTAACTTTTTTTTTATTAATTTTACAAATGCATTTAATTTGTTTAGTTGCATAAATATGAACAATATATATAATAATAATATTTTCTTTATGTAGGGTATTATTTTAAAAGAGGATATACCTTTTTACCCAGAGTAAGTTGTGTTATCTTATTTCTAATGTATTTATTTTATGAGATATTACGTGTCCTTTAATAAAAACTATTTGCTTTTAAAATGTGGTAATTATTATTATTTATTAATATGTTGTTAAACAATTACTTTTTGAAGTATTTAATCTTTTGAAAAATTTTGTACTGTATTTATCTTAAATATCAATGAGAGTTTTGTTGAATAGAATTTATAAAAAAAGAAGAAAATTATAGGCATGTATAAATATGCCTAATATTTTTTGTTGTATGTTACTACTTTAATGTGAATCTTTTTAAAGAAAGAAGTGTTTTCTTAATTGCATTTATTATTGATTTTTACTTATTGTATTCTTATCATCAAAAAAAATATGTAGAATTTTAAATGCCACATGAGATACCTTTTGCAACCATTATGTGTGAGAATTAATCTTATTAACATGCAAGTATTTGACCATGATTTTTTTTACAATTTATTTATAAGTTCTTTTTACACTATGAATTTTGATATTTATCCTGGTTCCCCTGATTATTGGTTGTTCCATTGTCCATGAGAACAATTTTATATCTGGTTAAGTCAAAAACTTTCGTAAATGATACTAGTGTGGTATTACTGCTTATATGATCTTTAACAAATGATACGGTCTCATTTTTCATAAGCTTGTCTTTATCAAGTTACGTATTCTAAACCAACCAGGCAAATAAGATGGAAAAATTATATGGTTAGGAAAATTTTATGTTAATCTTAGTTAATTATGTTTTATTTACATCTTTGTTATCTAATGTGTAAATAAGATTTGCTTCAACAATCATGTCTGCTTTTACCTATAATGAGCTTAATTTTCAAAATTAAGGAACACTGAAAAAAAAAAAAGACTTATACTTTCATATTGCATTAAAGTAAAGCATGTGTAAAGAATCGGGTATTTTATTATTTTTTTTTAACTTATCAAATATTCTAGTTCTTTAATTTCTGTATGCTCATGTGTAATTTAAAACAACATCAAACTAGTTATAATTTCGAAGCAATTGTAACATTAAATTACCTTGACAACACCCAAGCTATTTCTTTTCTTAATTTGGTTTCTTTGCCTATCTTCAAGCAAAATGATTTAGATATTTTAGTAAATTACATTACTTTTTCTATCTCTCCCCCGCTATTTCCTTAATGAGTCTTTATATTCTTTTCCATTTGGGTCTTTAAGTTTCTTTTAAATCTTTCTATAACATTTAATTTCAAGAGCTGAACATGTACTGTATTGAAACTGTTTGTCTAGATCTAGAGTCCCCATTTCTGTATAAATTTGATTCTAAGTTTTCCAGTGTCAAAAGAAAGGAGTGCGTTATTAGGATTTTATTGTATCAACAAAACCTCACTAAACAAATTGCACAATTATCAAGATAGAAGACATTCTTGCTTTGGAGAAGGACTTGTGTGTTTTAAATATATTCATTTTAAAAAAAAGTTTTAAATGGCTGATTGAAGTATGCTTTGCAAGTTTTTTAAAAAAATTCCATCACTTTGGAATACAAGAAGGCTTCTATTTTCTCTAGAATTATTGTTAAGTTATACTTTCAATAGAATCAGAGCAATGAGTTAAACAAAATTTGTCTTATAATACAACTGAATTAATTTTTTCCATTTTTACTCTGTTCTAATTTTAAGTTAAGTTTCTACATACCATATTTACTTGAATCTAAGCCACACCCCCAATTCTCTACATGTTTTTGGGAAAAAATAAAAAATTGTGTATGTTTAGTATCCGATACTTGAAATTTTTAAAAAAAAGATTCAATGAGAAATAATAAGTTAATAATTTATTTTACCAGTATTAAAAACTTTCAATGCATACATGAACCTATAATTACTCTTAACTGTCAGTATCATGTTTGGAAAATGATTTGTCACAGCCAACTTTGGAATTAGTGCTGACATCGATTTTTTTCCCACTTTGTGTCATCTTCCATGCCATCCAATGTATTTTTTTCTGCAACAATTTTTTTAAAAGAATGTATTATAGAAGTATATAAAAGAATTATTAAAGACTGAACATTTACAAGCAAAAATTATATCATTTTGTGTATGTCATCGATGTATATTTGTTTAATCCATGTCAAATTTTCATTGGCTGCTGCTCTGTTTCTGTTTTTTCTGAATATTAAATTGGCTTTCTTTTCATACTTGCATCATAGTGAATTTGTCTTGATACTATTACTGATATTTTTGATGTTTAGGTGATTAAAAGAAAACGTTTACAAAAAATTTCCTGAATACGAGCAAACAATGATGTTTAGAATAGACTGAATACTGAAGGTAATCTCCAGGAATAGATGCTCGTATTTAGGAAATTGTATATTCGTCATCGATGCAAGTGGCCAGAATGCACAGTTGCATTTTTCCTTTTGAAAGGGGTGGAAATTCAATTTTCCCCATTCAACAAATGTTTTGCCTTCGATTCTAAGCCACATCTGATTTTCACTAGGATTAACACTGAGAAAATAATGCGGCTTAGATTCAAGTAAATACGGTATTTATAATTTTTAAATATTAAATAGGCTCTATTTTCTTTCATAATTAAAAGGTCGTAACATCAGTGAGTGTTATCTTTTACTCAAGTTATTTTGTTTCTTATTGAGATCTAGTATAATTAGAATACCTTACTTGTAATAAAAGAATCAATGTGACGTGTAATTTAAATATTGAAAAAAATTGCCCCCCACCCCCATTGAGAATGAAGCATTATAATCGTACATATATTTGTATTTCGTTTGAGATGTTAATGTTTCACTTTCGTAACTGGATGTATTTTGTGCAGAATTTAAGTCTTTAACTTCCATTTGTTTGGATAAGGATTTCATTTCTTAAAATATCTAAGTTAATTCATAATTTAAAATGATAACAGAAAATGGGAAGGTGAACTCTTTTAGATGTAAGCATGAATTCCTTTTTTTTTTTTAAAAAAAAAATTTCAAAATGTGCTTTTAGAAACTGTTTGAAAAACTTTGTGAATTTTACTTAATAAATAAGCAAAGTTTTGTTTTTCAGAGACATATCCAAATACAAAAGCATGCTTCAGCATCTAAAAAATAAACCATTTGAGAACTGTAATATAATTCATAGTCGAATGGCATCTTTAGGTTTGAATCCATACAAAACATATTCATTTCTTAAATCTATTGATGGGTAAGTAAAAAATTGTTTTTGAACAATAATACAAATTAAGAATTCAGAGTTATTAATATTTTTTTAAAAAAATTAGTTTATGTTGACAATGATATGAATTATTTATGAGAATGTCTTAAATATTTTAAGACTAAACTATTCAAAATATATTTTTACAAACCATGTAAAACAATTGCAATTGAAACTGAAGCATTGAATTGAATATAGTCATGTGTGAAATGAAATGGTTGGTAAAAGCTATTAAAAAGTTTAGAATATGTAAAATTAGAAATAGGAATTATAACTTTTGTGATACATATAATCTTTTGGTTATGTTTTTGAATATTCATCAATGCATAAAGTTGCTTAGTTGTTGTATGAGGGTAATCTAGAAAATAAAGACTTTTGAAACAAATGAAAAATACAACATTTATTAGAAAAACACCCATTTGTGTTACATATCTTGAAGCTTCCTTCATTTCTCTCCATAACCATTCCCTACATTTAGTTGTATTTGCTCACAGAGTCAGAATTCCCCTCTTCTACTTTTTTATCTCTTCCAAAACATTACTGTCGAGGAATTCTTGCCATCCCTTTCCAGTAAAACGTTCTTTTCTTCAACTTTGGAAAAAGATGGCAATGTCTTAAGAGCAAGAAGCAGGCTATCGGTCTATTGTTAGGATGCAATGAACACCTGGCTTAATGAATTGGTGGTAGAACAAATATAACATGGGAATCTAAAGCTTGTGAACAAATTCGACAAATGTTGTAAGTAGAAAATTATGAGAGTAGAGAAGTGAAGGAAATTTAATGATACAAGGTGTGAGAGTTAAATTCCTGAATTGTGTATACCTTACCTCTTAGGCTTGGTGTGAAGAAGTGGGAATGGAATATAGTTGACCTTTATCCTTCTGGTGCTGGTGGCATGTATTCCATCATTCTACCAGTTCAATTTGTTTTTCATCCTTGTTTTAGTAAGATGTTGTGTCGAAGTGCCGCAATCATGATGAACTTAAAAATCGAGCTTCACGTAAATTTGTAGTTCCTTGTGAAATTTAAAAAGAAAAACTCCCAACAGAATGTTTTAAATTGTTAAAAGAGGCGTTTGAAGATGATTGCACATCACATAATCAAATTTTTGAATGGCAAAAACTATTTTTGGAAGATCGTTGAGATAATGAGCGTTCTGATCGATCTGTCACATCAAGAACCGATCCTGCTCATCGTTTTTGTTTGACATTAATGGCATCGTCATGATTGAATGGGTTCCTCAAGGCCAAATGGCAAAACAACAGTACTATATTGAGATCCTAAGAAAGCTTAGAGAAAGAGTGAGGAAGAAAGGACCAGATCTGCAGAGCAACAACACGTGGATTTTGCACTGAGAATGCACCAATGTGCACCAGGTTATCACCCTGATGCGCATTGCATTTTCTGTAAAACAGTTTTTGGCGAACAAACATTACAATACTTGAGCATCCACCATACTCATCAGATCTCACACCATAAATTTCTACCTCTCTTTTAAAGTGAAAAATGCACTTATTGGAACACATTTTCAGTCTGTGGAAGAAGTGAAGCCAAAAACAGAAGACTTACTGAAGATGGTGACACCTAATGAGCTTCAACACTGCTTTGAACAGTGGAAAACTTGTATGCAGCAATGTATTAATAGGGAAGGGAAATATGTTGAAGGGAATTAAAAGTTATTTGTGCATTGTTTTCAATGAAGCTAATTTTTAAGACTAGTCCGGTTATTTGTCACATATCGTATGTAACAGAATTATTTTTTCCCCCAACAAATATTGTTTTTTATTTTTATAAGTAAACAGTCTTTTTATTCCCTGGATAACTCTCATAATTAATTAATGGATTGATTAATTATATATATGCAGAAGCTATTAAAACTATTTGTATATTTATAAAAGTATATTACAAGGAATTATTAGATTTTATGTTAGTGAACTTTTGTTTTTGAGGCTTATTATTAGATTCAATTTATTTTGTATGGCTTAAAAAATGAAACTTAGAAATATATATATTCGATTATAAAGATGCTTCGTTTTTAAATTTGCTAAAATGCTGTAAATTTTAAGTAAATGAAATTCTTTACAAATATTTTTTTATATATTTCATGTCATACAAAAGAATACCATCCAATTCCAAAATTGTGCCTATTTTTACTACTGTAAAGTTACTGTTACCAGAGCAATATTATTTTTTATTACTGTTTCAAAGAAGCTTTTTGAGTCTTCTTTTAAATTTCTTTTAGATCAATACTCTTTTTTTCTTCCTCATTTATCTTTTAAAATATTATTCTACTAAATAAGAAGCATGCATATGCACATATAAGAATGGAATCAGAAGTTCTTTCAGAACTAAAGGGAAAATTCAAATTACATTAAGTGGGAGAAGATATTTTGTTGGGACTTTTATGGCTTTTTGTGTGAATTTCTTATGTTATTCTTCTAAATTTTTCTTAGGAACTTATGTTTTTATCCTTTGAAAAATGGCTAGATAATTTATACTTCAATTTATCCTTCCAGAAAAAAATATGATGGTCCTAGAGATACTGATTCATGGATCAAGAATTTTCAGAGGCGGAAAAAAACACTGGAATTGTAAGTTTTGACACATTCAGAAATATTTGCTTTATAAATTAAATTTAGTTGTCTTTTTTAAAGTATTTGTTTGTGATTCTTAAAATAGATTGGTTTTTTTGCCAAATCATTTAACTGCTGATTATGTTGGAAATTGTGTGTTGGTCTGGCTTGGAAGTTAGAAGAAGGGGAGGGGTACCAGCTTATGTGTTGTCCTCGTCACTTGACCATGGTTCAAAATTACGAGTCCATCGCCAATAGCCCTCATGCAGCTTTATAGGGTGATGTTGATATAACTCACTTTTTCTCAAGGGCAATTCTATTGAAATGAAAATGAATTTTACTAAATATACAAAAATTTCATTGAGTTTTTTTCTTCTGTTCACTAAAAAATCAGAATTAATGTACATGTAAATTGGAGGGAAAAGAAAAAGCCTTCAAATTTACTTTAAATCCTTCCTTATTCATTATATGTGCTCATATAAAACAATGTAATATATGCAATGGGTTTTGAATATTATTTAAAAGCTAATATTATGTGAAAGCATTTGAATATTATATGAATATATGAAGTAATTTATTGGATTATATAGTAGAAATGGTGTTTTAAATTATTCATAGGCCATTGAGAGTTATTTAAATAATTGTTTATAGAGCTGGAATTAGATAAATACATTTAGAAAACTCTTAATTTACAATAAAGAAAGAGGGTATAAGAATGCACTTAGTTTGGAATCAAATGGAAGAAATGCTTTTATTTCTTAGGAATAATTTGAAAATTAGAAAATCTGCTATTGTGTTTTATTTTATTAATTTCTACATAAGGAATTTTTTAAAATGTAACAAAATTACTTTAGCATTAATTTTACCAAAGATTATGGAATAAATTTTTTAAAAATCTTTTATTTTATTTTTGAAATGTTTTAGTTATTTTTCAGCATATATTATGAAAATTTCTCTGATGTATTTGTTTTACAGATTTTATTACTTATGCTAAGTATAACAAATTATATATTTTTTAATTTATATATTTCTAATTGCCTGCGGACTGGTGTTTTACAATTGCAGACCTAGTACGTTCCCCAGAAGCTGGTATCTCTTTTTAGTGCAGCATCATATAAGTGGTACCAATCGCCACAGGTAATTTTGATGCCTAGTTTCCTCCCCAGAGGGAGGAATGTGAACTCTGGTAATGTGAAACTGTACTTAGGATTTTAATTTTGCTGAGAGCACCCAAGCCAAATATGCATTCGAGGGTCTTTAACATGCCTCATAATCATGCGACAAAGTTGCTGTTGATTTTCTGCATCATGAAAATTCACCGACTTGGGGCGGGGTCGAACCCACAACTTTAGGCGTACAAGGGCAGCGACAAACCTACTATGCCATCCAGCTGCCATAACAAATTATATATCTATATAAGTGAATATGCTTTTTTATGTAATTAAAATTTTTACAGTTATCTCTCTTTTGTATATATAAACATTACCATTGCACTAAAGCTGCTCAAATAATTAATTTTTTTTTTAAAAAAAAAATTTAACCTTTGACTGTTTTTAGTGTTCTTTCTTGTTCTTGTAATATTCTTGGAAAGAAAAGTAATAAAAAGTGTTTTTTGGGGGGACAGTGGTCTCTTTTAAATCTAATTATATATAATATATATATATATATATATATGAAAAATCAATATGTAAACAAAATAATTAACAGGGAAAGAAAGAGGAAACCCTTTAAAAAAATATTTAGATTTGTCAATTATTAGCAGTGTATGAGTTTGTTGATGCTTGTTTGGAGGTATTTTAAGAGATTTACCTGATATAGTTATTGTGTCACAGATGCAGCAAAGGAGAAATTATTAACAATTTTTTTTGACATTTATACTAAAGAAATTATGAAAATCTTGCATTTTTATGCTGTTTTTACATTTTTTTAAAATTTATATTCGTGTGTATAAATGTTGTATAAATTCTTTGCCTATAATTTATTTTACATGTTTATTTTTATTTTGTTTACAGATTGAATGAAGTTGAATTGGCTTGTAAAAGATCTGATTTTGAATCAGGGCTTATTTTATTGAATCAAGAAATTAAATGTTATCCTACAAATGACACTGCTTTGGCTCTTAAAGGGAGAATGTATGTATATATATATATGTATTATTTTGTGTAAAAGAATTATTTTTGTTGGAATTGAAGTTATTTTTTGCAATATTGAAAAGTAAAGTACAAATTAGCTCATAAAAATTTAAGGTTTAATTTAATTAACATTGAAAATAAATAAAACAATAAACATTTTTTTTCAAAATGTTTCAAAGATTTTTTTTTTTTTTTAGATATAAGGATCTTTGGCTGATGGAAAAAAATCCAGAGCTTTTTAGGAAAGCAATGGAATGTTATAAAAAAGCTCTAGAACTGAAACATTCAAATATAATTGCTAAAAATGATTTGCATGAAATTTATAACAAGTCGGTTAAAGAGTAAGTGCTTCAAAAATGTTACTGCTTTAAATTTTTTAATTTTTATTTTATATGTATGTATTGTAATAAAAATATACAAATTAAGACACATTTCCTTCTCAAAAATCGTTTCATTTTATTGAAATTGTGTAGTAGAAACCAAAATTATTTGTTAGCTTGCTGAATTTTTGACTGAAGTTTGATTTTGTAATTTTATGAGTAAAGAAAAAGAGAAAAAAGCTTTATCAACAATTTTGAATTGGAATTTGACTGCATTATTGCATACTTTTAAGAATCTACTATAATTTCTTTTTAATATGAGAAAAAAGGAGAATTTATATATACATGCACACTAAGTAAAATTTATTATCAGTTTTTAAGCTGGGATGTGAGTTGTGTGTTCATATATACATACATCGACAATGACATTGGGTAAGATTTTTGTTTAGATTAGAGTTTCCCCCCATGTTGATTATTATATATATATAAAAAAAAATCTGTTAAAAAAAACATTTATGCCTTTTATTATGCAGATATATTTCTCCTTTATTCTCCTTACTTCTCTTTTATAAACCAAATGCTCAGTTTTCACTAATGATTATATCATAATATCTAGGTGGTTGGATCAAAAAATTCATTCATAAAATACCATATTTATTCGAATATAAGCCACACCCCAAATTCTCAACATATTTTCATGAAAAAATGAAATAATGTAAAATGGTTTTTATCGATATCATTCACAAAATTAAAATGAGAGCAAATAAGTAAATAAACAATTTATTTTACTAGTATTAAAAACTTTTAAATACATGCATGAACACCTGTAATTGCTGTAACTGCCAGTGTTGTTTAATTTCCTCCATCTAATGTATTTTTCTGCCTTTGATTCTAAGTCGCATTTAGTTTTCAGTAGCATTGACCTTGGAAAAAAAGTGCGGCTTAGATTCGAATAAATACAATAGTAATAATACTGCTTTACTACTACTCTTAACTCGTTGCATGCTGGAAGCCTATGTTTTTTGCTTTCTGTTACTAGAGTGTTGGTCATGTAAATGTATGTACTCAGTAGGAAAACAAGTATATTGCATAAATAAAAAATTAATGCAGAAAAGTAAAGAAGTTACCAATTTATTGCAACTTGACTGAATGACCAAACTCCCATGAAGTGTACAACCACTGTGCAATGTGTTAAAAAATCATATTGCTTTGCTTATTTATTAAATTAAGTATATATTTTTAAATAAAATACCTTATTAAAAATATTTAGATTTTTTTTTCATATTAATTTCATAGAAGCTTAACAGAAAATGAGGATTCACCAGTAATACAGCAAGCCATGATACAAATTGGAAAAGATAAGAAGTATTATCTGGAATGGAAAAATTTATTAGGTAGATTTTTATTTTTACTTTGAAAGATAAATTCAAATGTATCTGACTAATTTATACTCTAGTCTGCATTTATTTCCTCTTTAATGTTACTTTTTCCTAAAGTGTATATTGTATTTTTTTCAGATGTTTCTTTTTGTAACATGCCCTAATGTTTAATACAGGGTGTATCTAAATGAAATTCGGGAGTTTTGATGCTTTATATTATTTATTACACATAACTTATAAGTATAATTCATACATCGAATGAAAGAGCAACTGAAGCAGTTTTGTTTCTTGACTTGCACACGAAGCATATGCACACGAAGCATATTTAAATTTTTTTCACCTTTCCCCACTGATCAGTGTGCTATTAGAAAAATGGCGACTAGTGAACAAAAAGCATTTTGTGTTCTCCAGTTTGCAAAGACAGAATCTGCTATTACTGTACCACGAGTGTTTCGTATTAACTTCAGTTGTCAACCTTAAAAGGATTCTAACATAAACAATAATCATGGCAGGAAGTGTATGGGCTTTTCATTTCCGAAGAACCAACTGTAACTGGTTCTGCCTCTCGTGGCGGTCTACAACTATGGCTATTTCCTCAGTTGGAAGAAAGTGAACCAGATAACTTCATTTGGCAGCAAAATGGTGCAATGCCTCTCTGGCATCTCTCAGCACAGGATTGGTTGAACATCACTACCCGACCAATGGATTGGCCGCAATGGACCTCACAATAAAGCTCGTTTCACATGGCATCGACGTTTACCCAATCTGACTCCATGGGATTTTTATCTGTGGGTGTTCATTAAGGATTGTGTGTACGTACATCCGCTATCAGCTGACCTTCCAGACTTAAGATACAGGATTGAAGCAGCTGTTGCAAGAATTACCTCAGACACATTGAACAAAGTTTGGGAGGAACTTACCTATTGACTTGATGTGCGATGAATGGGGTTCACATTGAACATTTGTAAGCTTGTAGGTAAAACTGTTTCATTTACTCTTTCATTCGATGTATGAATTATATTTGTAAGTTATATACAATAAGTACTACAAAGCATTAAAACTCCGATATTTATTTAGAAACATGTATTCATCTTGAAGGAATGAAACTATATTTCATCCCTGAAATTTAGATACGTTAAATATATATGCATATAATAGTATTATCTGATAAAAGGAAAACTCATCCTTTGTAACTGAAAATAAGTTCTGAATAAAAATTGCATGCATTTTATATGATTGGCATCATAAAGTTAAACTACTTATTTGTTATCATAGACAATAACTACAATATAATAACTTTAAAATAGATTACTTGAAACTTTTTAATTTTCTTTTTAATCAAGAAACCATACTTGAAAGATAAACTTGAGCTTTTATAAAAAAAAATGGTTTTAATGAAAATTAATATATATTTGAATTTTAAAAGTATTGCTTATTTTTTTAAGATGTAGAAATGAAGTACGAATTTACTTTTCTTGTATTTCTTATGTAAAACTCATATATATATATATATATATTATTTTGGAAGAATTTTTCTATTAACTGCCTTTTTTGGTTTTCACATTATGAAAAATACCTTTCTCTCATCTTTTATAGCTTTGAAAAGCTTTACTTTAAATCAGAAGTCTTGAAAAAATATTTAAATTGATTGTAAGATATGATTATTTAAATTGCTAGTATGATCATTAAACAGTAAAACAAAGCTACAAAGAATTTTGTTAATTGTAAACAAAAAAAAATTATATTTTTTAATGCTCATGTTTGATTGATTAATTAAACATAATTATCTGAAGTTTAGGTGTTTCATTAAAGAAAGAAATTGACATTAAATGCAGATTTGCATGAAGCAAATACTTTATTATTATTTTTTTATATGAAATAAGTATAAGGCGAATTAGAGCTATTAATATTTATATTAATTTCTTTATATTCATAAAATTCTGAATTATTGGTTTCAAATATATTTTGTACTTATCTTTAAATTCTTGAATATAGAAAGTTTGTTGAATATATATATATAATCGTTTACTGAATTGCCATGAATCTAATAAAGTAAAGCGGGCTGCTGTAGCTTAATGGTCAAGGTAACGGACTTGTGGCCAGTGTGTCTTGAGTTGAGACAAAGTATTGCTGAAGATCTGCCGTACAGAGTGGGCCGATGCATGTTAAATCTGTCGAGGCTTAAACTTCTTCCTGTCAGTGTGGTGTGGAAGTTTGGAGAGGAGGTGTGCCAGCTCGGGTATTGTCCTCATCACTTGACCACAGTTCAAAATTATGAGGCCCGCCCCCAAAAACCCTCAAGTAGCGACGTTAATCACTTACTAATAGAACAAAGCAATAAAAATTATAACAAGATAATATAGGTCAAAAATAAGATAGATTTTAACCTACACACACATATAAATATCTAATTCAATATCAGCTTCAATTATACAGTGTTTGTGACACAAATATATGATATTGCATAGAATTTTATTAAATTTTTTTTATATATATTTAACATTCAAGGGTACTGTATGTTATAATTGTATTATGTCTTTTTCAAGTGCTTATTCAGTGAAAGTTTGTTTTGAGTAAATCAGTTTATAATGAGCCTTCGAACAGAAACTGTTCTGTGCTCCATCAAAATTTCTGTGGTTGGGGTAAAGATGTGTAGAACAATATTAATAAGTACTATTTTAAATTAAAATACTTCTATAAAAACCAGGTAACATGATCATTTTATTTGAATGTATGGCTTTTAACATGTTCATTAATTATTTTATACTGCATAAATTTCCTTTTAATGTAGATAATTACAGTTTGAATATTTAATAGTTTTATTTTTAATTTTCTAATATATAGATGAGGAAACTGTATCATTGTAAAAATTGAATGAAGAAGATTTATTACCGAGCAATGTAAGTGTTGTTTTTTTTATCTTTATTGCTATACATCCAAATTATTACTACTGTTTGATAAAATTATTAAATATTACTAAGAAAAAAAATTCTTTTAGAATAGTTTCAAAATATTAGTTTTATAAATATTCCAATTTTTTAGTAAATTTTTAAGTTATTAAACTGAATAAAAACTATTTTTGTAGCTAAGGCTATTATTAGAGGTATTGGTCACACTTTTTTAAAGTTTTGAAATAAGTTTTTTCCAAGTCTAGTAATCTGTCATTCTATATGTCACTAATACGTCCATAACTGAAATAAATTTGAAAATGTAAGCAAAATCAGCAAAATTTCTATCAAACTTCTGTATAAGAAATACATTACATTTGCAATGAATCATGGATAGGAAATCCTTACTGGAAACAATCACTGCAAATGTTTATCATTAAGATTGTTTTCCCCATATGTACGAGAGAGCAAACTTGATGCGGAGCCTATTTTCGGATAGAAAAAATGCCTCAATTTTTATAAAAATTTGTGACGTAACTCATGATTTTTTTTATAATATAGTGTTTTTAAAATTTCAAAAATATTTCATAAATAATTAGTTTTTTATTTTAACATGTAAAGGGATTGCTCGTTTAGCATTACGGCATAGGAAAAAAATGCCAAACACATTTTATAAAAGAAAATGTTTCAATTTGTATAAAAATGAGTTAGCATAATGAAATCGGTAATTCTCCACAGGATAGTGAAGCCTGAATATAATATTAATGTTTGAGTACTTTTATATCTAAAAAAATATTCCGAATTCGGTCCCTATTCTTTAACATTAGCCGATGACAGCCTTAAGACATTTCATTTATGTTATTGGTTCCTTCTGATTTTTGTTGCCTAAGGCCAGAAAAAATACTAGTTTACCTTAATATATTGTTCTTATAGATTTTAAATCATAATGTTTCTAAGAATTTTAAGCAGTTTTTTAACCCCTTCTCTGTTAAAATTGTTTTACAAATTTCTGACCCTGAAAAATTATTATTTTTATTGCAGAAAATGAATACAAATTCTATCCTAAAGTGAAAAATGCAAATTATTTTTTATCACTAAGCAGTTTTTTGCTTGAATTGTTGGTGGAAAAATATGTGATATCCTGTTCACTGATCTCCAGTTTCCCCTGCAATGCACCTTGGTTTTAAATTTTAAAAAGTACACTGTGATAATGTACAATTAATTCTATTGCTTTGAATTGTTTAAGATAAATATGCACAAAAAAATAATAGAAGTATTTGTTTAAAAATATTTGGAATAGTTAATTTAAAAAATATTTTGGCAGATAGTACCTTACCATTAAAACAGTGTTACAATCTTCCTTGGGCATCAGAGCGTAAAAATCACATTTACCTGAAAACCAAAATCATGTATTACATATTATTTTTTGCTTACTTTGTCAAACAAAATTTATATAATAAATATCTTAAATGGTTTTTTATTTGAAATTTTAACACACATCACATGATTCATTAGATTAGTGATTCCCAAAGTAGTCTATATAGACCCCCAGGGGTCTATGACGACTTTCAAGGGGTCCACGTCAGGAAGAAAATAAATTGGGGGTCAATGAGGTGTAAATGGGGGTCTATGTGATAGTTGCTTTCATTAAACTAGATCGAGACTTTAATTTTAAAGAAAATGTAATCTATTGTGGAAACCAAATTATATCTATTTAACAAATTCATTTATTAAATTTAATGAGGTTCATTTGCACTTACAAGATGACATCATAAATTTTATTAAAACAAGAACTATTTCAGCATTCATTTCTAGAGTTAAGATAAAGAAGTATAATACGGGTTGGACCCGAATACTCTCAATTTGATACAGACAATTTGTCAGGATGTTTTAACATGCGTTCAACATTTAAATGGCTTTTATTCAGATTTTGAAACCAGGTTTGAGAATGCTTTGATTATTGTAATATCATAGTAGGCATTAAATTCATATGGTCATATTGAAAAAAAGTCACATTTCAATAGGAACTAATCGTAATAAGCACTAACAAATATTTTAAAGTTTAGAAACGGATGTCAGCAATATTTGGGCTTTAAAAATTCAAACCTATTATTTGTCCCAATTTATAAAATATCGTGAGGAAATTTTTAATTGCTTTTACCAGTGAGAAGTTTCAGCTTGGTTGCCAATCTCCAAAATAAAAATAGAAAGAAAGAAAGGAAGAAACTGGACACTATTAACAGAGGAGATTTAAGGTTAAACCTGACAAGATTGATATCAAATGTTGAAAATTTGTTATTGTAGCACCAGATTCATCCCTCCCATATTAAAATCATTTTAGGGTTGTTTAGTTATTTTAACAGTTATTCTATGTATTAAATAACTTTTAATTTAATTAATTAACATGTACTTTTTAAATTTCAAACACTAATCTTCATTACAATTAGATATTTAATTCTTTCATTTCAGTAGTAGTACCAACTGTCAAAAAGACATTTAAGTTGATAAATTGCAAAAATTCAATACTAATTAAGGAGGGGTCTACTCCATACCAAAAAACAGGGCAAAGGGTCTATGAGACAAAAAGTTTGGGAATCTATGCATTAGATTAATTAATTTTAGATTCTAGGCGGAAAATCTCACTAGGATACTTGTGAAGAAAGTAATAATAGTTACCTCATTTCGTAGAAATATTCAAAAATATCATGGAAATTAAAAAGACGTGTAAGTAGCGATAAATTCAGTTTCAAGGATAAAATTTTTCTTTGTGTCACGAGCCATGTGATATTGACAATATGGCCACACAAAAATGTCAAACATGTGACACGCAACACTGACAGAGAAGGGATTAAAATTGAATAAGGCAGAAAGAAGACAGGAAAAATGAATAAGTTAAAGTAATAAATTAATAATTAAAAAAAATTGTTTAAACCTATGCATAGCCAATACAATATCTTAGTACTTCCTGAAAAGTCCAAGAAAGCAGTAATGTCATTATCAAGTCATTTTTTTTTGTATAGTACTGTTGCATAGCTTTTAAGGTAGTTTGGTTACACAGAAAAAAAGTTGCGTAATATCTTTGTAAATAACTTAAGAAATAAAAATGTACAATTATGGCTAAATATCAAATTTATTTTAGTATAATTAGTTTTTTTATACCTTGATATTTTCAATTTAAGGAAGATGAGTTAAAAAAGAAATAGATATTGCTACTTTGGTCTATTGTTTTATAATACCATATCTAATCTATTAAAAGATTTGTAGCATTGGAAGTAATAACAACTGTTTTCCTTGAACGTTCATTTATTAACCTTTGGTGCCTTGATTTTAATTTTTTGAGGTATCTTTGATTAGTTTGACTTTGAGCAGTCCTAATTGTGCACTGTATGGTATACCGTACACAACATCTGCTTTCACAAAAGCTGTCTCTGAATCATATCTTGCTAAGGATTCTGCTTTTTCATGTTCAACATATCGCAGAGACCATTATAATCAAACACTTTTTTTTCCCTTTTTAAGGTGTATTAACCTTTCCTTCAACATTTCAGCAAAAATTTCTTTGTTGGATTTAGTGAAACTTCCATCATTTTTCTAGATGATGTTTTAATTACCAATCATCATCTTTGTATTGGTCTGTGATTAGTCTTGCTAAAAATAATACATCATGTAATATCCCTCCCATTTTAAGTTCACTTTGAACTCCTTTCCACATTTGAAATTATATAATCCATGTTTTTTGTGTGTGTACTTGCATAATATTTTGTTCTTGATTATTAGATATTTTTTAAAAAATACAGTGAAATACATTTAATGCGGAAATGCTTAAGATGAAATATAAGTTTACACAAAATAGTACAATGGTCCTGTTGAATTGCTATGTATTTTCATGCATTTTTTTTCTCTTAACTAAATGAAAATCACTTAACACGAACAAATTTTCCTAGTGGAGAAGGATATTGAAACTGAGTCGATACTTAATGAAATGTTTTAGGAAGTTTCTGTATTATTGGACTGTCCTACTGTATCATCAAAAGAATTCATTGCAGTAGATGATGATAATGTGTGTAGTGAAGCTCTTAAGGCAGACAAAGACATTTTGGAGTTTGCTCAAAGCTAAAAAAATGTCATTAACCCTCCAAGCGATCTGCAAGTAAAATCCTGTCATTCCAGAGATGCTTTTTCTGCCTTCAAGCAAGATTCCCAAAAGCGGCCGAGCCACGTTCTTAAAAATACGGCTCAACCGCTTTTGAGAACCCCACCTGACAGCAAAAAAATACGTGCAGTGCATTTTCGAAGCATCTCCAGAATGGCAAGACTTTAAGTGCAGACCGCTTAGAGGGTTAATGCAGATTCTGATGACGAAAATGAAATGAATCATGCAGCTCCTGTTCCCATGTCATCTGAAATGAGAAACATCATGAGAAGTATGTACAGTTATTTAGACACCCTCTCCAAGGGTGAAATGAATTGCAAAAGGGACAATATCGAACAGTTTGATGTTAAAAGGGACAATGCAGAGAAAAATATCAGATTATTTTCCAAAAACTCAATAAATGCTTTGTTTTTGTTTCTTTGATTTTTATTAAATACATGCATATATACTTATCTGAACAGTACTCAATGGCACAACCAGCGTATGAGGGCCAAGTCCTACTGTGCCTTCTCGGTTTATGTGACCGTAGGTGCTGGGGTGCATGTATAGATGTTTTGGTCAGGTGGCCAGTCTGACGTGAAACCCCCAGTGTTCAGTTCCCAAGCAAGCTTGGTACTCATTTATCAACCCACTGAAGAGATGAAGGGCTGAGTTGACCTTGCCTAACCTGCAATTTGAACCTCGGACCTGTGGCGTGGGAGCACGATACACTAACACTCAGCCACTGGGCTTGTATACATATCTATGTAAATAAAATAAATTAATAAATTTAATTTTGTTGATGTATATATATATTTGCAATATCCCTTAACATGAAAAAATATATTTCAGTCCCATTAATTTTGCTTTAAGCAATTTTCACTATATGTATAATAAGCCTTTTTCCCCTTTATATATATATATATATATATATATATATATATATAAAGTTGCTGATTATTTAATAATACATTTTGAAAGGGGAATGTGATCAAGGTTTCTCTTAAATTTAAAATTTCTTAGTTTCATTGAGAAAAAAAAGAGGTGTATTTTTAAGACTAGTCACACACACACCACAAATTTTTAAAAAATAAATTTGCTTTTTCTTTGAATTTGAAGCCCTATCCCCTTCTATTCTAAATTTAATATGTGTACTAATTTTAGAGAGAGAGAATGTGCATGCTTGGAATTAGCTGGCAGTTTTCTTAAATAGATAACATTTATATTACTGGTTTTTATTAATAATAATTAACACAATTAATGTAAAAAAAAAGTTTTGATGAATGCATGTTTCTTTCTTTATTGAAATCTTTCTGTGTTTAATTGTAACTATTTTTTCAGAAGCAAAGGGAAAAACCATCATCATGAAAGGAAGAGGAGAAAAAGGAAAACGTGTTTTTAAGAGGCAGAACTTTTTTTTTTTGTACATTTTATTTCATTTGTATCATATTTATTATTAAATTATATTCAAAGAAATACATATGTTTGTTTACGTACATATTTTAATAATTAAATGCAATTTTTTTGTTGTTTCTTAAGAAATTGATCTATGTTTCATTTAAATAACAACAAATCTGAATTCCTGATGTATTTTTGAAATTGTTTTTGTTATTTCTCTACTAGAAATTTTTTACTAAAATAACTTTTTTTGCACTATATGGTAAATATGAAACATATGGATATAATTTTTTCTTTGAGGAAGGATTATATTAGACTTGAAAAAAATGTATTGAAGGTATTTGTAAAAGCAAGAAAAATATTGTATTTTTCTTGAAAATGTTATTTTTTTCCCAAAAATTCAAGAAGTATATTTTTAAACGGAGGTTCCCAAATATTTTTGTCTCATAGACCCCTTGCTATGTTTTTCGTTTTGGGTTAGATCTTTGCTTATCTAATATTGAATTTTTACAAATTTATCAACTGAAATGTCTTTTTGACAGTTAGAATAGAGCTACTTACTTTAAAAGAATTAAATTTCTAACAGTGGTGAAGTATTGTGTTTAAAACTTAAAAAACATGTGTTAATTAATTAGATTAATACTTAACTAATGCATAAAATAACTGAACATCAAACAAATACTTCTAATAGGAGGAAAGTATCTGGTATTTCAATAACAAATTTTCAACATTTAGTATCAATCTTGTCAGGTTCAACCCTAAATCTCTTCTGGTAGTAGTGACCAGTTTTTTTTTTCCTTTTGGAGACTGGTATCTGTGCTGAAACTCCTCATTAAGAAAAGCAATTAAAAACTTTCTTAAGATATTCCATAATTTGGGATAAATAACAAGTTGTCTTAAAGACAAAATTGCTTGTATCTGTTTCTAAACTTTACTTTAATATCTTCGTTAGTGCCTATTCCAATCAGTTCCTATAGTAATATGAGTTTTTTTTTTCCCAATGCGACCATATGAATTAATTGTCCACTGTGATATTATTATAGTCAAAGCATTCCCAAACATCATTTCAAAACTGAATAAAGGGCATTTAACTGCTAAACATAGATTAAAATGTTCTGACAGATTGTCTATGACAAATTGAGAAAATTCATGACCTCCAATGTTATTATGCCTTAGCTTAATTCTGGAAAGAAACGCTGAAATGGTCCTTGTTTTTAAAAAATGTATGCTGTCGTGTTGTGACTGCATATTAACCTCATTTTATTTAGTAAATAAATCTGTTAAATAGGTAAAATCTGGTTTCCATTTGATTAAATTTTCTTTCAAAATTAAGGTCACAATCTGGCTTAATGAGAGCCAATGTCATAGCCTGCATTTACACTTCATGAACGCCCAAATTATTTATTTGCTGACATGGACTCCTTACAAGTTGTCATCTAGACCCCTAGGGGTGGATGCAGACCATTTTGGGAATCACTGTTTTAAAGTAAAGGGCCGAGGCAAATTTTTGTATAAAATACTTGCTTCAAAAAAATTGATATTGAATGTGTATGCATGTTTTTCTGTGGAACATCTTTAAATTTTTGTCCCATTTATTAAAGATAAATCATTAATGTTTTTTTAAAAAATTTATTAACTTGTAATGTATTATTTTCTTTAAATACACTCAGGGGCAAAAAAAATTAGCGCACCAAGAAGGAGTCATCAAAATGAAATGAAATTTTACATACGTAATGACTACTTTAAAATAAGTAAATGATTAGAAAATCAAAGAAAAAGGATAATTTATTTCAGAGAAAAAGGCAAAAGAATGGAGGATTTAATTCCCTGTTGAACCTCATCTAATGCGAATGCATGATGCAATACGATCGGGCATTGAGGAATACAAGTTCTGTAGGATGTCTTGAAACATTTCATTCCATATTTGCTGTAACCTTGCCTCTAGTTCGTTCAAACTTGTGGGATGCCCAACTCGCCGTCCTAAATCATCACAGATATGCTCGATTGGAGACAAATGTGGGGATCGGACTGGCCAAGGAAAGGTAGTAACAGTGTGGAAACAGTCTTGTGACACCCTTGCCGTGTGAGGCCGAGCATTGTCTTGTTGAAAAATGATTCCTGGGAGCCGTTGCATGAGTGGCAACACGTGGTTGTAGGATGTCATGGACATACCGCTGAGCTGTCATGGTGCCACGGATCAATACTAGGGGTGATCGTGTATTGTGGGCAATGGCACCCCATACCATCACACCAGCTGTGGGAGCGGTGTGTCACTGTAAAGCAAAGGCAGGATTGAGGCGTTCACCACAGGGTCTCTACACATGAATACGATTGTCATATCTGCTGAGATTGAATCTGGATTTGTCGCTAAAGACGACCTGGTTCCATTCCACTGCAGTCTAGTTTCCTCGTGCGCGGCACCACTCTAAACAGAGGCGTTGATGGTTGGGCATCAAGGGCAGCGCATGTAATGGGCGCCGCGATCCCAAATGTCCTTCAGCTAGGCGCCTTCGTATGGTTCGGGAAGACATAGCGGCCCCTAGTGAAGGTGCTACCTGTGCCTGGATGGGGGCCGATGAAGCAGTAAGCTGTACGCGTGCATTACTTACGATGTAGCGGTCTTCTCGGCGACTGGTCTGTCAAGGGCGTCCTGAGCCTGGTCTTCATGCAAATGACACCTCTCGGATCCACTTGTCCCAACACCTCCTCACAACACAATTAGAGCAGCCTAACTGATGAGCTACTCGCCTAGCTGACCACCCAGCTTCCATCATGCCGATGATTCTCCCTCTCTCAAACTGCGACAGCTGCTCATATTGTCTTCGAAAATGGCGTAAGGGCATGTCTACCTCAGCTCTTCCTTTGTAAACGACTCAGCACACTCAAACTAGCTTTGGTTACCTGTTTTATACTCCATGGAGAACGACGTTAAATGCTCTCTACCGGCTATATGTAATGCACAATCATGCAGCATTTCTAATCATTTGCATATCTCCCCAACATGTACCTTCGTGCCAGGTTTCGTTACGATCCCGCAATTATTTCTTGGTGTGCTAATTTTTTTGTCCATGAGTGTAGATAAGGAGAGGGACATACTCATGTTTTCTGTCAGTATTCTACAATCATGTAACATATAGGGAGAATAAGTTATTTATATGAAATCATATTTTGATCTAAAATAAATTAAAAATACAGTTAAGGTATCAAGTTTTTTTTAATGAAGAAATATAAATGCTGTTGAATGTTATTATAATGAAACAAATACATGATACTTTACATTGCGGACGTTGACTTGTGCCTGGTATGTTATGTGTCCGAGCCTTGTTCTACTGAAGACCTGCCGTGCAGAAGAGGCCAACGCACGTTAAATATGTCGAGGTTCAAATGTCTTCCCGTAAGTGTGGTGTGGAAGTTTGGAGAAAGGGTGTCAGCTCAGGTGTTGTCCTTGTCATTTGACCATGGTTTAAAATTACAAAGTCCGTCACCAAAAGCCCTCATGCAGCTTTATAGTACTACGCAAATATATATAACTGACTGACTCACTCAGAATATTGGTTTTAGTTCCATTGAAAGTTCTATTTTATTTTAATTTGTCAGTTTTAATTATGAAAGAACTAATACTTTTTAAAAACATCTGACTTTCTATTATTAAATTGTATGTATAATTTCTAATTTTTGCAATCATTACAAATAATATTTAGAAACAAGGAATATCACCGCAATTGACAAAATAATTTGAGACAACAACAAAGAATTTAATTGATCTTAATTATTTATGTATATATTTTATTATTTTTAGATTTACTGATGGAGAATTTAATTAACTTTTTAAAGAAATTTAAATATAGTTCTTTGAAATCACTTAGTAAATAAAAAAAGAGTACATGAATACCACAATGATGCAGCAGTGCTGGAGCTTAAATATTTATTTTGCGAATTATAGCATCCTTTTATTTTGAATTTCACATTTCACACACTAAATAAATAAATTAACAAATATTCAAACTTCTCAGACATCACACTTCATTCCGAATGATATCTGCTACAGCTTTGATTCCAGCAAAATTCTCTTCAGAATTGGGAATAATTTGTGAGTTTGAGAGCAAGAAACCTTGTCTTCCAGTATCTCTTAATTCAATTGCAAAACTGTACTTTATTTTAGCTTTTTCATAAGCCCAGTCTACTGAAGAACCCGCTGCAGGATCTGGGAGGTAAAAGGAAAAAAAAAGAAAATGATTTTATAAATATTTTACTTACAGCAGAGCTTCTCAAACTGTGACGCGTGCCCCCCTAGAGGGGCGTGATAACCCTAGAAGGGGGGCGCGAGCAAATTGAAAAGTCAAAAACAAAAGATTATTTTAAAAAATGTATTAATTTATTGAAAGTAAACAAACAAAATACTTTCTGACATAATAAAAAATTTAAAAAAACTTAATATAATACACTTATAAATACACTGATATTGTTACGTAGATCCGAGGGTTCGGGGATTCTATGCAAAACAATCACAAAGAAAATAAACAGTTCTTTAAGAGCGATGCGAATTTATTAACAAAAATCCAATCCTTTAAATACAGGATTCAGCAGCAATATTCACAGAGTAAATCTCCGAAGGTCTTTACACCTTCAACAGCAATTAAACACAACCAGTGTGTTTAAAAATACACGTAAGTAAAGATTATTCACTAGCACAGCCGCGAGCTAATTGCTAGTCAAAACAATCCTCACTACTCGCTGGTTAAATCCAGACTCTTCGCCGTCCCGACGAGCATCTTATTTATAGGAGCGATAGAAACTTTCAGAAATATAGCCGCTCGTGACATTAGTGGAGAGATCCACTACTTTCTAGAAGATTCCAGAGGGTTCCGAACTCGCCAACATGGTCGCCAAGGACGCCAAATTGGCCGCCAGAAATGATGCCAACTTGGCTCTGTCGCCAAGTTCTCATTGAATCGCCATTATAACGTAAAGGGGTGGCATTGCTTGTGAATGGTACAATTTTAACATGCAATAAACATAACATAGAGTAACATAAATGCATTAAACACTCAAATACAAATTATTTACACAAAATTCGTAACATTTATAAACTGATATAATACACTTATAAAACACACTTATAAATGTATCGGTACTGCACACATTGTGTTTTATAATTAATTTGACAATACTAAATTTAATAATTACCAGTGCCCCCACGGGCTCTTCCTATATAAAATTATAGGCAAACATTAACACTTATCATGATAATTCGTACGGTTTATAATTAATCTCTTAACTGCCAAATAAAAGTTACGCGATTCGCTCTTCAATGCAACCGTTTTGTTCGTATGCAAACGTATGTGGAGTATTCAGGGAGAGGAGACAGGAAATAAATAAAGAAAATCCTCTGAATTAAGTAAATCCGTTGAAAACACTGTTAAGTTCACTTTAGTGCATTCCAAGGCCTTCGGCATAATTTTATGGATAGCAGTAAACTGAAAAGATCGTATTTCGCGGAAAGACATATATACGTCCGGGGTAATTTACGCATTGGCTGAGAGAGACGTTTATATACGCCGTAAGTACTTAAGGTATCCGACTACGTTCGAAACCATGATTTTTAAAAAGCGCAAAAATGGATAATTTTCATGATATTTAGTGTCACTTAGATTAGAATACATGTATAAAATTGTTTTAAGGACATTTTGACGAAAAAAAAAAGTCATTTAAATACAATATTTTGGCAAAAAATTAACTAAGAATAACTTTTTTTCAAAATATTCTCCTTTGGTGAAAAATGCTTATATTATAATAATATTTTGCCTGTATATATAGCTCAGACCTCTGTACAGAGGCTCAACTATGATTTTTGAAAAATTCACATTATTTTCAGAGTGACAACCATTTGAAATAATGATCGGCGTTTTTTTCTTAAAATTTCTCCCCTCTGTTGTGTCGAAAAACACGGATAAACCCATTTCTAAGTTATGCATTTCAAAACTTCTAGTTGAGCCTCTGTACACAGGTCTGAGCTATATACAGGCAAAATATCATTATAATAGAAGCATTTTTCACAAAAGGAGAATATTTTGAAAATGGGTAATTCTATGTTCCTTTTTTGTCAAAATATTGTACTTAAATAATTTCTTATTGTAATACTATTCTTAAAACAATTTTATATACATTTTCTAATTTAAGCAAAACTAAATATCATAAATATTATCCATTTATACACTTTTGCAAAATCACGTTTCCGAACGTAGTCGGATACCTTAGAGGTTCAAGTCGTTTTGTAGCTTTAGCGTCAAAGTATACTGTTAGTGAATTCAATACATTGTTATTGTAAGGAGGGAGGCGCAATGAAAATTATGATTTAATATTGGGTCGCAAGTATTGAAAGTTTGAAAGGCACTGACTTACAGATTGATTCAGAAAGAGTGCGATCAATTTTAAAAGCATACAACTATTCATGGTAAATTTTAATCGCTTTACTATCAGTACTGTTAAAAATGAAGCGTTCAAATTACTAATCTAACTATTTTTAATAGTGGAAGTAAATGATGGCTTCGAAATTAGATCCTCAAACCTGAAACAAAATTTCACAGCTCTTGAAGGAAGGTTGCAGGGCCGGCTCTAGCAGTTTTGCCGCCCCTGACAAAAATGGAAAAAGCCGCCCCTCTCTCCAAAGCTTGAAAAAGATTAATTGTTCACATAAATGTACACTTATAAAACTTGAATAATTCTTGCAAAACACAAAAAGGCAGAGTATATCAATTATATATATTATTTTAAGTCTTAAAAAAATACAAAATCATTCGAAATTAAGAACACAATTTCCTGTGTTATTATTCGAAACGAGTGAAGTGTGAGAGAAAGAATCAACTATTTTTGCATGCCAATTTCTTCGAAAAAGAGTGTACTGATGTTGGTAATCCCCAGCGTTTTTTTTAAACTTACAGTAACTACTCTCGAGACCAAATAAAACATCTCGTGTGGCTTTTTGTCTATTAAAAACTCTAATTACAATTGTCTATTTTTGGATGGCTGACATCGGACATCATTTGGGTGAAAGGAATGCTCGCTGTGATCCCATTCCGGGATAGAGAGAAAGTTGCTAATGAAAGATGTGTAATCATATTGAATTTCATGATTTAACACATACTTCCGTCTCGAACCCTTCAAATTTTGACAGAAAAGAAAACTGGCATTAAACACACAGAGTGCAAAATAAAGAAATAATATGTTAAATGAAATACCAAATTCCCACCAATAATATTTCAGAAAATATATAAAATTTTTTGTAACAAGAAATATTTCTCAAATTTGATCCAAATGCCACCCTTAAAATTTGCTACCCCGGGCTGGGGTCCGGTTTGTCCGGCCCTAGAGCCACCCCTGATTGTTGCTCGAATTCTATTATAAATACAGCATTTAAAAATCGGAAAAGACATTTTTGTAATGGATTGCTAAAAAAATTCGAAGAGAAATAAAATTTGGCTAAAATTAAAAGTCCCAGGAAAAAAATGTAGATGGAAAGAAGTCCTTGGTGAAAAAGAAAAATGAAGCTGAAAAGACTTTATCTCTGTAGAAAGTCCTCTGCCTCAAAGAAATTTGGCAAAGAAACTACAGGTACTGCAATCGACAATTTGTCATCAGGTAAAGAAAATAGGCTATAAAAACGGGAATGAACCAGTTTGTCATCAAATGTCTACAAAGATCATAGAAAAAAGAAGAAAACGCTCTTGGTCTTTATATTTAATGTTACACATAGGTACATACAAAACCTGGACAACTTCATACTGCTTCATTCACACAAAAACGAAGATATAATATACTTCACACGAAAAGCGTCGCAAAGACAGTTATTATTATTTTTTTGTCCTCTCAAGCCTTAACAAAACTATTTTTTGTAGAACGAAAGGTTAAATTGATTCCAAACACTATCAGAATAAAGTTTTGTAGGAGATGATCAAAGAAAGTAAATTTTCTTTACTCTCAAGAAAACTTTGTTTTTCACCAAGATTCTGCACCAAGTCATACTGCAAAATCAACCATATATATATATATATATATATATATATATATAATATCTGGAAAATAAAAATCAATAAATTTTCTTCCTCCTGTAATGGCTACCACCATCCCTTGACTGTGTTCCTTATGATTATTTGCTAAGGGGATACTTAAAAAAATAATTAAATAGATGTAAAGTATTAGAACACTTCTCAAGGGCTTCACAAAAAGGAAAGAAAGAGGAAGTTGGAAAATACCCTTCAAAAATGGTCGAAAAAGCTCTTTGGCCTTGGCCTAAGGTCTTACGTCAAATGTACTATGCTAAAAGAAACCACATTGAAAATTTCATTTAAATAACTTAATTCAATAAAGATTTATGATGCTCTGAAATTGGTCACACTATTTTTGAATCAGCCGGTAGTGTCTATGTGTTCGAAAATTCGAGTTGAAATATAAAAAAAATTCTTTTCACTAGATGCTTTAGAAAGTTTGTGCTTTGCATTTAAAACTCCTTTGATAGATTACAATAAATCTTATGTAAAAATCAATCAGTGGTTTTACATATCATTAAATATATTATCTATATACAGGAATTAAAGTATAACCACAAATAAAACAAATTTAAAAAAAAACAGGTTTCATATATAACAGTATTCAAAGTATTCATTTACTCAGATTTGTTAAGTGTAAAAGTAGCTCAGAAAATATGCCTGTCTCGTGCAAAACCTTGCACAAAATTTGTGTAAAAAAAAAAAAAAAAAAAAAATCCATGTTAGGCTTTTCCATTAAACTGTGTAAATGATTTTTTAATGTATTTAAATCGATTTTATTTTAATCATTTTTCTCATGGATGTTATGCTAACCAATAGTATTTTTGTGAAACATTGTGATATAGAATGAGTAGAGTGTGGAGATAATGAAATGTGTGGATCAAATTTACATATTGATAGTTTTTTTGCCATTTTACGCATATTTTAATACCAATAATATAGTTTTAATAAATATGAAGGAGCATTAGGTGGGATTAAGATAAAATATTAAGTACGTGGCAGAATTTAAGTATATAATTGAATTTTAGAGTTTTATCAACCCAAATATAAAAATTTCAAAAAATATATGGAAAGGGGATATGTAGGCATATTACTTCAATCCTCAAAAATATGCAGTAAAATTGCAAGCCGAAAAAAGGTAAGAAGGACAAGGCAGTTGCAACACACTATGGAGCTGACTTGTAATTGGTAAATATAATACAGGGAAGTGGTTCTATAACTTTCGAGCCTTGGCTCTCTTTGTGTAATAGCGTGAAATAGCCAACCCCCAAGCTTTTGAATATCCCTCGCCAACTTACAACTGACACATTCCCCTACTTCTCCAACTCTTTTAATTTAAAAGAGCCTCTTAGTGCCTGGTCAGAAATTTTTGATGGTAAAATTTATGCAATACTTATGGCTTTTAGAGCCATTAGTGCTACTCCTGGCCAAAATATTGTAATATTCATAGATTCTCAAGCCGCAATTAAGACCGTCTCTGGCTACAATCTATTTATTCCCATCAAAACTTGAGTTCGAGTGCAAACAACTAATCAACTCTTTTCTTTGCACCGGAAGAGAGGTCGTTCTCCATTGGATCCCATCTCATTGCGGCATTCATGGAAATGGAACAAGCCGACAAGTTGGCTAAAGAGGCTTCAACGCTGCATCCAACTTGCCTTCCGATGCCTCTTCGAAACGCCAAGCGACTTCTCAGGGACAAATTTCGTCAGAAGAGAGTTTCTACTCTTACAGACCTGGCTGTTGGCAAATCTTGGTCTCGTCTGTTCGATGGCCAAAGACGTACTCAGCTTTCTGCCCTACCTAGGGTGGAGGGTGAGACATGTTTCAGAGTCATCACCGGACATGATTACCTGCAAACCCATTTGTTTAAGATTGTCCTTGGCTGATTCCCCGCTCTGCCCTCTCTAAATCAGGGCCAATGACTGAGGAGCATCTATCCGATGGCTCCGCTCTACTTCATGTTCTCTCGCAAGACAACTGCGGAGTTCTCCTCCCTGCTAGAGCGACATCTGCTTTATATTGGACTGCAAGACGCCTTATGTCCGAGAGGACGTTGGCGGGCGTAATTTAAAAACAAACAAACAAAACATTCACCTACATGCATTGTGTTGAAGGTGTACTACGCTACGAGGGTGCTTATGCAGCCAGTGGGGCATCATCCACTGACAAGCGTTGAAGTCCTTACTGTCTATTTCTGTGTTAAAATTAAATGATTAAGGTATCCGACTATGTTCGGAACCATGATTTTAAAAAAGCGCAAAAATGGATAATTTTCATGATATTTAGTGTCACTTAGATTA
>BMAV01021270.1:0-19654 GCA_019973955.1 Trichonephila inaurata madagascariensis | reverse complement strand
TAACTCGTGGTCGACTTAGAATATGTCTTCCAGACGCACAGTCTTCAAATTTAAACTGACTTCACTGTCGTTCGTCCACACTACGAGACACAATGAAATGTCTAGCAGTATGAATTTGTAACGACCCCACTTCCATCTATCCAACTACCTTAAGAATTGGTTAAGCGACTTCTCCTAGAAATTGCTAGACACTCCTGGATATTGTCAACGCAATCATCCTCAACTGTTGGGTGTCAACAATTACGCATAACGCGAAGATGCAAAAAACTTTGTTTTTGCACATTTTCTCCCATTTTTATATAAATGTCGATTTCTTTAATGTAAAAATAATGGCTCGTTTTTAGTACAAGTTTTCTTAAAGTTCGTAAATGAAATTTATATAAATAATGTGAATTTTATTGCTGCTGCCATTTTTAATGAAAAGCTCTGAAATATATATATACTGCAACCCAGGTAACTTCGATAGCCATTAAGCTCTCGAACTCGTGGCTAGCGTGTCGTGGGTTCGAGTCCCTGAAGACCTTCCGTGTAGAGGGGATCGATGCATATTAAATCAGTCGAGGCTCAGAATCCCCCCTTTGATATGGTGTGGTATTTTGGAGAGGGGTACCAGCTCAGGTGTAGTCCTCGTCACTTGACAGAGGCTCAAAATTACGAGTTCCGTCGCCAATAACCTTTGTGTGTTGCTTTATAGGGTGACGTTAATAATATAAATATGTTGTATCTTAACTTTTGAAGGCCAGTGTATATTTAAAAGTATAGCTTGTTTGCGGAAGTAATAATAACACTCAAAACTTTATTTTTTTACAATCTTAATTACAATTTTATAAAATTCCTAAGAAAAAAAAAACAATATGCACCGTAATATTGTTACGGAATGAGGGCTTTCAGTTAAAAATATTTTTGTCTTTAACTATTATTCTAATAACAATTCTGAATTTAAAATTCCTTTTAATAACACACATGTGTAAAATTTTAGAAGCAAATGGTAATATAATTAAATCGATTAGTTTATTATATATAATGATGCAATTTTAACTATTGAGATCACTATAGATTATGCAATTAATTGTGTTGTCACTAATCCTCCGGAGATTGGGAGAGTCGGGCTAAGGTCCATAAGATGTTATTTCTTAAAAAGTTAAACACAAGAAAAGACTAGAGAGGTTGCTAGAGAGGTTCATGCTCAACTAAAATGTGCTTCGTTGAAGCCTACTACCTTGGTAGTGGAGATGTTCATGCCTTCTAAAAACGAGAGGCACTTGATGTGACCACTGACAAGATGTGTGAGAGTTCAGTCCGGAAGCTTCTGTTACTCTCTAAATCTAAAGCAGAACAAAATCTATTACCCAAATATAAATGTTAAGTGGGAGGCATCCTCCACTCCCACATAGTTTGTGATTTTTTCAGTGAGAGTGATATCAGAAAAGTAAAGGCAGAGGAATATAAAGATTACAACCCTTCTTTGCTAGCCTGTTTATCATTGCATTACCTTAAGGTATCCGACTACGTTCGGAACCGTGATTTTAAAAAGGCACATAAATGGATAATTTTCATGATATTTAATGTCACTTAGCTTAGAATACATGTATAAAATTGTTTTAAGTACATTTTGACAAATAAAAGTTATTTAAATACAATATTTCGGCAAAAAATTAACTTAGAATAATCCTTTTTCAAAATGTTCTCCTTTAGTGAAAAATGCTTCTATTATAATAATATTTTGCCTATATATATACTCAGAGCTCTCTACAGAGGCTCAACTAGAATTTTTGAAAAATTCACATTATTTTCTGAGTTACAATCATTTGAAATAATTATCGGCGTTTTTTTCTTAAAATTGCTCCCCTCTGTTGTCGTAAAACACGGATAAACCCACTTCTAAGTCATATATTTCAAAAATTCTAGTTGAGCCTTTGTACAGAGGTCTGAGCTATATACAGGCAAAATATTATTATAATAGAAGCATTTTTCACAATAGGAGAACATTTTGAAAAATGTTTATTCTAAGTTAATTGTTAGCCGAAATATTGTACTTAAATAATTTTTTATTGTAATTCTATTCTTAAAACAGTTTTATATACATTTTCTAATCTAAGTGACGCTAAATATCATAAATATTATCCATTTATACGCTTTTGCAAAATCACGGTTCCGAACGTAGTCGGATACCTTAATGTTCTATATGAGATGGCATTCACTGAAAATAGATATCGTAATCAGTGAAATAAATAATTAATTGTTAATTAAGTGATTGAAAAAAGTTTTTAAAAATGGACATTTGTCACCTGAATTTTCAACTATTGTGTAAAAATAGTACGAGTGAAACACAGAAATTCTGATGTGTGATACTCTTTATCATTAAAACTATTCTTTTAAGTTATTTTACTTCTTAATATAATCCTTCAATTTTTACAGATTAAAACAATAATCTTGAAACAGGGATTTGATGACCGCTATCTTTCTAATGATATTGCTTTAATTCGTTTATCAATACCTGTAAGAAGTTCAGGAAGAGCAATCAAATTGTCCGAATCCGCACCAGATCTTAACTGTTCAGCAACCGTTATTGGTTGGGGAGCTACTGAAGATGGTTAGTATAATTATTCCTATTTTGAGTTCTTCAATATATTTTGAAAATAAAGAAAAAAAAGATTGTTTTTTTTTAATATAATTGCATTAACTCAATCGAAAAATTATATAAAGTAAAATATTATTAAGCGCATCTAAAAGTAAATAAATATAAAAACAATATAAAGTATACATTTTTATAAAGAATTAAAAAATGTATAAAATAATGAGCAATAAATTCAACTATTTCCTATACTGTCTTGTTATACTTCAACATATTGTTTAGCTTTAAGTAGTTAGATTCATATAGAAATTTAGAATATGATTAATAATTTCATATATATATATATACATATATATGAAGGAAACCCATTTAAAAGTATGAAAAAGTGAACTATTTGTAACTGCTGCTTCAACTGAAATGCATACAAATGTAATCAACATTCTTATCGTACATCTAGAAATATAGATATTAAGCACAAGTTTCAATGAACAAGCACACAATGGACAAGTTTCTGATTATCACACAAGTGCGATATGCATTAGCAAGTTTAGAGTTTTATTCAGTAACTACTTGAAAGATTCCTTGCCAGAAAATATTGGCTCTGCAATCTGAACACTGATTTTTTTATTTACGAAATAATTGCATTTATTCCAATTTTTATTGAACAAAAATAATTTATTTACTGACCTTAAGTTATTTTTTGCATGCATTAGTTCAAAATTTAAGGTAATATTATAACCAATGTGCAATGGAAATGTCTTTACATAGATGTTATTCATGACGATATTACCGTTCTCAGCTTTAATTACATAACTGAAAAATTAGAAACGCGTGACTTTTTTTTCCCCTGTTGTAAGCGAATTCGCCAGCCAATATTAATGTTACTAAACCTTTCCTTTCACAAACATTATCTGATAATGGTGGTGATTATTAAAACCATACACTTTATCGTTACCTTAGTGCAGTGATGGCGAACCTATGACCCGTGGGTCAGACACTGGCCCACGTAAGCTTTTTATCTGATCCACGATTGCTAGGCAACCACTTGTTTACGTGGATTTATTTAGATTTTCTAATTTTTGAGTGGATTATTTATATTCTACTTGAACTTTTTCAAGCACATTGACACAAAAGCAATTTAATCTCTCTATAACTTTCAGTTTGATCATTACAGTTTCAAATTTACGCAAATTACAACAAATGTATATGAAATTATGTAGTATTTGAAATAAAGCAAAAGAGTTTACAAAGTATCAAATAAAGTGTATAATTTTACTAACATTTTGTTTGTTGGAAAAATTCGAAAACCAAAGCAAATAACCATATTTAAAGCACTTTCTTCGGATAAAATGCACTTTTCTAAAGTTATGTTCAGTTATGTTTTTAGAAAGAGACTTCCATAGCACCCTTTTTTACTCATTATGCCAAGTGAATTTTAAAGATGTTTAGTTTTAAAAATACTCAGTTAAAAAATTTTAAACTTAACCCTGATGTAAATGGGCATTAGTGGCCCATGCACCAGTACTAGAAAAAATTTTAACGAAATTTGACCAACATCTCAAAAAGGTTCTCCATCCCTGCCTTAGTGGTTAATCGTTAGCAATGTGATGTTGTTAAATATATTACTTTTACTATTTTATGCAACATATGCTGGAAAAACTGTAAACATTTGAAGTTTAAATTATACTTAAGATTTAAATCTAAAAAATGTCAGAAAGGTATAATATAATAATAGTAAAAAAAGAAAAGAATTAAGAAACGTGTGTGTGTGTGCGTGCGTGCGTGCGTGCGTGCGTAAGCATCCAAAAAAAAATTTTCTGAATAAAACAACTTTTCATGCATAAAAGGAATATTTGCAAAGAAAACAATAATAAAAACTTTTGAAATTTTTTCGGTATCTGTATATAAATTTCCATTCTAAGAACCTTTTAATTGGCAGGTCAATCAAATAAAATGATGTCTGTTCTTTCTTTTATAATTTATTCACAAACAAAATATGAATGAGAAATTTATCGTAATCTTTGCTCTATTTTTTCTTCCATAATTTATAAAATATATGTATATATATTTTAAAATATCTATCAGGAGGATCAGCATCAAATGAACTTCAAAAAGCAGACGTAGATGTTATTTCTCGTGAAGATTGCCTTGACATTTATGGAAGCCTAGCCGAATCCATGATGTGTGCTGGTAAACTAGAAGGAGGTACTGATGCTTGTCAGGTAATATGATTAATATTCAATAAATAATTTTTGTTCAAGGATACAACATTTGTAAATTAGTTATATATATATATATATTAAACATAAAATATAAGTTACATTTTATATATACACATAGTTTTCTTCTCTCAAAATTCATGTCAAGTTATGTCAGCTTTACAAATTATAGCCAATTATGGCTGAAATATCATGATGCTGTGAACTGGGCATTAGAAATATTTTTAGATTAGAAAATGACATTATACAGCATGTAATCGAATTAGATCACACAAAATTAGGGGTTAGATTGAATAAAATCCATTTGAAGGATTTCACCTATATTTAAAATTGCGCGTTATTCTTTATAAATTATTATTACTATATATGACAGTTTTTTTTTAAATTCTTTTATTTGGAAATGTTTTATTGAAAAAATGGAAATTATTGTCGTGGAAAATTCTAATACAGTTTATTCCAAAGAAAAAACGTTAGAGTTATATTGTTAGGACAGAAAAGATGTTTTTTCATTCTATACTTCATGTAATACTTATTTGACACTTATTAATACCTTAAATTGTAGATAATTATATTCATATGATAATATTCATATGATAGTTGTGTCCGTGAATTATAAAGGAACAAAATTACATTTAAAAAATTAAAAATGACTTAATCTATGCCAATTGGACTTATATAGTTTAGAAAAATGTGAAACAAAATAATTTATTTTGTGAAAGCAGTTCACTTTCTTTAAAATTATATTTCATTTTTTTATTCGATTGTTATTTTGAAAATCATGAAAAGTTATTTGTTTCCGTTTCAGATTTATTTTCAAAGAATTTAGACCAAAGAAATATAAAATCACGGGGCTAATTTTTTTAGGGTTTCTTTTCATAACTTTTTTCTTAAGAAATCGAGAAGTCGTCTAATTAATTCTCTCTACAGCTAATATTCTCTCAGCTACTAAATTCTGAAATCAAGATTAATTATTATATTTTTAGCTTTACTTATGCATGTTTATTATTCCATCTATTTTATTTGACTGTTCCTTTCTCACCTTTACCAGACATATTACCGAATCACACAGGGTTTTATAATTAAAATAACAGTCTATTATTGCAAATGCAAAACTAGATTGTGTAGCTATCGGGACATGGATTCTATTTCCCTCTTTGTACTTGCAGCTTTATTGTGTCATGATATACACCTCATATTGCACCCCTTGAAAATCAGCTTCCCGGCTGGTTTTTCTATGCCCCCCCCCACCTCCTCCTAATTTACGTTCTAAATTTTAGATTAGTGAATAATTGAAGTAATATTGAGAGATTTTCTTTAAAAAGGAAGTGAGCATCGCGTTGTAAGTTAGATAATATTCACAGATAAATACCAAAACAAATTCTATGACCTAACATCGTAAATGTGATATGTCAAGCAGAAAAACTAACACGAGTTGCGTCAGGAGTACTTTATCAAAATGATACACATTATACTCGCCAGGCTCTTTATCAAGTATTAGATATTTTCTTACTTGCAATGAAAATGTTTGATCAATACTTCAGATATATCCCTAACTATATTATGTGCATGGATCACAAACACATAATTATCATTGCAATTTTTGATATACAGCCTTGGTGTTTCAAAATAATTGGAAAAATTTGTATTTCAATCTGTGCTACAGATATCAGAAAAAAACAGTACAGATAAAAAAAACTATCGAGTATAATTGATAAGATAAAGGAGATTGAATTAACTATTCTGAATTAATACTGTTTGAAAAAATACGCGTACATAATAGGAATACACAAACTCAACAGATATCTGTGATTATCATTCTTTAATCTTGATGTATAATTTTTTTAGATAAAAAAAGGCTTGGACGTTACTTGAGAAAACAATAAAATGCTCTTCTGTCTTTTTCTTCTTCAGATATATGCAAAATACCTAGTTAAACTTTTCTTAAATTAATTTAAAAAGCAACGGATTTATTGTGTGATTTAAATTAATTATTATCTTAATCATTTAATTGAAAGTATCATTTTTCCAGTGGCTTTGTACTATAAAATTCTTTTCCTCGATGCTCTTTTTCCAAAGAGAGATATACTTTTATTTTGTTAAACTAAACTAATGGTAAGAAATAAAACAATTTTGAAATGAATAGTGAAACGAAACAAAAGAATATGTGATTTATATTTTCTGATATGATAATTTACTTTTGGCACTACTGCAGACAACAACTACAGATTGTTGATCTTTTCACCTTTTTATTTCATCAATTCGGTCATTACTTCCTCATCTTAAAAAAATAACAGGTTTATTTTCACGTGAACCTATTTTCCCTTAAACTCACATGCTCCCTTTATGTATTTCCTTGTTTTCTAGCCAAAGGTATTCACTAGAACTTTCTGCAGAATTATCTATAACTCAACATACATTAGGATAATTCTTTGTGGAGTAATTTTTCTAGAGTTGAGTTTGATTCCCAAATGTTTTGAAATTATTCGGTAACCATTTTGCATAAGAGGAAAAATATTTGCAAAAATTTCATAATATATAATTTTCCTTTCAATAAAAAACTTTAAATTGTGATGTCATGTGTGTATGCTTGTAATTATTTTCTTAAGTTTGCATATGTGAAAATATGATAATTATTTGCATTTTTACCTAGGTAATAGAACAAATTAAATAATAATTAAATTTATCCAACTTTTTTTTTAAATTTCGACATACTGTTAGAAAAGAAAATTAGAAGAGAAAAATTCTTTTTTTGGCAGACTTTTAAAATTAATTTTAAAGATAATTACAAATGATTTTTAAGAAAAATATTCATATATTGAAAATGAATTTTCTCTTACATTTAACTACATACGTTTTAAAGATTTTTATCTGAAGTCAACCTGAAAATATTGCTTTTCTCCTTTTGCTATTTACTCAAGTTATCTTCTGCAAGGTAGAATCAGAAAATCCAGAAATTAAGTCTTATGAAACTTTTATTTTAACGCATAATGTGAATTTAATTTTAAGGCTAAAATACACGGCTGGCCATTAAAATTGCAACACTATGAAGGAAAGCAAATAAAAAAAAAGGTATTTATTGTACGTAAACAGTGAGGCATAAAGACAAAATGATTAAATTTGCAATCAGTTTTGAGGCTCACAGGGATGAGAAATTAATAAAAACAGCTAAAACGGTCCTTACCCGGTTAGCCATGGGGTCGAACTTTGCTTGGATGACAGAAACCGGCAACCCATTCCGTGCTACTTCAAGTCTATGCCACTCTTTATCAACTGTATTAGCTGAAGATGGATAGTGGGCCAGTCTCTCAACAACCCATGACCAGATGCTTTCAATGGGTGACCGACCTGGAGACCTTGGAGGCCAGGATTACTATCGAATACCCCGTGAATCGAGAAAGGTCAGAACACGACATAAAACATGGGATCTTGCATTATCTTATTGGTGGAGGCTATTTGGAAGGCCTCGACGATAAGGCACAGCCACTGGACGTAAGATGTCAGAAATGTACCGATCTGCTTTCAAATTACCAAACTAGAAATATGCATGACGTTTACCCAATGGTTTCCCGAGCAATCACACCAGGTACAGGCTCCTATACGGATATCGATTGTACGCAGATGACGAATGATTTTCTTGGAGCCTCCAGACACGTATACGGCCATCAGAATACTGCACGTAGATCCAAGACTCGTCTGAAAAGACGACATTATGCCACTTCTGTATCCAGTTTTGTCGTTCGGCGCACTAGAATCACCGTCTCTATCTATACTGAACTGTCAAGGGAAACCGAAGGAATGGTCGCCCTGCTGACAGTCCATGCTGTTGCAAACGTCATTGCACCGTACGAGCGGATACTGGGCGGACTGCAAACATGCCCGTTTCCCAATTAATGGTCCGTGATGTGATTGTACGGTTTTGTATTGCCGTATGTCATAATATGTCGGTCATCTCAGGCGTTAATCATGGGAAGACGAAGAGATCTGGCATGCCGTTTAGTATGGACCTTAGCAGCTTCTTAATTCCATATTCGAATGACAGTGATTAGATTTCGACCAGTGAGAAGGGCGATATTATGGAACGATGATCCATATTCTTGATAGGCAGCGATCCTGTCTCTATCGAATTCCTGCACTTGCCGGTAAGCAAGCTATTCTCATTATTATTTGGGGCATAAAACGATATTCTGAGTAAACTCCGGCCTTACAAAGTGCTTTCCGAATGAGAAATCCACTACTCAACTTTTCTTTCATGCGTTGCTTCAGATGCCGTTTCTCCCTCCTGCGCCCGGTCTAAATCAGCTGAAATACTAATCATTTGTACATCCAACCTCTTTTTCCTTTCATGGGATTTTGACGTTCGCCAGATCATTCCTTCCTGGTGTTGCAATTTTAAGCGCCAGCAATGTAGTTAGATATGTCAATTAAAACTTATTTCAGATGTTACTAATTTATTGATGGATTAATTGCTTCGCAACGTCACACTTAGGAGAAACACTAGGGCTATTGGCTTAAGAGATTATAAAGCTATTTAAGCGTCTTAGAAGAGTAACAATTCTAAATAAAGAAAAATGAGGAAATAAATTAAGTAGGACTTGTAAATCTAATTCTATCCGTGAAAATCAATTGACATCAGCATTGTGTAGCGAAAAAATTATTCTGAACTTAAATGTAAACTATACTGCATGCCAACATGCAACGAAATCTGGACAAAACAAGATATCAAGTACAATTCGATAAAAGGGAAATTAACTGGGACAAAATAAATTTGTAACTAGTCTAAGAGAGACTAAAATATAAGGGTAACCTATTAAGTATAAATATTATTAAATTGTACAGTGATTAAATATTGAGGGGAGTTTTTTTTTTTTAATTTGTGTGTGATTCCCTTTAATAAAACTAAAGTTGTAAATTTGTTTAGATTAACTTAAAGCAATCATGTTTACTTAAATGTTTATAATAAGAATAGATAATCAAAATTTTTTCATATTAAAATTCATTAAAGTTATACAGTAATCATTAAAATTTTTAGCAATGTGGCTCAGATAATCCTCCTTGCCAATAATATAACCGAACCAATTTTCTCAATATTAGATCTTATTTAATATATGTACAAGTGGTTATCAAAATAATGGAAACACCTTAAATTTATAAACAATCATTTATTTGTATGGTGTAGGACCTCCTTTGGCACGTAATACAACTTGGATTCGCCTAGGAATTGATTCATACAAGTAATGAATAGTGTTTAGAGGAATATTGCACCTTTCTTCATGGAGATATTGTGATAGTTCTGGGATGGAAAATTCCCTCTATTGCAGGAAACAAAGTTTGCATCATATGATGGAACTGATTGGCTAACATTTTTCTATACTTCTCCCCAGTGATCCTTTCTTTCAGAGTTACTATTGGTCCAGCAGAAAAACGCGCCACGGCTGCCCATATCAGGACAGATCCATCTCCATACTACACAGTTGGAAGGATACATTCACTATCATACTTTTGTACAGGTTTCCTCTAAATGTGCATCCGTCCTGTTCTAGAAAAAAGTGTGAAATACGATTTGTGAGACCATAATACATTCTTCCACTTATGAATCGACCAGGTTTTGCGCGTGTGACATCACTGCAAACGGCATTTGGCATTAACATCTGTGACAAGTGGATTAGGGATTGCTGCTCTGACATAAATTTTCTGTTTATGAAGGTGCCTTTTAGCAGTAATCATTGAGACTGGAGAATTCAGATGCTTATTGAGCTCTGTGGTTAATTTGCAGCAGTTGTTCACTTTTTAGACAATTTAATCCGCTTCAATACTCGTCGCTCTCTTTCACTGAACTTCTTTTTCCGTCCACTGTTTTGCTTTGCCAAGCTTGTATTGCTTGCCACGCTGTGTGTATTCTGTCATGACTTTATAGATATCGTACCTCTAGAAACGCCTAATATATAGTTGGGATGTTTCGGTCACACTTTCTCCAGCTAGACGGGCTCCTACAACTCGGCCTCTTTGAAAATCTGAGAGGTCCGACATTTTGTGCTTTTGAAAAAAATCTAAGACTTGCAGAACTTCAATAAAGCTACCACATACTTCCAGAATATATACATTTCTATTAATAAAAAAACTGGTAGCTATTACTGTATTTTAATGCTTGCGAAGTGCATTAAAAAATGTCACTATTATTCCCAAGTGTTTCCATTATTTTGATAACCACCTGTATATTGTATAACAGTGACAATGCAACATCAAGAAGCAGTAGCCAGAAACAGATGCAAGTCACTGAATAGAAGCAATTCACTGAGTTATGTAAATGGTCCTAAATGTGTTATTCTACCCCACACGTAAAAACAAAATAAAGGAGGAAACGAACAGATTCCATAATAGTAGTACTGCTCTATTGACGAGAAAAATGAATTGGTGGAGTTGTTTACCATTGTAAAGGAAGTATTTTGTTACAGAGAAAGTACATAGATAAACGAGATAACGAGGGATTACAATCGGAAAAAAAGAGCAGAGTGATCCGCCCTTCACATTACAGCACCCGACCATCTTTATGTGCCCTCGGCGTACTCTGAGACGACCATTAGAAGAAGAGAATACACCACTTTCGAGGATTGCCAATGAAACCAGAAGGACGTAAAAATTGGTCGACCAACGCCTCCACTGACTGGCGCTGATGATCACTATGTCCACTTCCTTCAAAATATCACGCACCATGTGTAGAACGTCCTAGATACTTCCATATAGACCAGAATAATTATCCAAAGATTGGCTGACAGTGAGTTTTACTCCTTACAATCATCAAGACTATTATTGACCCAACTTCCTAGAAGATCCCATTTGCAAAGGTGTTGCCAAAGCACACGACGGAATGGTAATAAGTCATGTTCTCTGAGTAGTCACACTTCTGTTTCAGCAATTATAGTCACCGCATTCAAGTTCGGTGTCAATATGGCAATTCCAATAGATCAAAACTGTCGAATTCCACGACCATGATTCATCTTCATTTGGAGTGACAACACCTACACCAGTCGATCACCGATGGTCCCTATTGTTGACAGTATGATGGCTCAACGATATGAGACTGACGTACTTCAGTCAGTAGTGCTGCAATTCCTTCAGGGAATACTCAATGCCATTTACCAAAAAACTAAAATCGACCGTAAAAGGAATGCATCAGCTAATACGCCCTACTTGGTAACCAGGTACTTCCCAGGCTACAGGAATCCGATAAACTTTCACTAACTGAACACATCTGGAGCATGATTCGTCGTCATCGCATGATCTGCCTCTGTTGAAGAACGATGAAAAATAGTTGAAAATGGACAATCAACCAGTATTCGGGCCCCGATTTGAATACTCATTGATCTTTTCCCCATGATGTGTTGCTGCCTGTATTTCCACCCGCAATGCGCCTACAACCAACATATCACCGTTTGCTGCTTCTTACTGTATTCCTTTTTTATGTTGAAATAAATATCTTTTATCACTCGGTGTTGTCTAAAAAGTGGCACACACCAAAAGAGAAGTTATCTATTTGAATGGGGAAGAAATAGGTGTTGGTAGATGCATATATTTAAAACGGAACGCCAATAGTATCAAAGAAACTGAATGTTTTATTCAGGAAATACAATATACACTTGAAAAAAATTGATACTACGTTGTCCCACCTTTGGCCCTGATGCGAGCTATTATCTTGCTGTGCAATGTTTTGTAGAGTTGGTAAATTTTTTTTTTTTTTTGCGGGACTGCCTTTTCCATACATTTTCCAATTGTCGAGTTAAATCGGCCCGAGCCAGAGACAGTCGGAGACGTCTACTCATCGGAGCTCAAACAACCTCTATTAGAGAGAGATCTGGCAATTCCACCGGTCAGAGAAATGTTGTGGAAGCATGCAAATAGAAAGATATATCATCTACAACTAGACCTTATCCTGCAAAAACGTATGCTCAATAGTCTACGAGTGTGCGCTACATTCATAGCTCTATCAGTGTATCACGAACCACAATCAAAGGTATCAAAATGAAGTAGTATAACTTCTGGTTGTCGAGGCGTGTTGCTTCATCAGTGAGTACCTCCCAGCTGTTCTGAACGTCTTCAGACATGTCTTCGCTGTTTATTGAAGCTCAAATCGAAATGGGAATCATTCATGAAAAGAATTCTACTCCATACCGTGAGATTCGAAGTCGAATGTGCTCAACACCCCTGCAAATATTCCTGGTGGTGCGCAGTAGGGAAGAAAAGTTAGTGCACTGGCCTCATCAACCTCAGCTCCCTTTTACAGAGTCGACTATTGATGAATATTTTTTTACTGTTGTCTTAGTTAATTTCAAATCATTGATAAGGACACATTAGGGGCTGCGAGTACCTCTCTAATAATCCCTCTATCCTTGCGTTATGTCGTCACTACCAGCCTATTGCTACATTCTTGAAGCTCTGTAAGGCCAAGGTTCACCAATTTCTGACAATATTATCGATTGGTAGTATCCCTTTTACCCAAATGGCGAACGATCCTACGAATTGACACCACATTCGCTTCTTAGTTCAATTGTACATTCCCCCTCAATGTTTGCTCAGACTATTCCCAAATCCATCTGCAAGACATTAGTAGATTGAAGGAATCACATTCGCGTTGCAGTTATGCCTTTATATAACATTGAATCCTCTATTTTATATGTCATCCGGATGCTTCTTTGCAATGCACTACTGATCCAGCTAGTCAATGATTGACCACCGAAAATTAATTATTTGCATATTCTATCGTAAGATATTTGCATTTCCAATTTAGTCTCAAATGGATAAGTCCTTCTCTGTGCGTCCCTTTTCATGTTATAAAGAGCATATGTAGTAAATTTGTTTAAAGAACTAATGTCTGATATACTCATTACAACACGCAATTTTTATTCAACTAACATCGTATTGAAGGTTCCCAGTATGTACTGTTAACGCTGTTTTATAATTAAATTAGTACAGACACACAGTTTACAAATATATACGTAAAGTTTCAAATTTGTTTTTTTTTTCTAAGAAGAGACAACAAAAGTCAAAAACGATTTTTGCGTTTAATACAGATTTCAAGAGCTTCAGAAATTTTACGATTACTCGATAAAATTATCAATGTAAATAGAGCTAATCATATAATTAAATCCAATCTTTAAAATAGATGTTTTTTAGTGTTTTCTAAAAATACTAAGACGTTTTTTTCCTCGACTTTAACTTACAATTTTTTAAAAAATAAATGACCAGATTCATACAAACACTTATGTTTCAATCTCGCAACAATAACTTATGTTTACATAGAATAGCTTTATTATATATCTTTTTCAGGGAGATTCTGGAGGATCATTAGTTCAGTTTCAGAATGGAGAACCTGTTCTAATCGGCATCGTGTCATGGGGCGTAAGCTGTGCTGAACCGAAATTGCCAGGGGTGTACACAGATGTAACCCTCTTCAACACTTGGATTAAACATTATGTATTACTTGAGAATTAAACGATATTACACAGAATGAGAATTCCTTTTTTGAAGTACATCAAATGTTTGCCGCAAACATAAGATTGTTTCTCGAAAAAAATTAAGTCTCAAAAATTTCGTTTGTAAATCTAGTATAATAGTACGAGTGTGATAATTTGCATGAAATTACCGAAGAATATACGTCAGAAAAATATAATCTAATGTATAAATGTATAAAATTTGTGCTTTATTATTTCATGTAAATAAAACTTTTAGATGAATTGGTATTTATCTTAACAATCAGTCTGCATTATCATTTATGTTGTATTATTCATAATTATTTTCAAATGCTTAACCACCAAGAACCTTTGGTTTTTTTAGTCATTGCATAATTTTTCATTCTAAAAAGGAAAATTTATTGCAGCTACATGTTTTATATTTAGAAATTTCTAGTTATACTTAGATCAACTCAAGCAGCATAGATTGTACAGAAGGTCGTTCCTACTTTATGGAAACGATTTTGATGGTTAATTTTTATTTAAAAAAAGGAAAGCACAAAAATCCATTGAAGGAGCATCAGATGATTTTACAGGTATTTCATCAAATGGGATACACTTTATTACCCTGCTTTTGATTCTTTCTTTGCTAAATAAGCGGCAGTTTACTTAGACGTGTAATTAGAAGCTTTGTCCATATGAAGCTCAACTTTATCAATTCCTTTCCATATCTGGCTGGAATTTCTTCTTCAAAAATTTATTCTAAAATATTTAGCTAATAATAGAGCAGGGCCGGCTCAAGCAGTTTTGCCGCCCCTCTCTCCAAAACAAAAAATTATAATCAAAAAAGATAAATTGTTCACACATAGATAGACATCTATAAAACTAGAATAATTATTGCGAACAAAAAGGCAGCATAACAATATTATATACATATATATATATATATATATATATATATACATTATCTTAATTTAAATGCAAAATTATTCGAACTTAAGGACATAACTACCTGTTATTTTTTAAAACGAGTAAAATGTAAGAGAAGGAATCGCCCATTTCAGCATACAAATTTTTTCTGAAAAGAGACTGTTGATGGTGAGGATCACAAACGTTTATTTTAACTTTTAGTAACTACATTCAAGACTAAAATAAAACTTCTCCTGTAAATCTCTATCAACAAAAAAAAATTCTCATTGCCCCTGCCCCCTTTTGGATAGTTGACACCGGATGTCGTATGCGTGAAAGGAATGTCCTTTGTGACATATTTCAAGATGGGGAGAAAATTACTAGTGAAAGATGTGTAAACTTATCTAATTTCATGACTAAACATATACTCCCACTTCGAACTCTTAAGTTTTAACATAAAAGAGAACTGACATTAACATACAGAGTACAAAATAAGGAAGTAAGATACGTTAAATGAAAAACCAAATTCACAATCATTAATATTTCAGAAAATATATCAAATTTTTGTAACCAAAAAATCGGATTTTTCAAATTTGATCCCAATGCCGCCCTTAGAATTTGCCGCCTCGGGCAGGGGTCCGGTTTGTCCTGCCCTCAAGCCGCCCCTGTAGTAGAATGAATTAATATTGGCTTTACTTGAGATTTTTTAAATTTTTAATTTGCCATTGTAACAAAATCCTGCAACTGCAGATTATGACATGATTTCCGCACGAGTTCATATGTGTCTCATTGATTCGATTCCATGCAGTGTTTCTGCCTGTGTAACTGCCATATGTGGATTTACTATCTACTGATGTGCAACATTGTTCATGCTATATCTCTGTATAGTCTGTTCTTCGGAATTTGTATAATCATTTGCTTTTATCTCCTCATACACTACATGCATGTTAAGTTTGTGATAGTAAATCGCTTCTTTCTGGGTGCATATATTTTATTGTGACAGAGTGTACTTTACAAAATGCACGTGATCAAACTTTTCATGATGTCAAAAAACTTTAAACTAATTTTTTAATCAGAACTTTTGAGGATTAAAATATTGCAAGACTCCTCTTAATTTTTTAACATAATACCTTCTGTTAAATGATCAGCAGAATACAAATCTTATTGTACTTACGAAAAGTATTATTCGTTGTTACACCATGCATATTACAAGTGGATAAATGTAGTTGTAAGAAATTGCTAAATTCTAAAAAAAAACTAACTTAAAACTGACATTAATCTCATAATATAAAGCATTTTTAGAATGAAATAATTAGATTACTAGTATTTTTTCAAAAATTAAATAAAAAGATCTAAAAGTCTACTTTTAAAAGTCCGTTTTTTACTTTTTCTTAAAGTAGTGCAAGTCCATAGTGCTAAAAGATTGTTAAATATCTTTAAAACTGCTAGTAGCTTTTTAAAAAGAAAATTACATACTACACCACCTGCAATTAAAATTTTAGCATAGGGTTACAGAGAATATCAGAATTGTGTTCATTTTCTCCAGCATAGAATAACTTTTTCATTTTTAATTTTTCAAGGTAACACAACCTCAGAATCTCGGAGATATAAAGTTATAATTTACATTGAATGATTGAATAATAAATGACAAGCGCAGACTGTGAACTTCTTTAAAACAAAAAATTGAGGAAAGAAAGTATGGACCTTAAAAAAAGGCAGCTATTGAATTTAGGGAACCAAAGCTGCAACTTTTATAAGGAAAATTCATCTCTACTTGATAAAGAAGAGGAAAAAACCTTGAAACGCTGAGTCTACAAAATACGCTTGCATTTTCCTCCGTTTCTCAACCGAAATTACTTGAATAATTTCTTTACTTTATTGTTGAATGCTACTTTCATGCTTTTCTTCCTCCGCATTAAACTGCACGATAATATAGCAAGACAATTTTTCCTTAAAATAGTATGATTAAAAAAAGAAACTAAATGAGAAGAAATGTATAGATAGTATTTGATGTTTAAAAGCGTCTTTTGGGAGAGAATTCAGAATTTCTTGGAATACAATTAAATTAGAAAAGAAACTAAGCAATTTATTCATGTTTCTTTTTTTATCACACAAAGTGCCAGAATATTGAAAAAAAAATAATAACTAAAGAGTCCCCTAAGTTTCAGTTTTATAGTACAAAAACATTAATAAAAGTAGTGCAATATTATATATAATACCTGTAATTCTTAGAATGAAGTTGTGGATTTATTTATTCTCTGCTACATGTTTTTAATGATAGAATAATGGATGACAATCATGTCTTTATTTTCATGTCATTTATACAAATGTGAGAAATTTACCTTAAGCAGTATGACCAAAAGACTAACCTACTTTCACACAATTACTCCTATATTTCTTCGAAATTAAAATTAAGCTTTTCCTCCTGATCCGTTACACAATTCAAGTTACAGGATATAATTGAAGGGAGCTTTAACACTCTGCCTCAATTATTAATATTTAGATAGCTTCTGTTTTTGTTATTGTTTTTGTGGGTAAGATTGCACCTATTTTTTATACATAATAATTAATAAATCTTATCTTAATAAGTGTAATTTTGAAAAAAAAGTAAAACTAGCAGGAACTATATTACACTCACTTTCCATTCCATAAATTTTTGTGATACTCTATAACATTTTTTCCTTGAGTATCAAACGTAACTGCTATCTACTGTATTTCCAGTCAATGCACATTTGATACCTTGATGTAAAATTTTAGAAAATTACTTTTAAATATGGTATTCAGCACACACAAAAAATTTCTGATAAAAGAAAAAATAATTTTTTCAATTCATCCCCTTCATAAAGTTTTTCATGCATGTAATTGTGTATACTTTACAAACACTTCACAGATTTTTGAATGCTTAGCTAATCGTATACTACAATTTATTTTATTTAGCTTGCCTTTATTTTCCGAAATGTGTCAAGGAAATTTATAGTTATCTGTACTATATTATGGATCCATTAATCGGGCTACTTGCCAAACTTTACAAATATCGTTTTAAAGAAGGACTGTCGTAAATCTTGCTCCAATTTATATTGAAACCTGGTTTGGAAATAATAAGCTGCTGAAAGGGAGGCTAAATGTTCAAACGTAAATTTCTTTATTTTTATGTACTAAACAACAATTATATATATATATATATATATATATATATATATATATATATAATATTTTTAGAATATTATAAAACAAGAAAGCAGCTAATAGGATAACTTAAAGAAATGCAGAGAAAATTTCTTAGAGATTTTTTTAAGTGAATAAAAAATTAAAAAATACTCTAAGCTATACAGTTATAATGGGGTGAAAGTTAAGGCAAAATGGCTACAGCGTGCTCAATTAAGAAAAAAGCCAAAAGTTTAAACAACAAGTTTATTAATAAAACCTTAAGAATCCACCTTTATAAGCAACAAGAATGTTCTAGGAACCGTGTCGGAGTGTCGTGAAAATGTTGGTGCGAGCTTTTGTAATAGAAAAAGGTGGTTGTTTCCACTAGCTTAACAAATGTGCTGAAACCATAAAACAGACAACCACCGTGCAGTACCACAAGCTCATTCCCCTTTTTAGTCTTCTTGACGAATTTTACTTTAAAATTTTATTGATTGTTAAATCCAGTTGTGACTAATAAAAATGAGCTGATAATTTGTAAGATAAATTAGAATTTTAAACATGACAAAAACTAAATTAGGATTTAGAATTTTTCCATCAAAAAGTAAACGTTTCAGAAAAATGGTTATACTGGTGGAAAAAACTCGGGAAAAAATATTACAAAAAATGTTAAGAAGCGAAAAAAAAAAGGCTAAAAATGTTCGATTCTTTATACAAGTCACTGCAGCAGCAAAAATAGAGACACATAAATAGTTAGTCTATTATAGTTTTAATGAATTTCTTTTTTTTTATGCGCGTCATCCGAAAAATAAACTGAATAAGTAAAACTTTGTTTTATGATTCCTTATTATTAGTATTTTAAGTTACATGGATGCATAAAAATCACTACACACTCCATAACGAAAAAAAACGACGCACCAAGAAGGAATTACCCGATTGGAATGAAATTTCGTATGCGAAGACATTTGTACCGAACATACAAACGATTAAAATTTGGTGTCCAACGAATAAATAGCGGGACCTACAGCGCATCGAAACTGCGTACTCAGAAGGTGTCTATGAGAAGCGATTTTCAATAAGAATGTCAAAATTTCTGTTGCATTGCGATTTAGGATAACTTCCAACGACTGAAAAAAATGATTGGCGCAGGATTCGAATTCATTACGAGAAACTGTCCGAGTTTGAAAGAGGTCTTATCATTGGATTGAAATAGGCAGGATAGGAAAATTGGAGAATCGCTCGTTATATGGATCGAAACGATGCGGCCATTAGAAAATGTTGACAAGAATGGATGGACAGTAGCAGATTTCAGCGTCATAATGGTAGCAGTCGACCTAGGGTCACGGCAGATCAGGAGGACA
>BMAV01021269.1:58484-69670 GCA_019973955.1 Trichonephila inaurata madagascariensis | reverse complement strand
ATTTCGTCATTTATTTGTACTAATACAAGTCGTTTGTGCATTAAATTCCGTTTAATTCTGATGATTCGTTCATGGTGTTGCATTTTTTACAAACAGCAATTTATATATATATATAATATATATATATATAATATTATAATATAATATACATAAATATAATTATAATATATATATTGTAATATAATATATTATAATATATATATATATAGTTTTCACAGAACTGTATTTCGTAATTTTATGCATCTTTTTCTCAAGTTTTGTATATTGTTTGTTAATTAATTTATTCTTCTCAAGGTTTATATTATCTATTTCATGTTTTTATAAAAGTTATTAAATCTATATTTTTTACAAGTTGCGCGAAAAATGTTTAAGTAAACCTTATATCTTAAATATTAAAGGGTATTGTATAATTTGTTTTTGTTAATAAGAATGTCTTTGCTTCTTTCAATGAATACCGTTTGATTCAAAATTAGTGTGACCAATTTTTAAAGCATATAACTATAAATGGTCAATTTTTATCGCTTTTCTGACAGTTATATTTGAAAAACTAAACATTTAAATTGCCATTTTAACTACTTTTATTAGTGGGAGTAAATTATGACTCTAGAATTAGAGCCTCAAACCCGAAACGAAGTTTTAAAATTTTTAAAGGATGCTTGCTCCAATTCTGTTATAAATAAAGCATTTAAAAAAATCAAAAAAATATTTCGCTAATGGATTACTATCTAAACTTTGAAAAGAAATAAAATTTGGCTGGCAATTAAAAACTCCAGAAAAAAAATGTGTACGAAATGAAGTCCTTGGAGAAAAAGAAAAAAAGAAGCTGAAAAGATTTATCACTGTAGAAAATCCTCTGACTCGAATAACTTTAACAAAAAAACTACATATACCACAATCGACAATATGTCGTCAGATAAAAAAAATTGGCTGCAAAAAAGTGAATAAATCAGTCTGTCTTCAAATGTCTGTTAAGGTCGTAGAAAAAGAAAGAAAACGTTCTTAGCCTCTGTATTTAATATTACGCAAAGATAGATACAATGCATGGAAAACTTCGGATGAAGCACTGTTTTATTCGTTATTCACAACGGCAAAATGAAGACACAATATATTCCATGCAAAAAACGTCGCAAAGACACAGCTGTTTTGCAAAAAGCAAGTTGGCAGTCAGGTGTTATGGTATGGACGGGAATGTCCTCTCAAGGCTTAACAAAACTGTTTTTTGTAGAACCAAAGGCCAAAATCGATGCTACATACTATCAGAATAAAGTTTGGATGTACTTGATCAAAAAAAGTAAACATCCTTTCCCTCAAGGAAACTTTGTTTTTCACCAAGATTCCGCACCAAGTCATACTGCAAAATCAACTATAAAATGGTTGAAAAAATAAATCTTCCACCTCCTAAGAAATGACCACCACTATGCTCTGACTGTGTTCCTTGCGATTATTGTTTATAGGGATTCCTAAACAAAAAAATTAAACAGACGAAAAGTAAGAACACTCCAAGGGCTTCAAAAAAATAAAGTTCGAAAAATACCCCGCCAAAATGGTCAAAAAGCCCTTTTGGCTTGATCTAAACGTTTACACACAAAGTGTACTGTGCTACAGGAAACCACATTGAAAATTTCATGTATATAACTTATTCGATAATAACTTATGATTCTCTGAAATGGGTCACATTATTTTTTAATCAACCGGTATAAATGAATAGTTATTAAGGATTTTTTAACAATTAATTATTTACTGTGTATAAATTGTTTTCAGATCCTTATATTCCTTTAAGATATCACAGTCAGTTGCATTTAACTTTCATAAATGTTTGCCTATATTAAGCAAATGCATATTCTTAGCATCACATGATATGGCATTACAACTCTTTTAATATAGTATTGTTTCTGATGCTCAATTTTATACCTTAATGTACTAATGAGTTTTATGAAAATTTTATTTAGGTCTTCACAAAGTGTATATATGTTGTACAATTTTTATTATTCACGCATCATTATGAAACTTTTCTAATGCTTATAGTTTTGCTCTATAGTTTTGGGGTCCAATTGATTAAATATTGAGATGTGTTTTATTAAATATGGTAGCAAAATGGGTATAGTAAATATCTATTTTATGCTATTAAAATAGGTATAGATATATAAACAATAGTAAGATAAGCCATATTTCATGTAAAATTTTTGTCTAAATAAGAACATATATTTGTCTAAATCTATTATGAGGTGGATAAGATGAGTCATATATCATTTATTTCATATATCATTTTATGTTCCAGATAATTTTTTTTAAAAAAAAGAAATTTTAACAATATGTTCTGTCATTTGTGTGTACTTGGTTTTCCTGTCATAATTTTTTAATTCAGAATTTATTGAACAGCAATTTTCCTTGACTTTGCTACTTCAAATAAAACCATTATAAATGGGTTACTCATTGGTCATGATTAATCGATTGTGTACTGACGTTACACTATGGAATAACATTAACGGTATTAGCAATGGCTATTAAAGTTTTGACGAAACACCTGATCTATTAACTTACTCACCAAACTTCCCAACCCCCTTAGTTCATAAGGCGTTTGAGCCTCAACAGATTTAACTTATACCAACCTCTCTACACAGTTCATATCTACTGCCACCAGAAAACGAATCCAAGAATCGACAGAAATAACATCGGTTTCGAATTTACGGCAATGGCCACTTAGTTACTGTACCAACTAGAGCTGGGGTACTCACCCTTTTTTCCCGCCGGAATACACATGACAGGTATTTCTCGCTGGCCGCAAGATGCGGATAATAGAAAAAAACACACAATTAGACCAACGCAACATTGGAAAGAGCAAAATTGATCAAAATACTAAAACTCATTTTTGGCTTTTATTTTAATAATATATTAACTTTTCGATCAAATGTACGCATAAAAACTATTTATTTTTATGCATGTTTTACTGAGTTATGGGATAATTTATGTTTCCTGTTTCCCTGTTTCTGGATTCTACAATTAAAAAACAAATTGATATATTTGATTGCTTGATTGATAGCTCAATTTTTAGCTCTTTGTTCTCCAGTAATTGAATTTCTAAGTGCAATGGGCCCTGACCGGGCAACTCAGGAAAGGCCGGCGGGCCACAGGTTGAGTATCACTGAACTAGAGTGTTTAGAGCATTTTTGACATAGATGCATTGGGTATTCTCTAGTATCTGAGAATGCTTTGGAAGCTATTTAATTCTCATTCTTTAAAAATAATTTAATAAGAAGCAGTAATAAAAAAATTTTAGGGCATTATCTAATTTTTGAATGCATGGCAAATCTAATAATTGCTATGTTTCAACAATATTTTTTGCTCATTTATTGCATACTGTCGTTTACACGTCGAACATCTAACACCATTTAATTTATTTCTGAAGAAAATTTATCTTTAATAATTCGCATTTCTAATCCGCTTCTGCTATTAATTTGCTTTGGGTTTAACATCAGATACTTTGCTTTCAATACATTTAAATTTGTTTTACGGGATGGCATTGAAAAATAAAAATGATTTTAATCAGAATATTGATACAAATATTTTTGGATGATTTCAATATTAATTTTTTTCGTTAAGATAACTTAAGATTTAAACTTGCAAGAAAATCAACAATTTATATAAATGTGTCATACTTCATAATCATTTTTCGTTCCATTTTTGATTTTTAAACATAATTTAATGATTCCCTTAGACAAATGTAGAATGGGGAAAAAGCCTCACTAAACCGAAACTTGCAGAAACTTTTTACCTTGGATAAAAAGCAATAAAAATAAAATTCCAGTTAATTTTTTTTTCACAATGCAGTTAATCTTAAAATGAATTGCTTTTTAAGGATTTTAAAAATAAAAAACGATTGAAGTATATTGTCCCATCACAAGTAAACAATATATTTGTAGTCATTTCATTCGAACCAATTTCTCCTGTATTTTTGAGAGTGTTGATGAATTCCACTCTAATGTTGTGTAGTAATGTATCTATACATAATTTAACGATTTACAATTTTTTTCTTCCTCTGTCTTTTACAGAGTGAAATGAAACAAAAGCAGGAATGATACCCGATAAATAAACTTTCAAACTGGTTTGTCCCATTTCCTATGCTTATCTTCCATTTTTATCTGCTGAATTATAAATCACACGGAAGAATGTCAAAGAATTAATATTTAGCATTGTATATTTATACTGTAAGAATATTTAGCTATTGCGTTTTATAAATCATGTGAAAATGAGTTTGAATAAAAAACACACTTGCACGTATCGTGTATGATTCAAACATAAAGTGAGACACGCCCATTGGAATAGATTGTTTCTTTTTTTACTTTTCACCCTACCGCTCTTGTTTTATTTAGTTTTTGTCTTTTTCTATTATCATTCTCAACTTCTCTTGAAAATAATAACAGCTGCTTTTTTTTTTATGAAATTCACGCAGATCCCATACACGCTCCAATCCATTTGAGTTCCTTAGGAATCGTATAAATTTCAAATCTGGATTCTGAAAATAGGTCATTTCCTTTCCAAATATCAAACATTTCTTTTGTGAAATTTTACATTAGAAATTCAAACAGCTCCGGATTTCGCACAAACGGAAGTTTTGGGCTCAACAATTTATTCATTGGACAGCTGTATACAAAATACGTTTTGCTGAAGTAATTGTTTGTCACCCAGTTTAAATGACCTCTTTTTTACTGTTTTGGAATGTTCAGCTTGTTACATAAGTGAAATTCGTTGGAATTTCAGAGCAAATTCCAGTCACTGCTTCGTCAATTTTTGTTCCTATATTATCACTCATGAAATTTTTGTTTGTTAAAAAAGCCCTACTTCTCTCTCTCCATCAATTTTATAAAAAAGTTGGAATCAAAGAATAAAAATCTTGACAAATTGATTTAAAAAGGGTCCCTGAAAATAGTCTAACTGTCATCTTGTAAAAGAAAGAAGTTTAAGGAATGCAGCTGATAAAAATTATTTTAATGAAAATTACGACCTATTTAAATGTATCAGTAACAGTCTTTTCAAAATCATCCCAAAAATTATATTAATTCATTTCACATATTACTTATTACCTAATGCTTAATTTTTAAATGTCCTTCCAAGTATAAGAACGGATATTAAAACACCTTAAATGACAATTTATGACTCATGGCTCCTTAATGACACATGCGATTAGTGTTTCTTGTATTGGATAGAAACATACCATTCAATAAGGATCTATACATTTTTAATTGAAAATAATACTAAAATAACTTATGCTTTTTGATTTAACTTAAAATTATTTATGTTCATTAAGTATATATATTTCTTAAAGGACATCAGACCACAATTAAATAAGGAACTTCAAATTTTTTTCTAAATTCGAGATACGCATTTAATTCAAAATGAAATAAGTCAGTATTTTTTGAAGTATAAATTACATCATCTCTTACATTTCCAATATTTACACATACGCACATTAATACATCCTTCGTTTAATTAAAATGTAGAAAAACGTAATTGTTTTTCTTGTGTCGATAATTAAGTTACTATAAGTGATATAAGTAACTTAATTAGTATATTATTGGATGCATATGTGTAATCTCTTACTGCTAAGTACTTTCACTCATTTTAATAAAAATAAGTATATGACCTTATAATAAAAACTCAAAAGAAATTGATGAGAAAAAAAAATACTTCCTTAAAATAAGAGGTGTTATTTATCTTTTTTCATAATTCGAAGTGAGGGAATGTTTATTAACTTCGCACTTTAATATTAGAGTCGGTCATAGTAATTCTGAATGTCGAAATCCTCTTCTGAAAGCTACCACACCACACCAATAAGAGGACTTTGAGCCTCGACAGATTAAATGTGCATATGCCTCTCTACACGGCGGGTCGTCGGTCCAACTAAGGCTTCGACTCATGACACAACTGCAACATCTGTTTATTGAATAATAAATTGTATTTTATAAATGACATAAGTGCTCTCGAAAATTGAGACTTGTTATTCTAACATGCACGTTATAGTAGATTCAACTAATCGATTCTCTGTCACACACACAAAATTTATGCTTTTTCTTTAAACATTTACAATTTAGATAATTATAAGTTAATACCAATAATTTCAGTGGATGGCTAAAATACTACCCGAAACATTTTATTCTTCATGTCCAAACTATTACATATATATTAATGGTGATAACATAATTCGTTTCCTACAGTAGCACACACAGGAATTTTCCAAGTGGGAGGGAGGTCCAGGATCGAAAATGCAGCATTCTTGTAGCATGCTCCAATACGCTATCTAACAAATTCTTTTGATTGTGTCGGTTTTCGAGAACAAAAAAAAACAGTAAAAAATTAATTATTGAATAAATAATTAGCATAAATCAATAAAATTAAACATTAATATAACAAGTACTTAATTAAATTTAACTTACTTTGTACATAGGATTGAAATCAACAGGAAAAATATCGGGGGGGGGCGGATGAGAGGATGACCCCCCTCCTTGTGTGCGCCACTGGTTTCATATTATTTTGTTAAAATCCACCTACTCTGGATTTAAAAAACACCCTTCTTTTTATACGAATTTCTGATTTAATATTTATTATCTCATTCCTACTCCTTCCAATTCGTTCACAAATAAATCTAATCTAATGACACATTTCATTTTTATAAGCCTTCTCCCAATGAACCGTTCCATAAACCTTGAAAAAAAAACCGTATTCTCTTTCCCCAAACATCAATCGTATCCACTAACGAAGCAATTATGTTAAGAAAGTGAGGGTAAAATCAATGCTTATATGAAACGAATTCATTGTACTGAGTGGACATTTCCTTCTTTTTTCCCCGTCACTTCTACAAGTAGGGCCCAGTGCACAAACAGTTTTTCTCCCGCAAAAACCTTTTAATCAGACAATAAAGAAAAAGACCTCTGCGTAAGACATAAAGGTGGGCATATATATCGCGTGCAGCCTAATCAGAATACTTGGCCACTGGTAAAATTTCGTGATCTCAAGCCTGCTTATTCTCAAAGATTTGACGAAGATAAATTCTAACGCATTGGCTCTGGGGAATCGGTCCTCACGCTATTTCCTCGACTTGCAACGAATCAACTCCCATTAAGTAATTCTGAGAAGGTATTAAAGCGTGAACGTGTAACATTAGGAATGAATGACCGAATGCAGGGAGCCCCTTTCGTTTACAACCGAATCCATTGTATTTTCTTAAAGTTCCGAGTTTAACTCGGGTTACTAATTGCTCCAAAAGATCGGCGCATCTACATGTTATTTCACCGTGCATGCTCGTTCGAATGGATGGTGTTGGTCTCTCATCCTAAGCCGGCTTGGTGGATTCGCTCAAACTATTCGCAATGAACAAATTACATTTCAAATTGAATTCCATTTCTAAGGTAATAAAGATAAGTACCTAGCTTTTGAATATTAGAACTGAAGAAAAAGGCTCAGAGCTCATACATATTTCTCTACCTCACGAAATAAGATTGTACAAAAGGATTCCTGAAGAGTAAATATAAATTTGGCTGTACATTTTTTTTCTAAACCAGCTAATTGATGTTCTAGCTCATTTCCAGGACAAGTGGTTAGATATACATTATTCCGAACAGATATTATTTAAGTTTCTGCAAAATGAAATAAAACTTGGGTTTGTGATAGTTATTATATATTTTGACTTTTATTTTACGATTCCAAAATTTTGCACGAATGGTTAATCTTTTTCTAAAAGTAATACTAATGCAATAAATATTTTATGAATAATCATAATTAATTTATGAAATTGGTAATGAATAATCAATCAGTGAATGATTTATCATTAAATTTACTGACTAAAACGCTAAGACAAAATTTCTTGAAATTATCTGTGAAAGCTCAGGATAGAAGTATAATATTTCCAAATTAATGAAAAGTATTCCTCTTTCTAATTAAACTGCCCTTATCTTTGTATATATGTTTGAATATATATATATATATATATATATATATAGAGAGAGAGAGAGAGAGAGAGAGAAATATATGTGGAGGGAAATGGTGAAAAAAAATTTATGAATTGGATCAAATCCCTAAGGAATATGATCAAATGATGGAAAATGTTACAATAACTTCTCTTGGAGGTCATTTCCCTAAAGAAAGTAAGTGATTTATCAAATCCTTGAACTGTTTTAGTGAAATGATGAAATGAGCAAGAGATAAGACTCGCACAACTCTTTTTCTTTCATTTGTTACCACTAACCTTTTCCTGTCCCCTCCCCTCTGGTATCCATGCACACTAGGGCTTCTAATTTCACGGCTTTTTCCGAATTCCTGGAAATGCATCAAATTTTCGAAAAATTTGAAAAGATGTTATTTTAATTGATCTATAATCAATATAAATAAAAATGAATGTGTGTGTGTGTGCGTGTGTGCGTGTGTGTGTGTGTTATGGCTTCCTAAGACGTTCATCCGATTGTGATGAAACTTTGGGGAAAATGGTTGGACATATTCCTGCGAAGGTTTCTGAGTTAGTAAAACTATGTTCCCGACTAAGGGGCATTAGAGGCGAATATTCCCGTGTTTGAACTAATAGACCTACGAATGAAATTTTTTTAGGCACGTTTCTTTTTTGGAGTAGAGATTCGCTAAGAACGGATTTTGTGAAAATTGACACATATAGAGAGAATTATTCCCGTTTTTGAACAATTAGATCTACAAACTTAAAATTCGGTGCATTCCTTTCATAGAGAAGAGGTGTTGCGGAGGTTTAAGTGGCGTTAGAGATACATATTCCCGTTTTTGAAGAATTTCGCGAAAATTGATTCCCAAGGGGCGTTGTGGAGGCTTAAGGGGGGCTCTGTAGATTAATATTCCTGCTTATGAACTATTAAACTACATATTTGATCATTGGTAAATATACTCCTTTAGGCGAATAAAAATCAGCTACAAAACAGATTTTGCGAAAATCGACACCCAAGGGGTGTTGCGCGGTTTTTAAGGGGCGATGTAGTTAAATATTTCCGTTTATAAACTATAGAACTTACAAATTTGAAATTGGGACGGTAGATTTCATTCATGGAGTAGCGACCCACTACAAAATGAGTTTTGCGAAAATTGACTCCAAAGGTGAGATGAGGGGGCTTCAGAGTGAAATAAATAAACATTCCCGTTTTTGAACTATTCAATCTACAGACTTGAAAAAAGGCAAGTATGCTGCTTTCAGCGAGTAGATATCCGCTACAAAAGAGGTTTTACGAAAATAGACCCCAAGAGGCGTTACGGGGGGGGAGTTATGGATAGATATTTCCATTTTGGAACTGTTAAAAGTACAGATTTAAAATTTGCTAGGCATGCTCATTTCATTTAATAGAGGTTCTCTACATAAACAGTTTTGCGAAAATCGAATCCTAAGGGGTTTTGTGGGGGATTAGGAAGTGTTATAGAAAAACATTCCCATTTTGAAACTATTGAACTTTTTTGAAACTTTTTAGGCATGTTCCTTTCATGAAGTAGAGCTCTTCCAAGAACGGGTTTTGCAAAAATCAGCTCTCTACCGGGTGTTGCGAAAGGTTAAGGGGAGTTACAGAAAAAGAATTTCCTGTTTTTGAACTGTTAGATCCACATACTTAAAATTTCTTAAGCATGTTTCTTTTGTTGAAAAGAGATCCACTAAGAATCGATTTTATAAAAATCTACTCTTATTCGGGAATTGGGCAATTACTGGGGTGTATTGATAAAAAAATTCTCGTTTTCGAACTAATATAACTACAATGCCGCCTATCCGGTGTAATGGTTAGTGACGCTGACTGCGGTGTCGTAGGGCTTGGGTTCGAATCCCGAAGAAGTCATGGCTGTTTGTAAATGTATAGTGCCTTCACGGCACGGGGATACTCTAAATTGACGTCGAGCTACAAGTCCTCTCATGAGGTTGGGGGAAGGGGAAGAGAGGTGGGTGGCCTCTGATCACCCCCAGGATGTTTTCCCTCAAAATTGGAGTGGAACCGAGCAAAATCGTACTGTTACCTGTGGGGTGCTCAAAGCTAAGGGTATCGACAGGCGTAAAAATCTAGCCCTTAGCCGCGATGAATTTCGTGGACCTTGATCTGATGTTACTACAGATCAGGTAGTACGAGTAACAACAACAACAACAGACCTACAATAATTAAATCTGGTATGCATGTTTCTTACGTTAAATTGAAATCCGCTATGAACGGGTTTCTCGGAAAGTCTGACTTACAAAGGGGGTTCGGGCAGTGCTTCTCAAACTTTCAATATTTGTGACCCAATATTCAATCACAATTTTCATCACACCCTTCCCCTTCCCACCATTCAATAACAACGCATTCAATTCAATAATACTGTACTTTGATGCTAACGCTAGAATACGACTTTTACCTCTTAAGTACCCCCAGCGCGCGTATATAAACGTCTCTCTCAGCCAAAGTATTAATTTCCTCAGATGTATATATACGTCTTTCCGAAGTACAGGGCTGATCCTTTCAGGTGTGCAGCAGGTGCACCACACACGGGTGGCCCAAACATGGAGCAGCCGCAAACAGTTCTATCAATTAAGCACAATTTTTTGCGAATTTCGCAAAATAATACTTATTAAAAGTCAAATAAGCATGCTGAATTTTAAATAGTTTTTGAAGAATCAAAATAAGCCCCAATTTCCCGACACCACAGCAAAGCTTTAAAAAAATAGAATGTTAGTGCACAGTGTATTGGTCCTTTATCCATCTTTTTTAAGCCCTTCATTTCATTCGTGGCCCTACTGCAGTAGAAAAGGTTTTTCTGCTTATCAGCTGCACTGTGGATCGTTGCTTACCAAAGTCGTCTCAAAAAGAATTGGTGGGAAAGTTTCTTTACAAAAATATCTAACAGGCTTAATATTAACTAAGACATGGGAGTGTTTCAATTCATTATTCATTGGGAGAAATTAAAAGTGTTCAATGAAATCACAAAATAGTGGAAAGAAATTATTTTTGTGTTTATTTGCATTTTTATTACAGTTTTACTTTTCATTCAGGTAGAGGAGCTTAGAACGCCAGTGTTCAGTATTAGTCAAAATCCCCAGAGGGGCGGCAAATTAGGTCTTTGCACTCGGGGAGCTGACACTCTAGGATGGGTCCTGCTGAAGTACGATCTTTTCTCTGTGCACTGCTATTCATAAAAGTATTTCAAAGGCTTTAGAATGCAATAAAAGG
>BMAV01021269.1:23277-39081 GCA_019973955.1 Trichonephila inaurata madagascariensis | reverse complement strand
CAAATTTCCCCATACAAAACAATTGAACTACCATTAATCCGTTCCAACCTCCAAAATGTCACCCCAGTTATTTTTGTTACGTGGTTTTGAATAATAAAAATGTATTTATAAATATCAAATATTTATTGCACAAAAACAAAAAAGAGAATGTAAAGAAATAAATTAGATATGAATTAAATTAGAAATAAATTAGATTTGTCACCCACACCATCAGCAGTTTCTCCATATTTTCATGAAGGGAGGTTCGCAGCTTGGAAATTATCGTAAGGCCCTTAGCCGGCTCTTTATCGACTCCTTCCGTTTAAGCACAGAACATATCATGGACGTACTACGGCCATACTGCCTCGACAAGTCAACAACTCGAACACCTTGCTCAAGTTTTTCTATAGTTTCACGTTTTAATTCAATACTCATCATCTTTTTCTTAGCACTTGACTTTTTACAAACTTTCTTCCGATCCATGGTTATAAAAATAAATGAACTACAACTGTAAATGTAAACGCAACACAAAACGCGAACACAACTACACAACTTATCACAGCGGAAGCACGCTGCTAACTGATCGTGATGGCGCGACTGCGTGTTACTACCGAACCGAACCGAACCAGACTCGTATCTCGAATTTCGCTCGTAACTAAAAGCAAAAAATCACTTGCTCGTCGGCTCGTATCTCGAAAAACTCGTATGTTGGGGCACTCGTATGTCGAGGTACCACTGTATATATATATATATATACATTGCTGTTTGTAAAAAATTTAATACTATGAAGGAATCATCAGAATTAAGTGAACTTTGCAGCAAATATCAATTATAGGATGTTACGTAAAATAAAGAAAGTTTCAGCGTCAATGCACATGCATGGCGTGCGCAGCGCCCTCTGAGCTGTTGCTGAAAGGGCATAAATAGAAGAATGTAGCGGGAGGTTGAAAATGGTAAATGATTATTTGTTAGTGGCGAACGTTTAGTGAGACCTAAGTATGCCTCCACAACGAAATAAGGATAAATTCCAACAACTTACGGTGTTTGACCGGGAGAGGATTATAGACCTTTGAAAAGGACGATTTTCCTATCACGCAATAGGAGCTCATGTGCAGCGGAACATTTCCACAGTGAAGTGAATTTGAAAGAAGTGAACCGATGACCAACGAACAACTCGAAACACTGGCAGTGGATGACGAAAAATGACGTCAGCGCGCGATGATCAACACCTGCTCCGCACGGTGGTTAATGACCGTACAGCTTCCTTCATGCAGTTGGCCGCACACTGGTCTACTGCTACAATGGTGCTTTTATACAGGATCCCCCTCACAGTAAACCATCGACGGCTGCTTCGGCGATGGGCTCATGATCACAGAACCTGCCAAGCTGAGTGGCACCAAGTTGTCTTTTCAAATGAATCACTCTTCAATTTGTTGGACCATATTGGCCGCATTCGTGTTAGAATGCCGGCGGACGCAGCCTTCCAGAGTGCATTATCGAACGACATAGTGGCTTAACATTCGGAGTTATGGTTTCTTGGGGGGGGGGGGGTTGATTGGGTATCATGGCCAATCCAATTTGCTACAAATTGAGGATAATATCAATTGCAACAGGTACGTCTGTGAAGTGCTACAGCCCGAAGTCGTTTCCTACCTTCAAGGCACGTTCACGTGTTGCAAAGACTTTTCGAGACTTCTGTTCAGCCCAACCCATGCAACTTCCTCCTTGGCCTGCTTATTAGCTGGATATATCGCCTATTGAGCACATGGGGAATTTGTTTGGTCGACTTTTGAGATCCGCGTGCTGCAGTTTCAAAAGAGGAACTTTTGCTGCGCATACTTGCAATAGGGAATTCTCTTTCACAAGCAGACATTCGAAATCTGTATGACTCCATGCCACGTCGTATAGCAGCACTTATTGCGGCGCGTGGTGGCTATACCAAATACTGATTTCGAACAATTAATATGGGTTTTTTTGCTTTGAAAATTTCGTCATTTATTTGTACTAATACAAGTCGTTTGTGCATTAAATTTCATTTAATTCTGATGATTCCTTCATGGTGTTACATTTTTTACCAACAGCATTTTAAAACATATAACATTTATATGAAAAAATGTATACAATGCATGTGTATATATATAATCAGCCTAAAGGTCAGAACGAAAACTCCTTCGTTGTGCATTTAAACGCATCCATAGTTTTTCTAACAAATGGGGGTTTTTTTTACGAATAATTGGATATGACATATAAGAATAAAAGCAAGCGAGAAGTAATGGTGTAGTTTTATTCATTGTAAAAAAAACCTTTGATATTTGTGTCTTGAATATATAATCATGATTTAAGCTTCTTTTTAAAAAAAGCCTCCGAAATTATTGTTCAGCTGAAAGACTGACTTTTGAGTCTTTGTATCACATATAATTACTGTACCTACAATGATAAGCAAGATTCTCTAAAGTTACAAAAGTAATTTTAATTTCAAAATATATTTCCATAGTTTTACTGAACGTAATGTAGTTTTGTATTACATTTTTTTGAATTTACATACCACTTCTTATAAAAATATTTCTTGAATATGAAACACATTTCACACACATATGTAAAATAATGAACAAAACATGATTAATCATATGTTGTTTTTAAGAAATATATTAAAACTGCTGATCTTTAATTTTTTTTTTTAAGAGATTCAGTTTAAAATGTTAAAAATAAAATAAAATAAAATAGATACTCTTATAAATTTCATTTGTTATGTCATGTTTATTTTATCAATGCACATATGAGTGTTAGCATTTTTTGATTCTGAAAAACATGCACTATTTCTTAAAACTGCAATAACCCTCGCAACGTAAAGAAATTTCGAAAAAGTATATTTTGCTCAAGTTTTTACTTATAAAAATAGAGAAAGCCAGTGCAACGTCGGGCCATACAGCCAGTTGTAATATTAACTTAAATTGAAAGATTATCTAAAACAGAAAAAAAAAAAAAAAAATTAATTTTGATAAAATTTCAGAAAAAAATTTTTAAAAAAAAAAAAAAAAAAAAAAAAAAAAACACATAACAAAAAATCTTCAATACTTAAAATTGAAAAAGAAATAAAATAAACAAATAAATATAAAAGTAACCTTACATATAGTAGAAATTATAATATTATTTCAAACCGAAAAGCTACTTTAAATAAATAAATTAAGGTCTGATATTGATGAAACTACCATAAGCAGATAAGAGCAAAAAAGTTAAAAATTCTTATACGTCAATAGAAATTCTAAATTCGTTTCATGTAACGTCGCCAATAGGTTGCTGTAATATGTAAGAACCAAAATGTCATAGAAAGTGTTTTAGTTACTTATGTATTATTGCAACAATTGCCAACTCTATTAATTACTCGCCAAGTTGGCAATCATGATTTCCTACATGTCGTCTGCACTGAATTGGAAACCATGTGCTTCGTTTCATATAATGCCTCCAATAGATTGCGATAATACATAAGTACTTTTTTTTTACCAAATGATCATGCTACGCAATTGGAATTAGTGATGACTTAGTTTTATGCTATACTTATTATTGGGATGGGTGTTGTGATATCAACATCAAATGGATTATTAAGTACAACCGTAGATTTATAGTACCCCTAACGTTCAGTTTTGTAAGAACCGCAAACCTGTGAGTTCCTTACAACTGATAAGTACCAAAATATGTACAAATTTTTTGCAAAGTCGACTTTTTAAAAGTCAACATAAAGTTGGTAACGGAGAAAGCAAAAATTTTTCAGATGCAGCTTAAAGGTTTAAAGAGTGCCCTAAGGACTTCTTGATGCTAACAGCAAAGCTATGACGAATCATGAATATCAAATGAAATAGGATATCAGATGGCATGAAAATATCTTTAAAAGTAGACAGTACAGCAATTACGTTAGGCCTTGCAAGAAGGGTAGTTGTTCCATTACGCAATCAACATGTAGTATAAAAAATCACAAAAATATATAAGAAATAATGATGCACAAAAATAAAACAGATACATAAATTTAATGAGCATTAAAAAAAACGGCCTTGCAAAAAACAGATTTTATTATTATCTAAAATCACAGCTATGTTTAAGCACAAAATATACTGATTTGATACCCGAACACACACATACAAAACATTGAGAAAACTTTGGTATCGATCACCACATTGGCGGATAAAAACACGACCAGCGATCAGGCGTATATGGCATAGTAGCAAAAACTTATAATATTTTTATTGGTGAAAGTCAATTATATATATATAGCATTAATGAATTAAACAAAGATTCATTACTTTTCTTTGAAATTCCAGAAAAGGATAAAATATGCTTAATTAAGAAAACAGGATCACTTCGGTCGACATCGCTAAATCAACTGTAAAGAAAAGCGCGTTGCCAAATTAAAAAAATAATAAAATTTTAAAAATACTTTTTAGGATATTTTTTTTTCGAAAAACAATTGTAAGTCTGCCACAAAAAATAAAAAAACGACTGAATGCAACCTTAAATGAATATATTTATAGTAAAAAAATGCAACAATCTTCCAAAAAACAGTTTGAAACATTAATTTTCGCAATATTAAGCATGAGGGACTTCCTATCAACAGTTAGTAGAACCACTTAAAAATTGAATTTTAAAAAATCTAAAGCGAATTTTGAAAAAACATTCTTCCTAGTGCACAGCATTATGACCTATGCAGTGATGATGAACCTATGATCCGCGCGTGGGTCAGACACTGACCCACACAAGCTTTTTAACTGACCCACGATTGCTAGGCAAGAACTTTTTTGTTTAAGCGGGTTTATTTAGATTTTCTAATTTGTGTGGATTATTTATATTCTATTTGTATTTTTTCAAGCATTGCATTGACACAAAATCAATTTAAACGTTGTCTGTAACCTTCATTATGGTTCCTAAGTTGCGCAAATGACAACAAATGTATATTAAAGTATGTAGTATTTGAAAAAAAGCAAGAGTGTTTACAAAATATCAATTAAAGGGTATAATTCTATTCACTTTGTTGAAAAAAAAGTAGACAAACCAAAGCAAATCACCATATTTAAAGCACTTTCTACGGATAAAATGCACTTTGGTACGGTTAGGTTTGTAGAAATAGACTTTCGGAGCCTCCTCCCTGTTTCATATTGTGACGAAGCATATCTCCTTCCCCTATTTTTCAACAGATCCCGTGCCGACAGAAGCTGCGACAATTCCGAGAAGTTCCCTTTATGGCTGGGAAGGAATTTCGTAGCTGGGTGGTCGAGTTTCGGCCCCTTTTTGCCCAATTGACCGGACTGTCAAAAGGGGCGCCATGTCATTGTGTGCCCATTTTCCCAGAACTCGGAGGCGCCGTCTCGTCGGAGAGCATACAGCTGTACACCCAGCCTTGGCGTCTTTTCGGACTGGCGGGAGCAAGACAATGTATGGCGCGGCAGAGGGGTGCGACATCAATAGAGGCCGAGACCGGAAGGCGTCATCAGGAGGATGAGGACCGAGGCCGACAAAGAAATGAGCGGTGGATGACGAGGGAAAAGAAATGCTATAAAACGGGCGAGAGAGTCCGGAAGAGAGGAGACTGGATCGTGGAAGGGAGCGGTTCGGACGTCCCTTGAGCGATAGGAAGAGCGATAGTGAGCCCGCGAAGTACAGCGGTCTCCTGGCTTGAAAGATCGAGAAAACCGGAGAGAATACGGAAGAGACTCGAACTGATTAGGAACGAGCCCGCGAAGTACAGCGGTCTCCTGGCTGGTAAATCCAGGAACGGAAGAGAGTGCCAAAGAGACTCAAAAGTGATATTGAACTGTAATTAGAATGTACCCTTGTATTTATTATTTTGATAATTTTCATGTTAAAATAAATAGTTAGCCCAGATCTGAGAGAAGTCATTACAATATTGTGAGGCGCCAATGGGCTTGTCTGTTATTCTCAATACTAGCAATTTTTGACTGGTAATTTAAGGCGTGCCTGTACCAGTCAGTACGTGTGTTAAACTTATTGGCACCCGTTTCGAGCTCATTTAAAAGTAATGTGTATTGATGCGTATGTATATTAGGTATGCTAATATAAAATCTTCTCAAATTATTATATTCTAAATATAAATATTTTTAATTGTAGCCCTGTACTATGTCGGCGGTTAAAAATTTAAAACAAGCCCAAGCCATTATCAAGCTAAATGGTTTGATAAATATGGTGTAATTGAAATGAATAAAATGGTAATATGTGTAATTTGTAATGAATAAAATGGTAATATGTGTAATTTGTAATGAAAAACTGACTTCCAGTACCTATAATGTGAAAAGACATTTTTTGTGAAACGTTGCATTCTAATCTCGGCATGCCAACAGATGAAGAAAGAAAAATATATTTTTTACGTAAGAAAAAATAGAATTTTTTTCAAAGCAGTGTTTTAAAAAGTTTTTTGGTTCCAAAAAATAACGTTACAGCTTCTAGTTTCTTAATTACCCATTGCTCTGCTCGCCACGGGAAACCTCTTTCAAAATGAGAATTTGTAAAAAAAAAAAAAGCTTTATTGGAATGTAGTCCTACATTGTTGAAGGGATTGTTCGTTTATACGAAAGCGTATAAACGAGTTACGTATAAATCGCAACATAATTAAAGATCAAGTAATGGAATTGGAAAAAAAAAAATTCGAAAATACATAATGATTTAAATTATGCAAAGGAATGTATTCAATTACTTTAGATGAGAGTTATAATGTAAATTATGTCCAATTAGAAGTTTTGCTAGGACCTTTAAGACCCGACCCCCACGATCGTGAGGGTTATATATTTTTATACGTTTTTGGAATAGTCGTATGTAAGAAAATCCCAAATCTAATGATTGAGTGGGTTTGCAGAAAGTGTAAAGTATCTTTTTTATCAATAGACGATGGTTGGTGTCCATGTTTTACTTTCAGGTGGCAAATATAGCTTTATTTTCAAATACAACGAAACCACGTTTTCTTTTTATCTGTCGTAAAAAGGTAATTATCAATATATTTCTAATTGCTTGAATACAAATTTTTGTATTAATGTTTAAATAAATGTAAAATAAAAAAATATTAATTATACTCTATTAATCTTGCTTGTGGGACTCGGTATTTCGTTACCTGAACTATCGTGCGGGTTAGGCGTTACTTGAGTCACTGCAGCTATAAAGGTAAGTTCTCGCCATGTGAGTTTTCTTTTCTGTTTTAATAATGTTGATATAGAGAGAGAAGCCTAAATAGAAACGAAATATATATTTTTATTTAAATATAACCATATTTCCTTGGGGTTGCCATGGACGAGTCCCTTTTTTTCTTTCTCTGGCTCTTTTTTGTAATTAATTTTCTCTTTCACACATTTGATGAAGGGTATGGTATTTTCATCCTTTACACAGATATCTCTGTATCCATATCTCTTACCCCACTCCCCCCAAAAATATCTAGGTTTTCCGGTGGGAGATAGTATGGTGTGGTTTAAATATTTTATTTTTTTAATAATACAGTTTTCTGATACATTTTATTATTTTTAATGGAATACTGTTTTAACTTTTAACCAAAAAAATGTTTTCAGGTGTTAAAAAGAAGAATTCTCACATAAGAAGAAATTTTCCGATTGATGAATGAATCAGATTGGACTTAGATCAGAACTTAACGATCTTTCGGATAATGACAATGCTGCGAACAAAACATGAATCAAGTATACTGGAAGGAGAATCAAATTCATATGAAAGCGATGAAGAAAAACATGGAAATATTTGAAATGGGAAGACAATTTTTGATCATTCTTTATCATAAAAGCCTCTTGAACATATTTATTTCATTGATTTAGCTGCTGCAAATTCTTGGTTTCTGTGCAAACAAGATGCAATATCAAATAAAATTCCTCTAAAAATCAAAATAATCTCTTAAAATGTAAGTTACAGATAGTTGAAGCGTTAGCAGCCTCTCCAAATACCAAAAAAAGTATTTTAACTGATGATGAAGATAACAGTGTCGTAATTCCACTCGCAAAAAGATCGAAATGTTAGAATGCACCAGCTATACATGTCACGTCTTTTATCTTGGCCATTCCAGGATAAAGGGCTTGTGACATGTAGAGCCATTTTCAATGTGTTGATGATATTTCAAAGCCTTGAAAGGGCAGATTTGAAAACTGTGAAAGCAGCTCGAAAACATGCGAAAAATGCAATGTTTATTTATACTTGTCAAAAACAAAACATGTTTTAAAGATTTTCACAGTAAATAAATAATGAGTTAATAACATAATTAATTATACATCAATCATTTCCTTATTTGTAACAATTTTAGTTTGATTAAGATTGTTTCTTCTATTAACTTAGAGCTAAAAATGTATAATTCGTAAAATTTCATAGGTGACCTGTTTCACAAATAAAGCCCAACCGTCTAAGGTCCAGGAAGGGAGCGGGAATTTTTTTATTATATTTCCCACAGTGTCATTGAGGTCCATATAATATTAATAACCAGAAGAATTTAATATTTAAAGATAAAAATAATTCGGGTCTTAAAGAGATATATATGAAAACATATAATGAAAGAAGATTTAATAAATCGAATAAAGTTGAAAATAAATGTACCAGTCTTGATATTTTTAAAGAATTTAATATTGCATTGAAAGAAATGGATATTGACTTCAGAAAATAGTTTCTATAACAACAGACGGCGTACCTAGTACTGTAAGGAAAAACATTGAATTTATTCAGTTTCTTATTTCATATTATCTCATTGAATTTTATAGTATATTACACCAGCAAGTGTTATGTACGAAGCATGGCTTAAGAACATTTACCAGTGTAATGTCAGTTGTAATAAAATTAATCAACTTTATAAAAACAAGATCTCTTTATAAACGGCTTTGCACACAATTCTCAGAGGAAATTGAATTGCAATATTTATAGGGACTTTGACATAGGCGATGGCTTAGTTTCCATCAAGTCCTTAATCGTTTTGTAACGTTATTAGAGAAGAAATTAAGCTCTTTTTAATTAAAAAAGACAATAGCTTCGAGTAATTATCCAATATACACTGGTTAAATGTTTAATGTTTTTATTCTACATCACTCAGCATTTGAATGAACTGAATAAAAATTTTCAAGGGCATGGACTTATTTTTTTAATGATGTTTGAAAATGTTAAAATATTTATGTCGAAATTTGGCATTTTTACTAAGGATTTGGAAATGAAAATCCTAAAATATTTTCCTCAATTACAAAAACATTTTCAAAATACACTAATTTTTGAAAACTCGGTTGATATTCAAGAAAATGCAATTAAAAAATATTTAATGATTATGCAGGAACTAAAACAAGCTTTTTATGAGAGATTCAATCAATTTAAAAGTTTGGAAAATACATTTCACTTTATTTCATATCCATGCAAAACAGAATTTGAAACAATGGAGTTAACTGAATTTACACGGCTAGGTATCGATAGCTTAGAAATGGAATCAGTTGAATTTTTCAAAGCATCAATGTGTGGAAAAGAAAATGTGAAGACTTCATTTTTGAAGTAGAATGAAAACTGTGAGAAAATAGTGCAGATAATATTGATCCAATAGTAAAAATTGAAAATATTATATTAAACGTATAAGATTATTTACCAAATAATTTTAAATCAATGAAAAAAACTAGTTAATGCTGCTTTACAGATGTTTGGGTCCACATATTCATGTGAAAATTGTTTTCTTCAATGGGCTTTGTAAGATCTTCTAATAGAAATAGACATGATAGGAAATTAACTGCGAAATGCGTAACACTAATGAATATGAAATATGAACCTAATATTAAAAAGCAATCTGAATATAATCTGCAGCATATATTTCTTATTAAATACTTTATAATCAATTTTGGTATACATATATATATATGTGGTGCCAGCCACTATTTCCAAGCCACTCCACTAAATGTACTATGCTTGCCTACGAACGTGTATTAGGAGCCTGCCAGTTGTTAGCCACAGAAGTCGCCAAAGTGGTGGTCCGCGAGAAATTTTCACTGGCCTCCAGAAAAATGTGTGGAATATACTTACTCATCACGTTAAGTTATGTTTTAAGATGTATTGAACGATTATTCAATTCATAACAATACGTGAAAAGTTATAAAAACGCTATTTCATAAAATAATGCCACCGTAAATAAGTCATACTGCTGTAGCTGTATTGTTACATGTGGATAATATAGATCCATGTTCAGCTAAAATTCAGGGTAATAATTTAAGCATGCATCTAAAAGAAAGTCTCATTGATCTATCGTCCGACGTAACTCTTAAATTTCTCGTTCATCCTTATCAAGATCTCAGTTTTGGCTTTCTATAAAAAGTGAATAGTAAGGCATTTTCATTTGTCACATCCATCAAAGCATGGTACCGATCTCAGCTTGAAATAAATGCAATTCTCCGTCTTGCATTAACAACATTGGAACCCCAAGTATTCAAAAACTTATTTCAATTAAGCATGAACATCCATTAAACTAGGAATGTATAGGGATAAAAGTTTGAAATACTTAAATCATTTTTTATTAATTTTGTTTTTACAGAGAGAGTTTTTTTTTTGTTTATTTTATTATGGTTTATTAATAAAGCTTTCATGATTTGGTTACAATTAATAGTTTCATTTTATTATTAGGTACATTTTATATGTTCTTATATCAGAATTTTTTTTATAAACATATTTAATACTTACAAAACCCTATTAGTTGTCCACGTGATTTAAATTATGTATGTACTGGTCTGTGAGGTCAAAAAGTTTGGCGACTGCTGGTTAGCCACTCGACGAAGGAAAGAGAAGAGAGACACGATGCCATGATATGAAACGACGAAGTATTAGGAACTATTTGAAATGACGAGCTGTGTTGTAAATAGTATAGAAATAATTATGAACAATTAAACCTTAAAATTAATTAAATAGGGACGATTCTGTAGTGCCATCACTGACCAACCCCACACATATATGTGTATATACACTAATAAATAATATTTCACAATATATATTGTATCTTATCGTTACTTATTATTTATTCAAACACTTATTGCCATTTGAATTTGAAATTTAATTGAATTTAAAGATGTTTAGTTTTAAAAATAGTCTTAAAAAATTGTAAATTTAACTCTGGTGCAAATAGACATTAGTGACCTACGAGCTAGTACTAAAAAAATATGAACAAAATTTAACCCACGTCTCAAAAAGGTTCGCCATCCTGGACCTATAGTATTTATGTGCCAAGTTTTATACTTCTGTGTTGCTTAGTTTGGCCAGAACAGGTGTGAAACACACATACAAACTCTTTTATTAGTATAGATTACTCGGACTTTCTGCATTACATTATTTTTTTTTTTTTTTAAATTCCATGAGATTAATGTATTTATTTAATTCATTTTTTTTTTAAAAAATCTCTCTTTAATTTATTACCTTAAAATCATGTCATGTATATTAATTATCACCAAATAGTTTACTGTAAATTTTCATATTACACTAAGGCAGAGGTTGGCAACCTGTGGCTCGTGAGCCACATGCGGCTCTTTGGATGTGATGCTGCGGCTCTTTAGTTCCATACGCAAATATTATTTATTTTATCAAAAAAAAAATTTAAAAATCGTTCTGAATCAATTAACGAGGATTAGGCACCGTTTCTATCTCTCAGCCACTTGTACTTGCTTTTCACCGCACCCCTCCCGCGTGACACGAGTCATCACTGTCGTTCGGAAGCTCTCGATTGGCGCCATCGTCAGATGTTTCTATATAGGTTTTAATTCGTTTTCGACGAAAGACAGTTTGGCGTCGTCACCAGTACTTTGGCTGTGACGTATAGTTTGTTGTTTCAAGTAGAAGAGGTAGAATCTAATTAAATTCTCAAAAGTATGTATGTACGTATATAATAATAAAAAGAAAACCCGAAGGTAGGTAACATAATAAGTACTATATTTTTAAAATACATCTTATACATATTTTTTTCCAAATAAGATACATAGCTACTTTTTTGAAGTCAATAAGAACTGTCAAAAGAGAAACAAAGTTCTACTGTTGGATATTAGCCCCTCCCCCACCACCACCACGAAAGTGTTTTTATTAAAATATATATTTAATAAATTACCTATTTTATTATTTATCAATTCTATAGATTTTATTATGTAAAAATTAGAGTTAAAATAATAATTATAAGTGTAAGTACCTATAAATTGTTATTTAATAAACCTATTTTTGAACTCTGAGAATCAAAGTAGGTAGATATTTGCAGTTTTAGATTGTTTATATGTTTGGCAATTTTCAGTGATTTCGACATAGCTAGGAATAACACCTTTACTTGAAAACTAGATATCTAATATTCGCCAAAATTTTAAAAAAGCCTAAAATGTGCAGACTGAGCCCTGATAAACACGTTCTGACAAGTACGTTCGTGCCCGTCGGCGATCACCGTACACGGTAGGCGACCACAGATGCGACGAAACTGTACTTTTTGTCAATCAGTACGTGAGAGAGTGAGATAAACAGTGTTTTGTGTCTAAATTATTTATTTTAATAATTAAATTATTAGAGAATTATTTATTTTATTTAGGTAAGTATTTTTAATTGGGAAATATATATCGTTGTAAAAAATGTTTTTTTGTTAAATTATATTTCATTATGCCCAGCTTCTCGTATATATTTACTCGAGTATACGTTGACATAGTAAATAATAGCAAAACTTGTCATCGATGTTTCGGATACCTAAATAATAATTTTAAAAATACTTTATTACCGCTTCACCGCAAGCATGGCATCTGCAAAAAAAGAGAAGAACTGAAGAAGAGCATCGAGAATTCAATAGGGATTGAACAGAATCTTTCGTTTTCATATGCAACTTAGATAGCCTTCCGACTTGTCTCATTTGCCACGAAAAATTCGCACACAATAAGAAATCAAATTTAGAGAGAGACTTCATTACAAAACATACTGAGTTTGGTAGTAATTATCCAGCCGTCGAAGAACGAAAAAAAGTGGTCGATGAGCTCCAAAAACAAAAACAGCAATCAAGTTACATGTTAAGTATAATTAGTATTAATCTGATAAGCTTCGCGGTATCACACTAGAAACTGCAAAAAAAGGCGAAACCGTCACAGATGGTGAGTATGTCAATGATTGCTTCATACGTGCATTAGAAGAACTGTTTTGTGATTTCAAAAACAAACGAGAAAACTTGAAAAAGTCAAAGATTTGCCACTATCTGCTAAAACAGTACAAGATGGAATAGCTAAAATGTCTTCAAATGTAACATATTTGCAGAAAGAAGATATTCAACTTTCTTCTGCCTTATCACTTGATATAGCTAAGTCTTGCGACTTAAAAGACACGGCACAAGTTGCCCTTTTTTTCAAGTATATGTCTTCCAAAGGTCCAAAAAAACTTCTAGGATTGTTACCACTCTCGGGACAAACTAGAGGGGAAGATATAGCGAATGCCGTGAAAAAAATGCCTTGAAGACAATAAGATCGATTTAAATAAAATCGTTTCAATAGCAACTGATGTAGCCAAAAGTATGACAAGAAAAAATAAATTGGCAAGAACGATTCTTCACAACAAAATAAACTTCGAAATTCTTACGTTTCACTGCTTAATACACCAAGAAGCGCTTTGTGCCCAAACATTTCCGGACGAATTAGTTGAGGTCATGAATTTGGTAATCACGATTGTGTTAACAGCACCTGTCAAAAGCACTCTACCATCGTCAGTTTAAATGGAGACTCAGTATTCCGACATCCTTCTTCACAATAAAGTGCGATGGCTTTCCAAAGGTAAGGTGTGGAAACGTTTTGCTTTGTGTCTGAATGAAATAAATACATTTCTCAATGAAAAAGACATTAATCACCTTGAATTGGAGAACGACAAATGGATGCAAAAATATTTACGGTGGATATCACAGCGAAATTAAATGAACTGAATCTAAAACTGCAAGGAAAGGGAAACCCTGCCTATGTGTTGGTAGAATAATTGGTTTGTTTCGAAGAAACATTCACACACATTCTTTTTGCAGAAGATATTCAGAGCGGTAAAAATTACTTGATTTTCAATTTCTAAAGCAATATCGCGATAAAACCAGTGCAACTATTGACACCAATTACTTCAGCACAGTCATAAAAAAAATTAAAGATGAATTTGCTGATAGATTTGAGCAATTCAAAACCAACAAAGCCCCACCCTAGCATTCATAGTAAATCCTCTCAACACAAATAGAGTAACGAAATCCACATTGAACCCTTTGGAATTGATACCGGATCTCTAGAAATGCAATTAATCGATTTAAAAAGTAAAGCTTTGTGGAGTGGAACATTTACAGAGTTGAAAAGCAATTTGGAAAAGTTGGAGGTCCAGAAATGTATGTACGCAACGCAATAAAAGTTGACAGCTTTAAAAGAAATGCAGCGAGTTGAAGCACTTATATTCGACGCATGAAATAGTCTTCCAGAATTCTACAGTGAAGTGAAGAAGTTGGCATTTGGAGTGCTGACTATCTTCGTATCGACATATTCGTCCGATCAAGCGTTCTCTCTTGCGTGAATATAATTAAAAGTAAAGTAAGAAGCCAAATAAAAAATGAAAATTTAGAGTCGTGTTTGAAACTTAAAACAAAAAGTTATGAGCCTAATTTATCCAAACTTTCTAAAACCATGCAAAGCCAACGCTCCCGTTGAATTTGTTTGCTCAAATGTATGTTATTGTTTTTCTTATTTTTTTAAGTACAAGTTACATCAGTGTTTCTCAAACTGTGGGGCGCGCCCCCCGGGGGGGGCGCGATATACCTTCAAGGGGGGGCGCGAGCATATCGAAAATAAAAGGTTAAAAAAAATTAATTTACTGGAATGAAAAAAACAAAATACTTTCTGATATAATTAAAAAATACAGTTCTACATTGATGTGATTTATATATATCATCTGGTGAAAAAAAGTCATCAAAAATAAAAGAAAATATTTTGTTTGCTTTGCTGTAATCCTACGATGAGAGATTTTTTATTACGTTTCTTTTAATCTAAAATATTACTTTTGCTGACTTTCGAACTTATGGTATGTTATCTGCATCCCCTTTTTTAGGGAAGTTGTAAATTATATAATTCTGTTGCGTTTTTTTCACAATGTGAAAGAGTTTTATGATACATGGATAAGCATATTGAGCGCTTTGAAGGATTAATTGGCCAAGATTTATTTTTATGAGTCTATACTGAAACATATAATACAAAAATCATTAATTCTGGGAAAACTGTTTATTTGCTACCAATGACCTTGACAGAGAATCCTCTAATATGACAGTCTTAATGGGAGCTAAAATGAATTGATAACATATCTCCTTTTTTGGGAGTGGCAAACGTTTTTTTAGAATCTTAGGATACTTGTTTAGACCGAGTTTAAGGCACGATCACTTTTTTTCAAAAATATTTTCTTGAACATGCTTCATTTTCCCCTATGAATAACTTAGTGATTTTATTTTTGATGTTGTACGACTGATTATGGTTTATAAATGTAAATGAGCAGAATATGAAAAAATAATTGGACATCTGTGATCTCTCTGAAAGGAAATTGAAGCTGATCAAACAAGGGAAACACTTGCTGAAATAATGCATATTAATCATGTTAGCGAAAGTAAATTTTAGAAAAGCAATAAACATGAAACGAAAGGAAAATTTTCAATAGCTACATTAAGAACTTTATCAAGAAAATATGAAGCCATAAGTGTACCGCAAAATGCACTTCACCCTGTCAAAAAGACACAAGCAAGAAAAAGTTCAACAGGATATTTGTCGATCATCAAAGGACATTAAAATTACAATAACGTGAACAAAATGTGACAGTTTTGCTTGC
>BMAV01021269.1:0-17658 GCA_019973955.1 Trichonephila inaurata madagascariensis | reverse complement strand
TATAAACACAGTAATACCTCAACTTGTGTGAACCCGGAGTTACGGGATCTGCAGAACTCATAGATTCGTCTTTTGTTTAAGCGCTACACAGATGGACTACTCACTTTCCTCTATCTGTTTCGCTAACGGATCATACCACGTGGAATCAATGCTTAGGCATAATAATTCATTTTGTACTATTTATTTCTTATCTAAGGAGTGTGTGTGTTTTTATTACATGTGTGTGTGTGTTATATGATTATTATACGTATATGTTTGCTATATGTATTATATATACTCAGATTTTAGAGACAGTTATGTCATCAAAACTTATACTTTTAATACTTCTATACAAAACTAAGAGTCTGTTAATTATAGCAAAGAAGTTTAATCTTTCGGGATAGAAAGTCAGAACAATTATAAAAAGTACAGAAAAATTCTCGACGCTGTGAAAAATGCTGAGTCTTTAAATTAAAGACGTTTAAGAAGGTAGAGTTACGGTTGGGAATTTCATTGAAAGCCTCAAAATAACTGAAAAAGGGTTTAAAATTTTAGAAAACATACACTCCAAAGAATAGAGTATTTTTCAACAAGACAAGGAATAACAAAATTATTAGCATTATGTGGAAATTTTGCAGGAGAAAAAAAAATCTTTGTACCGACAGACTACTTGATTAGATTTTATGAAACTTTCTACATTAAAATTATGATTTTATTTTGCTTATATCTTTTATGATTAGTTATGATTTTGTTTGGTTTATGATTTTGTATTTGTGTCACACTCGATTTTATCAATAATTTTTTTTCTCAATTATTATTTTTTTTTCGTCTCCGGCTTCAACTAAAAATAGTTCATATGCATTTATTGACCAACGCTGATTCAACTTAAGTGGCTATCACTCAATTCCAGCTATCGTGTAAGTTAGGGGCATTGCTGTAAATATTTATATATATATGTAAGGATAATTAAATTAGAGATTATAAAAATTAATTCCCTATATCTAGTAATTCACTTTTATATTACCTCCTCACCTCTTCAAGTATCAAACTAATGACCCATTTATATCTTCCGAACATATGGCCTAGCCAATAAACATGTCTAATTCCAGATCGTTATATTTAATATCCCTATATGTCAGCATTAACTTTCAAGAGCACTCATGGACGCCGCAATCGGTGTTTTAAGTGTTTAACCCACTTAAGATATTCGGTGGCGTTCTTTTTTCTCTCTAGATTTTTGCTTCAGATGATGTCTAACTTTGATCAAATATAAAGACCTTTATATATTCAAACTAAGTCTGTTTCTGACTCTAAAATCATGTCATATATATAAATATATATATATATATGTGTGTGTGTGTGTGTGTGTGTGTGATGAATCCCCAACCCTTCAAATGTCAGTTGGGGTAAAACCTACCAGAACATCTCAACCCACCTTCCGCATAAGGACTTTGACTTCGACTCAGGACTCGTTTTGTCATGGCTTGGAGTACAGATGGCTTTGCTGAATATTGAAGTAAAATATAATATGTTGAATGGTTCTCCTGTTAATCTAAGAGTTACTCCAATACATGATATATATATATATATATAAGGTCATTTTTTATATACCATAGTTATATACAAATCTACTATCAAATATATTTTAGGTTTAACAGTATTGCATATCTGCAAATGTGTCAAAAAGACGTAGTATAGTTGTTTAATAATATTTATCTCTGGAATGTGTTTCTACGAATTGGGTTTTTTTTAGTAAAAATAATCATTGTATGAAACAAAACAAAAAAAGTAAGGCAAGATGAAAATAATTTACGTCAGCTTAGTTTAATTTGCTTGGTACAAATTATTTTACTTTGAATCTTTACATTGTTGTTTTTTATTATTTTACACAGCTACACATTTTCTACGATTACTTAGAATGGATTAGGAAATTTGGTTAATTAAATAATTTCAAAACTTTCCCTCTTTCAAGTTTTATCCACACGTTTTTAGTACATATTTATAAGGCATATGGACGTTTAGAATTTGTTTCGCAGATAAAATTCCAGACAAAAAGAACGTTTACTGTATTGCTAAAAAAAATGCCTGCTTCTAGCTATAAGTATTAGATTAATTATGTTCACGTCTCCCTTGAGTTGATTTTGAGCCCTTGTTCCTAAACAAATGGGATCTTAAAAATGTATTATTCGTTAACCCTTAAGCCGTTGAGTTTTCAACATTACCCTCGTTGGTTTCTTTTCGCTTTCTACAAGGGGCGTTTCCACCTCCCCGGAAACTTGAGTAGAATAGAGTAGTTGTTATTAAATCCTAATCAAATATGTCAAAATAATAAATCATAAATAATTTTATCCATTTTCCTACATCATCCAAATGATCTGATTCATCCTTATTCTCTGAATTCGTAGTAGAAAATGATTCATATTCACTGTCATCACTTTTATTATCAAAAATATCAAAAGAATCGATTTCAGAATCACTTCAAGTCTCATTCACTTTTATCGTTCGAAAACACGAAACTGACACCATTTCACACACTTTGAATCTTTCTAGCAGTCTTGTTGCTGCTATCTATTAGTAAAAGAAACAAATACTTTAGAATAAGATAAACGTTTGTAACGTTTGAAACATTGAAAAATCCAGATGGAAGCTTGCAGTTCGTCCGTAATGTTAAAAGATAGATTGAGATGAACGTACTCAGCACGTTCGTATATAACGGCCTAAAGGTTAATTTAGTTTACATAAACATACATCACGTGCACATAATACATTTTTACTTGTTTTTTCAATTTATTTTGAAAAATAACAGTTACCATAATTTAGTTTAATAAAATGAGGGTTATTTGTAAGCAGAAAGTACTTATTTGATCTGAATTTTTATTAACGTTACATTCTACACTGCTGGCCACCGTAAATGCAACACCAAGAAAGACAAGAGATAGCACAACAAAATTTATTTTGTAGAAAACATGTTGACCAAGTATCAAATGATTAAATTTATAGACTACTGTGAAGTGTGTTTCCTGCCAGAATCAGTACCCATAGTAGCCGCCATTGTTAGAGATCACTGCTGCCACACACCTCGGCATTGATTCAAAGAGACTTTGGATGTGTTCTTGGGGTACAGCAGACCAAGCGGCTTCCACACGATGCCAAAGTTGATCTGGTGTGGAAGCTGGGGGTGTAATCTGAGTCAATCGTTGAGCAACCATGGACCACATGTTTTCTATCGGTGAAAGATCCGGAGAGCGAGCCGGCCAGGGAAGCAATTCAATTTGGTGATTGACGAAGAAACTTTGGACAATGCATGCCACGTGTGGTCACACATTATCCTGTTGAAATATGGCTGTGGCCAAGCCCTGAAGGTAAGGAAGGACAACTGGCTCCAACACTTCGGAGATGTAGCGCTGGCTGTTTAAAGTACCGGCAATGAGTACTAGAGGAGTGCGAGAGTGATATCCAATACCACCCCATACCATAATACCCTATGAAGGACCAGTGTGACGGTGCATAACGAAGCTGTTCAGTATCCTCTCTCCACGGTGTCTCCAGACTCGAATCCGACCATCGTGATGTTGCAGACAGATGCGTGACTCGTCAGTAAAAATAACTTCATTCTATTCTGCCACCCACATTCTTCTTTCATTGCACCATTGGCGGCGGAGACGTTTGTGGTTCTGCATCAAGGGTAGACCAAGTAATGGACGTCTTTTGGCAGACCACTCTGCTGTAAACGGCGTCGAATGGTACGCGCAGACACTGAATGGTGCTTTGCAGACTCAATGTGCTGTGCTATGGTTCGTGATGTGATTGAGCGATCCATCAGTGCCATGCGCACAATTTGCCTGTCCTCACATGAAATGGTGCACTGAGGTGGATGCGATCGACCATGTCGGTCCATCGTACCACCCTCCTGCATCCAACGGTCACATATCCACGCATTACAGTTGTTTGGTTTCGTCCAACACGACTACCGATTTCCCTAAAATATAATCCACAATCTCGGTAGGCCACTATCCTTCCTCTGTCGAACTCGGAAGCTTAATCAAAAGCTGATCGCTGTTTTCTACGAGACATAACTGATCGTTTTTTGAAAAAACCACAAGAAAAACACAATTGCAGAACACAATTGAAATCGTCAAAATCTCCAAGCCTTAAATAGCGCTTTGAGGTGGCGCCACAGACACGCGTGATGTGTGTCTGCGCTGAAATTCTAATCATTTGCATATCTCACCTCCGCTAATGCCTGTTGTAAATTCCCTGTTATTTGCATGCTTCTTTCAGGGTGTTGCATTTACGGTGGTCAGCAGTGTATAAAGCAATTTGAGGGTTATCGGTGACAAACCTTGTAATTCATAATCTTGGTTAAGTGGGTCACCTCCCGAAAATTGATTTCTCCATTTTTATGGGAAAATAGAGATTCCAAACTCTTCTGCTTCTAACACACACAGTTTATATTTTTACTCTAAATAAATTAATATTTAAGAGCAATTAAAACTATGGTACCGGGATAGATTACATAAATGTAAAAGTGCTTATTTTAATTGTAATTTTCCAAAACTGTAGATTACAACACAAAAAAACGTTTTTGAAGCTTCTACTCATCTGATAGTTTTGAAACTTTGTACACATGTTAATTTTATAAACTATTTCAATGAAAGCTTTGTTCTTGTCAGAGAAGTTAATTGAAATTTTTACGATGTAAAATGAACATGAATTTTCATCGTTAGGAATCTTTTCCCATGTTAATACACAGATAATTTTTTTAAAAAAAGCTACTTAAAATTTAAAAAAGGCTTTTACTGAAATAACAATCATAATGCAATAAATGCACAGAAAAATGGTGAATGAGAGTGCAATCAATTTTTTAAAAAAATTATCCTTCAACTTAGTTCTTTCTAACTTTATAGATGCTGCTTGAAGTGACCCCCTTAAATCACGAAGGCTACACCTGAGTCGATACCGCGCTCTCTAAACTTCCGTCGTGAGCTTGCGGCCGACTCGTGGGTTCGAGCAGTAGTGGAACCGAAGAACCGCCGTGCAGCACCAGCTGATGCACGATCAATCTGTCCAGGCTCAAAGTTCTTCCATTGGCATGGTGTGAAAATTTGTAGAGGGGAACCGAATCAAGAGTCTTCCTTCTAACTTGATCATGGTTCCAAATGACGGTCGCCAATAACCCTCGAGTTGCTTCCACGCCGCGCGCGCGCGAGTGCGACTCAAGTCGAAACCAAATCAAATGAAATTGAACCTCAACAGATTTCCTTTGCATGAGCTCCTCTCTACTCTTTAGAAGCACCATTACCACTCTGCTACTGCTGCCTTAAATCAAATACTTAAGAGAAATTATAAATATATTTACTTTTTAAAGCTTTTTTCCTTGATTCTATGCTTTGGCTTCCACTTTAGCTTTCACTCAAGGTCAGTTACAAAGAAGTTGAAAGAATTTGAGCGCATTTTCTTAAACATTTTCAGGAACCTAATATGTTACAAGAATAAAATATGTATGTCAATCATGAAGACTCCTATGCATTCCTCTTATGGAAATCATCAAAAGAAATCCTACAAACTAACGTTAATGAATTATATTCTGATATTTTTTCTTAACTGAATGGGCTAAAACTGGATTGTTAGAACAAACATGGTAAATGTAAACTGTAAATAAAAACCAGGTATAACATAACAATTCATGTTTGCAAGTGACTTGTAGACTATATATACTCGTCATTCCTTTTAAGGTGACAGAACACCTTTAAAACTCAATTTTTGGTCAAAATATCGATTTTTTGTTTTTGGTCTTATATTAAAATTAAATCTTTTATCTTTGTAAATCTGTTTAAATTTTGTTTCTATCTTAATTAGAAGCCGAGTTACAGCTTTCTAAATATTACTTAATCATAAATTTCTCGGACCGGAAATGGTTTTCTGCTAACCGAAAGTGCCCGAGTTGTTTGCTTACGTTTCTCTTTCATGGTATATGACATGAGAAATATTATAATTAATATACAAATATTTAGTCAGGAATTAAAAAATGGAACATGTAAGAATAAATATAAATGTATTTGGAAATACATTTTTCCTTTTTTATGTTGAAAACCTGGCAGCAAGTTTGTTGTTTTCACTTTGTTTACATGTGCGTTTGATTTTCATGCTGAAAGAATTGACAGCGTAAAAAAGTTTATTTGATTATTTTATTCTGTTTTATTTTAACTTAAAAATGGTTAAAAGTATTGCTAGAAAGTGAAAACGGTAATTTTATGGAAATACATTTACAAAAACTTCGAAAAATAACAGCACTTCAGCAGTTCCTGAATGTTTTGCTAGCTCTTCAAAGTTGGGAAATGAGAGTTTGTCAACTGCAGAAGAAATACCTTGTCCTGTGTTTGGTAACAGAATCGTTGACCTTGAACTTATTGTGGAAGCCTTTGCTCAACTTTGCTGCCCAAAATGTTTTGCTGAAAAAGTAGAACTATTTGAGGATTCCAGATATGGATTGTGCTCCCATTTTACACTAAAATGTAAGTCTTGTGACTTTTTCTTTGCATTTGCTTCATCAAAAAAGTTGTAAATGCACCTGTCATAAATACGAGGCTTGTATATGGTATGCGGCAGATAGGCAAAGGTTTTGCTGGGGCATTTAAATTATGCTCAACATTAAATTTGCCTCGACTAACCAAAACTGCTTACAAAAATCAGGAAGCAAAGCTTTTAAAAGTGGTTCAGGAAGTAGCTGAGGAATCCATGATAAAAGCTGCTACTGAAATTGTGGAGAAAAAACAAAATCTCTCATCTGATATTGTAAAATGTGGCATATCGGTGGATGGCACATGGCAGCGAAGAGGCTATACATCTATGAATGGCTGTGTTGCTGCAATATCAGTTGATACTGGTAAGGTGTTAGACATAGAAGTTATGTCGTCCTACTGTCCTACATGTAAGATACTTCAGACGATGCCAAGAAACTTTGAATATGAGTCGTCAAAAGCCGACCGCATATGTCAGTGTAACTTCACAGGCTCTTCATCAAAAATGGAAATTGTGGGGGCTTCCCGAATATTTCTTCGATCAGAAAAAAACCGCAGACTTCATTACACTCAATATTATGGGGATTGTGACTCAAAAGCTTTTATGAGTGTGAAAGACACTTATGGAATAAACAGTGTGACTAAGTTTGAGTGCAATGGCCATGTACAAAAGAGAGTGAGCTCACGTCTGAGAAAACTGAAAACTAAAAATAAAGGACTGTCTGGTAAAGGCAAATTAACTGATAATTCTATCGACAGACTTCAAAACTATTACGGAATTGCTGTTCGCAGCAATGTCGGTAACTTAAATGCCATGCAGCAAAATGTAATTGCTGCGTTATATCACTGTGCATCAAGTGATAAGAAACCAATGCATGGTCAATGCCCCATAGGGAAAGAAAGTTGGTGTTATTTTCAGCGGGGGGTGGCAAATGGAACAAAATGTTCCACAAAATATGCTGGTTTATCAAATGATGTTTTAAATAAAATTAAACCAGTATATTTAGAACTATACGACAAACAGATATTAAGTAAGTGCTTACATGGACGTACGCAAAATGCCAACGAGTGTTTTAATGGAATAGTTTCGCAAAAAGTACCAAAGGAAGTATTTGTTTCGCTCAAATCAATTAAATTTGGGTCGTATGATGCTATTATACACTTCAATGAAGGATTAAGTGGGTGTCTAAAGGTTTTTAATAAGATGAAAATAGAAAATCCTGGGATGTTTACTTTACGGGGATATGAACATTTAGATAAATGCAGAATCCGTGAATCAATTCATAATGCAGACCCCAAAACAAAGAAACACAGGAAAATTTTAAGAGCACTTAAAAAGAAAAAAAAATAGTGTTTTAGAAGTAAAAGATGGGGAGAATTATAAATCTGGTGCATTTTAATAAGAAAGTAAGTGTTTTTCTTGTAATCAGATGAGTTTAATGTTATTTTAGTCGTTTTCTCAAACTGAGTTTTTTCACATTTTTTCTTACCGCAAAACACAATATCTCAAAAAGTTATGCTTGAATGAAATAAAAATTTTATATGTATGTTTTTTAAATACTTATACAGGGAATAGACCTTTCTTAAGATTTTGTGTTGAGTAGAAATTTTTTTATATTGCAATAAAGTAAAAATTACAATAGCTTTTAAAGAAAATTTCAACGTATAGAAGTTCGAAACACAATAACTTCCCACGTAATGGTTATATTACCAAAAATAAGAGTCTATTCCTTAGATAATGTGTTGTATGCTATATTATTCAATTTACAAAATGTCAATATATTTATTCTTTTTTTCAATTATCATGTTTTGCGTAAAATCTTATTTTTGCTTATTTTTTATAAAATACCCCTTTGACAGTAAAAACGTACACTAATAAAACTTTTCTTGGGTGTTTTTCTAATTTTAGAGACTCATAAGGTCATAAAATATGCATTTACTGGCGAAATTCAGGTTAATTCATAAAATTTTCTTCAAAAGTATATAAACATTTAGATAGATGCAGAATCTGTGAATCGATTCATAACGCAGACCCCAAAACAAAGAAACAGAAAAATTCTAAGAGCACTTAAAAAGAAAAAAATAGTGTTTTAGAAGTTAAAGAGGGAAAGGATTATAAATCTGGTGTATATATATTAATAAGAAAGCAAGTGTCTTTCTTGTAATCAGATGAGTTTAATGTTATTTTTGTCATTTTTTCAAAATGAATTTTTTCACATTTTTCTTACCGCAAAACACAATATCTCAAAAAGTTATACTTGAATGAAATAAAAATTTTATATTTATGTTTTTTAAATAATTATACAGGGAATAGACCTTTCTTAAGATTTTGTGTTGAGTAGAATTTTTTTTATATAGCAATAAAGTGAAAATTACAATAGCTTTTAAAGAAAATGTCAACGTGTAGAAGCTCGAAACACAATAACATCCCACGTAATGGTTATATTACCAAAAATAAGAGTCTATTCCCTAGATAAGGTTGTATGCTATATTTTTCAATTTACAAAATGTCAATATATTTATTTTATTTTCAGTTATGTTTTGCGTAGTCTTATTTTTGCTTATTTTTTTATAAAATACCCATTTGACAGTAAAAATGTACACTAACAAAATTTTTCTTGGGTATTTTTCTAATTTTAGAGACCCATTAGGTCATAAAATATGCATTTAAAGGCAAAATTCAGGTTAATTCAAAAAATTTCCTTCGAAGGTGTTCTGTTACCTTAAGGTATCCGACTACGTTTGGAACCGTGATTTTGCAAAGCGCATAAATGGATAATTTGCATGATATTTAATGTCACTTAGATTAGAATACATGTATAAAATTGTTTTATATATATATAAGGACATTTTGACAAAAAAATTATTTAAGTACAATATTTTGCCAAAAAATTAACTTAGAATAATCTTTTTTCAAAATGTTCTTTTGTGAAAAATGCTTCTATTATAATAATGTTTTGCCTGTATATAGCTTAGACTTCTCTATAGAGTCTCAGCTAAATTATTTGAAATATATAAGTTAGAAGTGGATTTATCCATATTTTACGACAACAGAGGAGAGCAATTTTAAGAAAAAAACGCCGATAATTATTTCAATCGGTGGTAACTCTGAAAATAATGTGAATTTTTCAAAAATTCTAGTTGAGCCTCAGTAAAGAGGTCTGAGCTATATACAGGCAAAACATTAAAATAATAGAAGCATTTTTCACAAAAGGAGAATATTTTGAAAAAAAAGATTATTCTAAGTTAATTTTTTGCCAAAATATTGTACTTAAATATTTTTTTTTGTCAAAATGTCCTTAAAACAATTTTATACATGTATTCTAATCTAAATGACACTAAATATCATGAAAAATATCCATTTATGTGCTTTTTTTAAAATCACGGCTCCGAACGTAGTCGGATACCTCAAGGTAAACTTGCACAGCATGGTGATACTTAAACTAACTTTATATTTTTATGTTCAAGGGTCGTTTTTCTTATTTTTAAAAACTGAACCATCACTAAATTTATTTAGAAACATTTTCCCCCATTTTATTCTAAGCAGATACCTGCCTTTTTTTTATTATTTATCCAATAAATTATTTGAAATATCAGATTGCTAAAACTACTTTTTCTTTGAAGCTACGATACGTATAAATGAAATTATAAATATTTTAATATCAGATGAATTGAAAAAAATTAACAGGAAGTTGCTATTTTGAAACTGGAAGTTGATGTCTTAAAATAAACATTCACTTGTACCATCTATTTTAAAATATATATTTACTACTAATATATTTATTTTTTAAAATTTTAAAATATATTAAAATACTTTTTGAAAAACCTTGCATCGCATTCAATTGCATAATTTCTAAATATCAAGTGGCAATACAAGACTTTGTTTACTATTTTGCTGAGCTACCTAATGTGGTTTATTGGGATTATAACATTTGTTGCTCCATATCCCACAAAACCTATAACTGTAACTCTTGTGTTTTATTTGCCGTACTGTCTTTGCATTTAAACATTATTATTTCTCTTTAAATTAAATAAATTAATTATTATCATTGTTTAAAAGCTTTTAAAAGTTTTATTATTGCTTAAAAGGCTTTTTTTAATTATAAATTTACAATTGATAAGAAATAAGCACCAATTTTTGAAAAGAACTGTCAAGTGCAATTGACACACTTCAGATAATCAATCTAATGATGTAAGTACAGGTCAAACCTAAAATTGGAATTGCGGAAAAATTAAAAGAAAATTATTATAGCAAATGCAAAGGAAATCATATTTTTAATGTATAAATTCTTTCAAGTGTTTTTGAAATTTTCAGTTGCCCGTTGTGTCTAGAGCTCAAAGAAGAATCTAGTTTTGAATTTTTATCGAATATGGCTCTTCGTTGTAAAACCCGCCGAAGAGTGAGGGTTCACCAAAGAATGAGACATTTGCAATAAATAGATTCCCATAATTATCACTTTCTTATCAATATATCTAAATTCTACTTAAGCTATGGAGTGGAAGTCAGCTTCAATACTTATTGAAATATTTAGAGTAGAAATCTTATTCTTATCATCAATAGCTGACCCTAAGCAACACTATGTGTCCTTGAATGGCCCGTCTAATTATTTCACCTTGATATACGACGATTCCAATATGAATTTAACTCCTTAATCTCCACATGACAACAATGAACATAAACAACCCTTTTCACTTGACTAAATAATAACTCTAAACTTCAAATAGCTGTTCCTAGAAGATGTTAATGACAACACAGTAAGATGACGTGACAGAAAGCAGTTTTATAATCATATAACGCCAGAGCAAAATTATTTTTCCTAGAGGATTAGTCAGAATCGTGAATAGAACCCGTTACAGTTTCATCAATGGATTTTCAACAGCTAAAAAAGAAAAAAAAAGATGAATGAAATTAATATTCAAATGGTTCTATGTATGCTATTGATTGAAAGACGCAACAAAAAAACCTGAGTACTGCATTAGGTATGCCATGCTCGTCTTTCAGGATCTGTATAGAGAAACTACTGGAAAAAAAAGTTGTTTCCACATTTGCACAGGAATTCACGAATACTGCAGCTTCATAAATAAGAAAATTGAATGATCAGGAGGAGTGTGTCACATGTTTCAGAATATCTTGTGAGGAAACACCTGGCAGCATCGAAGTCATACATCACTAAATGAATGTGTTGTAGCTTTATCATTTAGCACCGGTAAAGTTGCAGTTGTAGAAATTATGTTCATGACTGTCGAATATGTATTCGAAATAAAAAATCAAGTTTATTAGAAGATCCTATTTGTTCCCTAAATGATTTTGGTTCATCTTCCAGCATGGAATCTACAGGAGCATATCGCATTTTAGAACGTCTTTCTTACATGAGACAACTGATGTATTCATCTTTCTGATGGTGACTCGCAATGAAATTCAAATGTGAAAGATATGCATGGCAAAAATAGTGTCATCAAGTATGAGTGCATTGGTGACATTCAAAAGAGTATTGGACCTTTCCTTCGTAAACTAAATTGTGTAAAAAAGGATTGGGAGAAAAAGGCAAGCTGACAGACAAGTCTATACATAATCTTCAAAATTATTATGTTACTGTGATAAGAAGCGATATTGGTGGTTTAGCGGGAATGCAAAGTGCTGTTGTAGCAACATTTTATAATTGCTAATCTGAAATAAATCAACTATTGCATGGCCAGTTTCCAAAAGCAATTTAGTTTGTGCAATTATAAACGTGTTATTGCTTGTGGTACAAAATTGTCTGAAAAGTGTAATACCCTCCCAAAAACCATCATTTATTTAATTAAATTTAAGTATCTTGATTTATGTAATAAATAAAAGTATTTAAAAATGTCTCCATGGGATAACGTACAATACTAAAGAATGTCTTAATGGATGCTTATGGAAAATAATCCTTATAGAAGTGTTTGAGTAAAAAGGAAAAAAAAGTGTGTTAAACTTATTAAAGTGAAGGATTTTGAGAGCTTATTTGGTTCATGCATTTTTGTTTCTTATGTTATTTTTATCTTTAAGTACATTTTCTGAAGAATTAAATTTTTAGAATAATGACAATCTTAAGAATGTGATAAGTAACAAGACTTTTCATATAATTTTATGAAATTTTAGTAGAAATGTTTCCCACGCTGTTCTTAAGGGTCTGAATTAATATCTTTAAAATGTAGAAATATATGCGCATTTATTGAAATTTTAATAAATAGGGAAATTTTAAAGAAACACCGGTGGTTTCTTCGATTGACAGTAACTTTGTAAACAATGGAATTTTTTTTTTCAAAATTCCTATCCCAGGCCCTTTGTGGAAGACCTAGCTATCTATAGGCAAAATAATATTATTACAGATACATTTTTCATGAAAAAGGAATATTTTGAAAATATGTTACTTCATTTTTGTCAAAAAAATGAATATTTTGAAAATATGTTACTTCATCATTTTTGTCAAAAAAATGAATTTAAAAAAATTGTTTATCATAGTAATATTTTAAAAACAATTTTAAATGCATATTCTAACTCAGGTGACACTAAATATTAAAAAATCTAATCATATTTAAACATTTATTCAAAAATACGGTTCCGAACGTTGTCGTATATCTTAAAATAAATTTAAATCGCATAAATAACTTGATAGGCACTCTTCATTAGATTTTCAGTGTGAATTTTGGAAAACTCACACCGAAAATCTCTTCGGAACATTGTTAAAGTACGGAAATTCTATTATTTCCTTAGTCTTAATACTCGTGTGAAATCCGTACGTTTAACAAAACTTGGATTTCTAAATTTGCATGAGATGAATAAAGTATAAATCCTGGTACAAGGTAAATCGAAATGATGTCTCATGTAGCGTGTCGTGGAAGTAGGATGATTGAACACATATGCCGTCCTTTTTAACCACTCCTCACGACGGCTTTTGCCCATTAGCAGAAGTACAAATTTAAGGCGAAGTTAATTAAGGAATTTATTAAACTCGTGAGAAATTTTAATTTCAATTTTACTTTTGAGACAATATTGTAACCAAAATTATTTTAATACGTTATTTGTGGTTGGAAAAGGTTCGAATCATCAGATCTGCCTCTCTGTCATTAACAACAAAAAATAACTTGCAGCCAATATTTAAAGTAGTGCATAAATAAGTAAAAATAAACCATCTAACTCACTGCTAGCTTTTCTTCTAAAAATGCTTCAATTCACATGGCTAAGGATTATTGAAGAGAACCCAAACCATGGAGATTTTGTACTAAAATGTAACTTCGGGTACAACAAGCTCAGAATACCTCTTTATTGATATCGAAATGCTAAATAGCTGTCAGGTTCTTCAATTATTGTATATGAATTTTCATCGAATCAACAAAATTAGTAATTCTTCTATGCTTTTCTTTAATTCTTAAAAACCCTTTTTGGCTGTAAAGTAAACCTCTAAGAAGGTATTCGAAATCCTGTAGAGTCATTCAAATTTAACAAACAAATTGAGGGAGAGTGTTAAAGTGAGACTGTCTACGTTCGGAGCCGTGATTTTGAAGAGGAGTATCAATATTTAGTGTCAATTAAAATATAGATAAAAAATTGTTTTAAGAATATAATTAGAGTAAAAAAATTATTTCAAAGCAATTTTTTTTGCTCAAAAAATGAAGAAAAAATTGACTTATTTTCAAAACATTTTCCTTTTTGAAGCATGCTTCTATAATAATAATATATAACAAAGACTTCTGTACACAGCCTGAACTAGAGTTTTTGAAATATATATAATTTAGGATTGTGGATTTATTAATATTTTAATGTAGCAGAACAGAGAAGTTTTAACAAAAGAACTCCAGTCACTGTTTCACTTGATCGTAGCTCTGAAAGTAATGTGAATTTTGCTAAATTCCTAGTTCAAGCTCCGTATAAAAGTCCTAGCTATATAGAGGCAAACTATTATCATAAAAGATTTTTCATAAAAACTATTTTGAAAATATGTAAATTATTTTTAAAAAGTTTTTTTTGTAGTAATATTCTGAAAACAATTTTATATCAATATTCTAATTCTGCTGGCACTAAAATTTTTTTTAGAAAAATTCTAAATTTTATACTCTTTTCAATGTTAAGGTTCTAAACGTTGTCAGTCATCTTAAACAGAATTGGCGCAGAATAAAATTAAATCAGAAATAAAACGTAATAATATCTCTAATAAAAAAAAATTAAATATCTGCCAATGGGAAGAAAGAATTATTATTAAGTCTATAAGAAAGTTTATAGAAAAAAAAAGTCTTTACGTAAAATTAAAAGAATTCAATAAATGTTTCGAACTTTTCTTATTTGCTTCAAGTTTTGCACTATCTTTGATATTTTTGTTTGACATTTTTTTGTTTTCTGTATTATATTTCTTACATTTTGTATGATATTTTTAGATTAGAAGTTTGTGAAAATGATGTGCATACTTCAATAATTTAATCGAAAAGTTTTGAATTTCAGTACACGAAAGTTCGAATTTGATTTAGGTATAAGTTTTTGAAAAGGCTTTAAAACTTTCATGCTGTCAAATAGTAAGCAATTTTTAAAAAACCAAATGCAAATAAATTGTAAAATAAAGAGCTAATTAATTATTATGCAGTGGACAAGCGTTTGCATAACGCAACAGAATATATCTGTATACTCCGGCGATCTTAGTTCGTAGAAAAAGAAAGGGGAGAAGGAAATGTCCCAAAATTGGCTGTACGATTTTTGGAAAATAAATTTTGTTTTGAATGAAACAAAATAATTGCCAAGTAAGAGTTAAACACACTCTTAACTGGACATTATTCAAATATTTTCTTGTTAAGATTAAGAGTCAACAAACGTAAATAACTGCAATTCAAAAGATAACGCATTTGATTACTTTTTGAGAGAAATTTGCTTATTGAATCCCTGAACTTTAAGAAGGGAAGGAAAAACCTTACATATTTAAGCAATACAGCATTATTAAATGCTTAGAAGAGGAGAATTTTGGTATTTACTTTAATATAGTTCTCATGAAAGTAGAAAGGGATTGAAATAAAACTTTTATTTTAAATAAATGTCTTACGAATAATTTATTTCCTATTTTAATATCATTAAAATATTTAAATGAAAACATTTAATCTAAAGACGAAACAGCCAAAACACTGTATTTACAACACTACACAACACTGTATTCCACTATAGCACTGTATAAGATATCAAAAATAGTATACATTCTCTCTTATAAATCCTTATATTTTTTTAAAAGTTTCGCAAACTTTTGAAACTTTTCTTAAAATTTAGATAATTTAAATCCAATTTTCAAATCTCATCAAATGATTCGAATTGAAAACTAACCCCGCATTTTCTCTATGTGGATGCGGAATATTTTATAAGATCATAATTATTATACTTTTAATATACAACATGATTTTTTTTTAAAAAAATCTTACCTTTGAGCAAAGCGGCCAACAGAAGCAAAGACACAGTTGAAGTCTTCATCTTCAGTCTATCTCAATATATTCCTCAAAACTTTACGAAAAGTTCCGTTCAATCCATGAACCGGGTGAATCCCGTAAAAAGCCGCGATACCGCAGAGAATGTTAGCATTTCCCGGAGACGTCTTAATCTCCCGGATCGCACATTCTCATCTGCCGGACTCTAATCCAACCAACACGAGGCCGGAAAGCAAGGGGGCGCTAGGAGCGCCACACGGAGAATATGATGAGCATCAATTATTGGTGTGTTTTCTTTGACCATCGTACAGGGAGGGGGCTAGGGGTGCCGTTTATCGCGAAGACAATTTCAGGTTCAAAATTAAATTAACCGTGTGCAACGAGCTGGATGTGAAAAAAATATGAGCCGGATTACAGAATAATAGTATTGGATGAAAAAGAATTATTTTAAAAGTGAAAGGAATTGGTTTAAACCGTTAGGTTTCCTTTTACATAGTTTTGTTAAAGTTTTCCACTTTTGTTACCGTAGTAAAAAAATTTAAATATGAAATATTAGAAGTAATGTTTATAATTTTTGAGTTAAGAGAAAATCAGTCCTTTTTCTGTCAATTTATGAAAAACCAAGCATTGAATAAATTTATAACATCAATGGATTTCTTTCGGAATAAAAAGCAAAAAAAGTTATTATGTTGCTTCATTTTAATACAATTATGCTATTTTATTGTAATTTATTATATTTGTTTTGTTATGTTTGACTTCCATTTTTTTTCATTAGAGCCTCTATTTTCTTAAAAATTTATCAAGAAATATTTAAAAATGAAGACTCAAAATTCAATTTGTAAGTTAAAGTATTACACATAAATATTTGTACTGTCTATATTTTTTTTATAAGTTGTTCGAAAATATGTGGTAGGGTATTGTGCTTCCACACCACAGGTCCGGGGTTCTAACCCCAAGCTAGGCAAGGTTGACTCAGACTTTCATCCCTTCAGTGAGTTGATAAATGAGTACCAAGCTTGTGCTTGGGAACTAAACACAAGGAGTTTAACGTCAGATTGACCACCTGACAGGAACATCTGCTCATGAACCTCAGCACCCAAGGTCATAAAAACTGATACTGACAGAGGAAGCCTTAGCCCTCATGGACTGCTGCGCCACTGAGTTTGGAGTAGGAAAAAATTTGGACAATTTTTCCTCCACTGAATATGGCTCATTATTTGTCGACTTTTTTTTTTCTTGACAGCATTCTTAACAGCAGAAATTTGAATTTTCTTACTTTCAAGACGTAATAATTAAATTCGTTTATTCTTACTTTTAAGACGAAACAAAAGAGGCACCGGTGTATAAATTTCAAAGAACGTGAAGGAGATTTTATATATTACAGTTCTGTAAATTAATCAAGTCCTCATTATTTTTTTATTTAGTGATGAATAAAATTAATTTTAAATCATCCTAATAAATGGTTTAACGTTCCTTATGCTTTCAAAATTAAATAACGTACATTATGAAATTTTTATTAAACTTCGAAGAGCATCTGCCAAAGCTAATGGCAGTAAGTGCATAAATTCTGTTTAAATATGATCGCATCACTTTTTTTTTGTATATATCTTACGAAATACTATCAAAATCAGTATGTAAATGTAATTCACTTTATCGTGTTCAAAACTTTTAAAAGTTTTTATTTATCTATGACAAAAATTGCATCCTCTTTTTCCAAATAATACAAAAATGCACGATT
>BMAV01021268.1:241674-311381 GCA_019973955.1 Trichonephila inaurata madagascariensis | reverse complement strand
TTTTTCAATTTAAATTTTTATCCGTTTTAATTTTCCAAAAAAGTGATATATCAATCGAAGTTTATAATGCAAAAGATATAATAAATAAACCTAAAAACGATATTTGGTCATTGTGTTTGGGCTCGTCAAAAGCCCGTCCCGCCTGGCAGGGACGAGGAGGAGGGTTAAAAGGGAGTGCTAACAAGCGGAAACAGAGCTCTACAAATGCTGACTTTTTCATTTCATCATTTCACTAAAACAGTTTGAAGATTTGATCAAATCACTTACTTATATCAGAGGAATTACTTCAAGAAGACGTTATTTTAACATCTTGCGTGAATTGATCCTCTCCCTTAGGGATTTGATGAAATCCCTAATTTCATCATTTTCCTGCGACATCAGCAAGCCTTCCACCATAATATGAATTGTAAATTGTCTCCTATGGTTTCGATTTTTTCTATCATCAAAGGTGATCAGGCTCTTAAAAATCCTTCTAAAGAAAGTACGAAATTACTGCAAGTAGTTCATTGTGGAACCACAGTTTGGGGACCGTTTCTTCAATAATGCGTGTCTTTGTAAAATCAAAAACGCTTTATTAAGATAAGAATCAAATTTTGAATTATGCAGATGTCGTGAGAAGTAGTTTTAATAAAATCTACCATTATATACAAAATAGTAAAAACATGAGTTTAAAATGTAGCATTTGTACGAATTTCTGCTTAAAAACTCTCTCAACCAACAAATTTCGTTTTGTGCGTGTGTTAAAAACTTTCATACATGTGTGTTTTCTTTAGATAGATGGGAATACTTGAAATTTAAACACTATCAATGTTTCATATTTATTTCTTATTTTAAAGATATCAATTGTAAATTCTAACAGCAGTTTTTTCTACATATTTTACTAGTGCTTTTTCTTTATGATATATACAATGAATATTCTTCATAAATTAAAATAATTGATGTTCATTTATCACAGTTTTCATTGCATGATTAATTTTTTCTAAGATATTAAAATGCTAGAGATAATAATCTCATTAGCTGGATATTTAGCTCTGTATTAAATACAGCTCATTGATAATCGTTGCGTGGAAATCACTAGAGCAAAACTTGATTGGTAGAATAATAAAGCTTTTACATCCAAAAAAATTCCAAATTTGCATGTGATTAATTTTATAACATATTAAATCAAATGTGTACATTCCATATTTATTCTGATCTTATTAACTCTTTCTTGACAGTATCAAAACATGAGATTGATGTATGGAAAACAGCTCTCAATTCTTTGACGGGATATTCAAAGGAAGATGATACAGCTCGAGCCGAAGTACACAGAAAAATCACACTACTTGAAGCATCAATGAAAAAGAAAATCGACAGCACTAAGTATGCAATTATGTTATCGTAAAAGTTAAGTTGGAGAAAAACATAAAGTGCGCAAATTCATGCATTCATACTCAAAGACAATTTTTCTTTTTAAGTTTCAAAAAATGAACTGTTTTACTTCTACTTTATTTATAAAATAAAATTATTAATGTGGTCACTTGAAATTGAGAGAACTAGTTTCAACATATTTCTTTGTTTTCCTTATAGAATTTCTGAAGAAGAATTTAGAGCTAGTCTGCTGGAATTGACTAATGCGGCAAGTGTGTTATTTTTAATAAATGTATTAAGTCTTGACTTTTAAAACACAAGTGGTTCATTTTCCTGTAATAAATTGATGTTACTCGCTATACATATTTTTAAAGTACTAAAGTCCCATACCACCCCAAACTGGACACGGGATCATAACTGCAATATATGAGGCAATAGCTAAATAAACTCTCCAGCCTATAATCCAAACATTGTGGGATTGCCTGTTGTTTTGAGTATGGTTTAGAGGCAGATGTAATCATAGCAATGTACACCTGCGGACTAACTATTAAGCAGTAAAAGAAGTCATATTTTATACTTGTGGACATCGATTGCAGTGTAACAGGTCACATGCTAGTTGTAATATACTCTTGAAATATTAAAGTGTGAAATAAAACTCATATACACATTATATCTGTCATCCCGTATAACGATTTTGGTGCAATTGATTCGGTCAATCGTTCCCTTCTGGTCGGTTCCGAATTCACGTCACTGTTTCTTCCTTACGCCTGTTTCAGTCATATGTTTTTAATTATTGAGTTTTTCTGTATGATTTGCAATTAGATCTTATTTCTTTATAAAAGTAATTAAGTATAATATTTCAGAGTCACAGAGTTCGTTCCTAAAATAGATCTTCCACATATCACATATTCTTCCAACAGTTCCCTATGATTTTATTTATTTCAATTATTTAAAATAAATCTTCAGGGGAATCATTTTGCGTAATGACCTGACTTAAAAGTTGCATCGCAGAATGTCTTAAGGATGATTGTAGAATAGGGCTTTCATCACTGCTTCAAGAGATTGTAAAAATGCTGGCAAAAATATACTGCCACCCAAAAGGTGTCTGAATTTTAAAATCTACAATAGAAAACATTTACGCAAGGTTCTATTTTTTGGATCCTACTATGTATATATATATATATATGTAAATGTGTATGGTGTATATGTGTATGTGTATGTATGTATGTTGTATATGTATTATGTATATGTATTTTTAAAAAATTGTATTTTGTGTATAGGGTTTATATATATATTTATATTTATATATATATATATTATATATATATTATGTATATATATATATATATATATATATTTAATATAATGTAGTGTGTGTTGTGTTGTGTATTTTTGTGTGTATATGTGTGTGTGTATATGTGTGTGTATATGTATGTGTATGTGTGTGTATATGTATGTGTATATGTATGTGTATATGTGTGTGTGTATATATATATGTATGTGTGTATACAGCCTCTTATCTAATTATACGTAACTGTGTGTGAGTGTAGCAGAATTTTTTTCTTAAGTGGTATGAATCGCAATGATTCCTTTGCATTGATTATAGTAAAGTAAACAAGCATTGCTTTTATTTTTGATTATTTGTGTGCTTATTGCTTTTTATGCAAAAACTATCAAATTATGTATCATACTAATAATTAGCCCGCATCTATTTCTAGTTCAGAGTGAAAGATGCTTCTCTTCTCATAAAATCTGGCATTGTTATAAGCGTTGTGATTATATTCTTTTTTATTGGAAGTATTCCTGGTTTGAATCTCAGTATAGGTATTATACTTTTTTATATATATTTATGCTTTAAAAAAAAAATAATATATTTTTATTACCAACTGTCTATTACTTTAGTTACCTAAAAATTAGCCTACAGGACTAGTTTTCAAGTTAATGTTTTATTATATGTGTTAACGTCTATGAAAAATCTATTTTAGCATATTGGCACCACTGTTCCAAAAATACTATATTATAATACGGCCATTAATATTATATATATACATTAAATTTTTAAGTTATTACAGTGCCCCCCGTGTCCCATATATATGTGTATATATATGGAGCAGTATATATATATATATATATATATATATATATATATATATGCGCATGCGCACCTTAGACAGTTTATCGAGGCCATTGAAAAAATTGAAAGAGAAGTTTTCAATAACCTTACGAAAACTAGGATCATGAATAGCTCTGTGTAACTCATTGCTTCGTATACATTGTGAGCAACTCTTGCACCCTGTTGTTTCTCTCTCACCGTCTTGCCTACCTAAGGGTGTGGAAGGAATGAAAGCAGAACCAGACAATTGAATAATCATAATTATTTATTTAGTCAAACAAACTAACCAACAACAATCTATTCTCTAAGTGAATGTCAAATGAGTAGCGGAGAAAGCAATGATTATTAAGCAACTATATGGAATCAACTTATTTAACTCAACGTAATCTATCTTTGATTCCTAACCTCAAATCTACTAATTCAACACAGTGGCAAAACACCACCCTTAATCCCTACATGCGAAAGTAAAGCGAATGTAGCTCCTTCCAGCCTCCTCCTTTATAATTACAAAACCCTGACTTTATATAGTCGAACTAATATGAATATCACGGTTTCTTCTTGAGAGGGATAGCTGTGAATTAAACACGAATACTAGCCCAAAGATTCCGCAAGAGGATTAGTGAGAAGACGCGTATAGATTCGTCACAACATCTGATTGCTTTTTAAAGCATGTAAAGAATTCAGCTTTTAATGTTTTCAATATTTGAATAGCTGTATTAGTTGTGCAAATTTCGAGTCTTTGTACAAAACACTTCTTTATTTTTTTTATATCCGAATTCTAAAGCAAGCAGCAAAGTTGATTAGCTCGTAGGATTTGAATGACGTCAAAATGCATATCTGTCGAAAACTGCGATGTAAAATCAAATTGACATAAACATCTCGGATAAGCTTTAATCATTCTTTTTCTCATTAAAAGCTCGTGTCAAAGATTTGCGGTCAGTATTAATGGCAAAAAAACTTGCTTCCAACATATATAGAAAATGAATAATAATAGAATGAATTAATAGGAAGTCTCTATCATGCGTTGAATAGTTTTGTTGTAGTCGAGTGAGGTATCGAGAGAAGAAACCTAAGGCATTGCTAAAGCTCGTGGTAGCCTAGTTGTCATTATCGAGAACTTGTGACCACAGTAATTTCTGCTGAGTCTTGGGAAGATTCATCGTGTAGAGCAAAATATTAACGTCAAATCTATCATAGCTCAAAGTCCTATGTGGACGTGGTTTGGAAAATGGAGTCCCAGTTCAGGTTTCATTCTGGTCATTGGACGGTAAATGTATAATCTTAGTTAGTATTCTTAAACAAGTTTTGTCTTTTTGTTTTGCATTTTGGCTGTCTTTGATTTTGGGCTAATTATGCATTTGTTTCTGACATATTTGTTGAACCTGTGATTTTTGTAAACAAATTTGAAAGAATGTTATTTTTTATATTTTTTCGGTATATTTTAAAACTGTGCAGTTCCAACCTGAACACGCCTTGTTAATACCTACCTGTAACCTAAAACTACATATTTAAATTTGCTTGTAAGTTATGTGAACTCATCTTTCTGCATTTTTCCAGTAAAAAGAAAAAAAATTTGTCCAATAAAGGCTGAATGTAGTGATGGTTATTTCTTGGGGACTCCCGAAGGTTCCCAGCGCCTTTCTAGGGGGGTCCACAAAGGTCTCTTATTTAATGTTAAAAATTTCCTTCTTTTACTGTCTCAAAAAGACCTCGTGGAAAAATTAAAAGATGTGCTAACTTTTATTAGACCACTAAATTGTCCCCAATGAAAAATTTTACTAGAGCATGTATTTCGATCAAGAATTATCATTCAGTTAGTATTAAATTAGTATTTCGCAATATTTTTAATTGAACTGTGTGAAACGTGAAAAAAAAAAAATGTCTGTATAAATACCAGAGCCAGTCTAAGGATTATTGAGGAACCTTTATATCACTCAGCCTTGTGTTGAGAGTTAGGGAGGTGTGTTTTAAATTTTGAGGGTTCGTGATGTCAAACTGATACATAAAAGGGGCCGCAATGATCGAAAATTTAAGAACCACTGCTATAAATAACATTGCGAATGAGGGCAAAAACTTCGCACTGTATCATTTATAATATAACATGTAAATTATACATTTTTGACCAAAACTCTTTCCCCCCCCCCGCATTTTAATAATGGTGGCTATCGAATATTGTTGGACCTTATAAATCGTCTTGTTACGGGTGATAAAAACCAAGAAAGATGTGTTTGTTTAGATGTTACTTTTGTTACACTTAATTATGGTTTGAAATGAGAACCACTAATAATTTATTGTGTTGTTTCAGAGCGACGTAACTTAAAACAAAATTAAAATGCTTATTCTTTTCTAAATCTAAATTAACAAAAATTTATTTTTATGGAAATAATTTGTGTCAAATTGAATCTGCTTAGAAACTCTTAAATTTTTTTTTGTTGTATTTGTTTTTAAAGGATGGATTGCTATATTAGGAGCCATATTCTTATTAGTTCTTGGTGATTTTGAAGAATTGGAAAGTATTCTTAGTCGCGTGGAATGGTCAACACTTCTTTTCTTTGGGGGTCTCTTTGTCGTAATGGAGGTAAGAATATGAAAAAATAAAGAGATTTTTTTTCAAAATTTTACCTGGAATTCTAAAAATAATATGTTAAAGCTTAAAAATATTCTATTGCTAAGTTTCAGAATAAAATATTTATGTTATGAAGCTGAATCATTTTAAATAACCCTACATATAACTTTGTGAATTGACTTTAAAATTTTTGTGAAGATATAGCAAACTGGCATTTCATCAAATAAAATAAAAATAATTAAATTCTTTTGAAAGGAAGTATAAATTTTAATTATAGATTTTTTTAGATAAGTATACAATGAATACATTTAAAATTTTAATTTGTCTGTTAAATAAATCTTAGAACTATTATTATAATTTAAAGGTGCACCTTTTTAATTTTGGGCCACCAAAAAACCCCCTTAAGTGATACCTTTTTCCCTGGGCCTTTTTACCTAGTGTTCCAAGAGCTTTATTCTCAATTCCATCAAAGACTGTTTCGCTGAATCACGCATTCGTAATCTAAAAACAGGATGCGTGAGTGTACTATCACAATTGGAATTTTCGTAGCTATTCTGAGCTGTAGTCCAAAATTACGAAGTCCATTCGAAACAGCTAACTACAAAAATATGCTACAATAACCTTAAGCTTTTGTATACTAAAAATGGTTTAAAATTGTTTCGATAACCAATAATCATAATAATCCATTAAGAAATAGTATATTCAATACCATATACGATATAATTTTAACATACTGTGTGGATTCATTTTTATTACATATCCTGTATAGTGATCTAATGTTGGAAAATTTTTCTACTAGGAATTGTATGTCTGTAGAATATTCTAGGTCTGAATTATACTATCATACATATGTGTGAATATGTATTTTGGATGGGCAATATAAAATTCATAAGTAGTCATACGCCTTTTATAATGATAAATAAATTTTAAATTTTTCTAAATGATATAAGTTATTCCTTCATTAATTTTTCTTTTAATATTCTGCAGGCTTTGAAAAGGCTTCATCTTGTTTGGTATGTGGTGAATATGACGCAAAATGCAATCAATAGCGTGGACGAAAGTAATCGATTATTGGTAGCCATAGCCCTTGTTCTTTGGATATCGGCTTTGTCTTCGAGTTTCATAGATAATATACCCTTCACAACAGTTATGGTAATGTTTTTAACAATGCTTTCAATTATTTAATTAAAAGAATAGAAAAAAAAATTTACATAAAAATGGCTTACAAGTTGCTCTAACTTTTGAAAAGTAGCCAAAACAAATAACTTGATACTGCAAATAATTTGATATTTTGATTTTCTCCAATACTATGTTTATTTACCGATTGTCTTTAGAATTACTGACTTCCGTGAAATACAAAGAAACGTTACAAAGGCTTTTCTAGGTATTTTGCATAAACTTACCTATTGCATCTGTTATACATCTGTGTATACAAAGTGATAAATAACCGTGCTTACTATAAGAAATGCTTAGAGTGCAAGGATAACAAGTTATAAAAATTTAAGTACGTTTTAACATGGAGCAAAGGGTTTTTTGTTGGGGAGTCATAAAATTTCCCAAAAGTTTAAATATGTTCGGCTTCATGAACGACAGTGCAAGAACCAACTTATTTTTAGCTGCAAGACTTTAAAATTTGTGAAATTTCCCCCTCGGGGGCCCCTTTGATTATCTACTGAGCTAGAGGTGTAGGATTTGGGAAAAAACTAGAAGGATTCCATTGATCTTAATTTTTCTTTATTGACCCAAAATTAACTTCAAAAGATTAATAATAATAATATATGCGAGAGAATTTCGATGAAAACACACAATATCAATATCAACGTAACTCACCACTATAATATCTAACCCCCCCTAATCTCGTTAAAATAAAACCCCAATTTTCGATTCCAATAATAACACCCTTTAAAATTTAAAAATCAATCCCAACCTTGATCCGACACCGAACCAATCATGAGGGAGTTGGTCTTTACCGAGTGCAATGGTAGCACCTTTTACTTAATGGCTCTATCTTCGGGATAACCCTGTTGGCTTTACTTCCAAATCGTATCCCCATCATAACATTCCCCAAAAAACCACTCCACAAACTTTTTATATTTAAAAAACTATCTAATTTCATCTTATATTACGTTTCCTTCTTGGGTTTGGGTTGGGAAAAAAGGTTGCCATTAATCCTGGTCCCAAAAGAACACAAAGGACATGTTAATGAAAAGACGCGTGAGCCCTTCACAAATTTAGACCATTGAGGCCTCAAAAACCATTTGATAAGTGTGACAACTATCAGTAAGTAAAAATTGTAACATGGGTGATATTTCTTGTAACACAATCTCAAATAACATCAAGATTCAATGATGAAACCTTTTAACATTGACAATCATACTTAGCAACTTGTATGTAGATTCGAATAGTAAAAGACCAACTTGAGCTGTGCATGACATAAATATCTGCATTTCGCGGTATAAAATATCAGAAATGGGATTTGGGTTTGGGAAACAAATAAGGGGATTGACGTTGTGTTTCCAACCTATAAAAAATTGGGGTTTTATAGGAAACCAAAAACCCCATTTTGCCCATTTGTAAAAAAAAAGAACGGGATTTTTTTTGGAATGTCGGGTTTTTTCAAATTTAATTTAACAATTTAGTTATATTGATACTAAATTAAAAACAAGTCTAATAATTATTAGCAACTTCCTTGAGCATGTCTTGCAGAGCAAAGTTTTTTTAAGAAAGGATTAATATAAAAATAGAAACGGGGCTTTTTTTTCTATACTTAGCTAAGATACCTCTTTTATTTTCAATCCAATTTAGCAAAGGAAAAACGTTGATAATGAATTGGGATACTAAATGTGCTTGTTTCCAGATCAGAAAACTCATCATCTATCTTTTTCTTAAAAAATTTAAAATAATTTTCGAAATTTTCTTTGTTTCCCCTTTTCCATCTACAAACATTTTTTGGCAGTTAAAGATCTGTGGAAGTTTATTGAAATGAATTCCTAACTTACTCGTAACATCCTACCAAATTTTCGCTAGAAAGAAAATTTCTCAAAAAAATTTTTTGCCAACATACAACTAAACGATTTTCATTTGTAACAAAAAAACTTTAAATCTCAAAATCAATATTGGGTTCCTAAAAAGTCTGGTAACTTACCATAAGTAAATAAATACTATTGCTTTCTTCTCTCATAATCTAAATTAGGTCATATACATTAATATGCGTTCTATGAAAGAAATTTTTCCTTTTTTGGAATACAAATTACTCTTGGGGTATAAGAACTTGGCACTTTATTGATCTTTTAATTTACAAATTTAATAAAATCACTCAATTCGTTGTTTTTAATGCGTTCTTTTATTTTTTTAAAAAATTGGGCACTTTTTCAGGAAATTCTAAATTGTTTTGCATTTTACACAGGACTGTCTTTGTAAGATTTCAATTAACTGGTTACTTAATATTGATAGCAAATAATATTGGTTACTTCAAGCTGAGGTCAGAAATAAATATGATATTTGAATATAAAAATAATATGCCTCTTTGTGGTTAGTGTTTGCTATCATAAAAGGTTAAAGTAAAACTGAAAAGCCCTCTAAATTAAAATTAAGTTCCAACCTCTGATCTCTAATACTTTCTACTGACAAATGGTTGGAATCACAGTGTCTTTAACGTGTTTATTTGGAATGGAAATGTCCCCTTTCTGTGCTTTTGGGTAAAGGTAAAAATAATATTAGGAGTATAAGTGGATGTCAAATACAATATCATAGTTATTAAATTAATTATTAAATAATAAAGTCATACCATTGTCTTTTTTCTTTTGGATAAAACTAGATTCGTTTTTAGACACATTTTGAGACTAACGGTATGTAAATATTGATTGGTATATGAAAATTAGAAAACTATTTTATTATTTTAAATTCAAAGAAATTAATTATTGTTAAGAAAATAAGGAATATACTTAAGTTTTTTTAATTTATATCAAAAATGTTTTTTTATTGCTTTAAATTTATATTTTTATTTACTAAAGCAGTATTGCTTTTGTAAATTATTAACTGAAAATAGAAACTTGATGAAGATCTTATCCCTGAGAAAAAAAGGAGGAAAAAAGTGTTTTAATGTCGAAAAAGCTCGTGCAATTCCAAGCTAAACAGAAGGAAAAGAAACCTGTCTGACAAGGAAAAGAAGTGGAACAAATTTGGGAAAAGAAATTTTAATGACATTAATTTAGAAATCATTCACATTGTGCGCATACACACACCTAAAAGTGCTGGCTTCATGAGGGAAAGAGGAAATTTCCATGGGGATAAAGCTATACTCTCGAAAAAGCACGAGCAACGCCGGGCCAAACGGAAGGGAAATGGACTCATCCAAAGGAGTAAGCAGGTGAAAAAAATTCTCAAAAAAGGGAATTTTACTGACATTAATATAGAAATCACCCACACACTATTAACAATTGACACGGGGGTGAATTAAAGGAAAAAAAGTTATACACTCAAAAAATCCCAGCAAAGGGGCATCAGCAATCATATTATAATATGAGTCATCTTTATGATATTTTTTTTGCTCTATTTCCTTTATAAACTAATTTAATCTAACTTAATCTAATTGTGTGTTAAAGCTTACTAATGAAGAGATTGTGGGGAAAATATTCCTGTAACTCTCTAAAAATCTCAAATTGTTGTCCGTTATATTCGTATAATTCATAATATTTAATACTAATTGATTTAATAATGGATAATTTTAAAATCGCTTAAATTCAAAGCAAAGTTTAGACGCCTCAATTTTTCAGTACGCTACGATAATTTTTTTCTTCTGACTGAAAATTTTTCTCCTTTTTGTATTTTTTCTTCTTATTTGTGAAAGTTAAATTTTCTTAATAGGTTCAAGTTGTTACAGATTTAGCAGACAATCAAGATATGAAACTTCCCATCAAACCCTTAATATATGCATTAGCCTTAGGAGCATGTTTAGGAGGTAAGTAGTCAACACATAAAATTTATTTGATATTTTATATGTTTTTTCAGCATATAAGTAAAGAATATATATATTTCGCAATATACTAAGCAAAAAAAGAATACTTGTAAGAGTGTTAATATTTCCTAAATTTGTATAAGTTAAATTCCACTATGAAAGTAAGCCACGGTTTCTCAAATAATCACACAAAAAATTAGCTACTAAATGGTGCAGATTTTGAATTAAAAAAAAAGTCTTGCTTATATAATTTCTTCAATAATAACATTTTTTTTTTTATGTTGTTGATTTGGCATTTTTTTAAACAGTTTTACTTGAAAAGAATTAAATGAACAAATTAATTAAGAAAATAAGTTTATTATAAGTAGGATTTCAAAGAGAAATTCGAAGCTTTGAGCTTTTCTTTGTATTCCACAATGACTTTATGAATATTTCTCATTAATCATATTTTATTTTTATTATTTTATTTCATCATCGTAGTAAATTATTATTGTTTTGTTTACATTCCTTTATTAAATAACTGTGAATTCTTAAATGCTTATAATGTGAACAAAAACCTATATATAAATACCATATTATTTGCCAAATACAATATTTTTTTGCAAAGCATTTTCTTAATGTTTCCGGTTGTCTATAAATTCTAAATCAAAGATTACTAATAAAAATGCTTTGTTAACATTCCTATCTTCTGGATTGAACTAAGCAACCTGAAAAGCATCCAAACTTTAGCAATACCCGAATGTGAAGGCATTCAACAACCTTCTTCGCGTGTCAGGTATATGAGACTAAAGTTTTTGTTTCGCATATTTTATCTGCTATGCTTGCTCTCTGTTGGCCCATGGTTCTAGGTGAATGTTGAAAAAGTGGGTAAAATGTTCAGGTAGACACATCCTTAGCATGTCTTTAAGTTTTGCTTAGCATTCATATTTAAACTAGATAATTCCATCGAAGCTGAACCAATCAACTGAATCTTTCCATTGAGCATCGGGTCGTTTCTACTGAACTTGTTATGATAGGCTATTTTTCTTCTCTGCCAGAGAGGTATTGTGGAAGGAAAGATGGTTTACAGGCAAAGAGAGAAAGCTCTTTCAATAATACAGGTGAACCTGTTTTTGTGCGGTAGATAGGGAACGCAAAAAAAATCGCCCAAAAAATATTCAAAAATTTCATAAATTCTTACATATAACAAACTAATTCCTGGAAATGCTGCAAAAAACTTTTTTTATGTGAAAAAAGCCGCATTTATAAAATATGCCAATTATTTACAAAATTTATGTAAGAGTACTTCAATAACAAAATAAATAATTAAATATTAGACATGGAAACAATTTAAAAACATATAGTTTCTCATTGTATACACGGATAAGTTTTCAAAATGCACATACATAATTCATTGCTACTGATCTTAATCCAAAGCCCTATAATGAATAAGTTCAAAATGAAGGTACAATTTCAATTGATTTATTTTTTGACAACATAAAGTAAGACATAAGATTTGGGACGAAGGTCGTGTGGTCAGTTGCGTGTTAATGTCACGATAACCAGATATACATGATTGAAGGCCTTTTTGGAATTTTATACTCCTTTCTTAATTGGTATCTTTCTTAAGAAAATGTTTTTCAAATTTGTTGGAAAGCTGGATCCCTGCATAATTTTATCCGCTCTCAAAGAATCTGGCTTCTTGTGTGTGTGTCCGTCTTCATAATTTATAAAATTATTGATAATGTCACTGTCATTGAAAGTTTCGTCTTCAATTAAGCGCGGGTTGTTGGAGCGTTGAGAGAAAGCAAGTGAATGCGCATTGTCGGGCGACTGTTTATAACAAATGAACAGAGCGTCTTTAAGTGTCTATCTACATTTCAGTGGCGTAACGTACACCCCCGCATCAGGCTTTGGGCCCCTAGAGTACTTTCGAAGTACTCTAGGGGCCCAAGGCCTGACTTACAATAAATACGTATTTAAACAATTTATAAAATATTAAAGGCAAAACTTGACTTTCAGGGGAGGGGTCCTAACATTCTCCGTTACACCACTGGTAAAAGATAGAAAACATTACAGTGGAGCCAAATCCATTGAGTCCTGTCACGGGGGTGGGGCAGGACTCTAGGAGCCCAAGGCTTGACTAACACTAAATACGTATTTACCCAATTTATAAAATATTAAAGGCGAAACCTGACTCTCAGGGGAAGGGGGTCCTAACATTCTCCGTTACGCCATTAGCAAATAGATAGAAAACATTACAGTGGCGCCAAAGCCATTGAAATTCATACACTGCATAAAAAATATCGCACATAAAAAATCGCACAAAAAGGAAATCGCATAAAAAAAGACCGCACAAAACAGGTTCGACTGTACTAAATGAATAGGAGTGAAATTGGTGATATTTATATTTCGACAAATTTTGTCACCAAATGTCGCCAAGATTCCATGTGTGGCAACAAAAATACATGGTACTTGATACATTTGGAAGAATTTAGGATGATTATTTGACGAGTTAATATTAGAAATTCGTAAAAGAGTCTTTTTGGCATATATAAGGAAAAGTAAGCAAGAAACATTACATAATCAGAGCTTGACATTAATTGCCCTCACGCGATCCTGCAAATACTGACTTATATTGAAGTGTGACCTATCCTACAACTGAAGGACACAATTTACATAACAATAATATAATTTTTTTTTAAGGGTATGTTAAAATCGTGTCTATCTTTCTGTTCAACTCATATTTTTGTCCACTTGCTTTTGCAAGAGGTCAGCAAAATATTTTGCTAATGGTGTAATATATCTATTCTGAGTATTATATACGAGAAAATAGTAGTTTAAGTTTCATTCTACTTTGTCATAACTGAATGAGCGAGTAAACCCTGTAAAGAATAATTCATATTCTGTTTTGAAGATAGAATGGTTCGATTATATTACATATCTCTATAACCCTTTACCTAATTGCTTATTGCAATCTGAAAAGTTTTAAATATGTAGTAATTTTAGCTATAATTGATTCATTAATCTTGTTTTCTTTTACACATAATACTTCGTGATTTCAATGTGTTGCATTGTTTTATATAGACAACACTTATTTGTACAGAAGCAAATTAAAATTGCTCTCTGCTGTGGCTTGAACCGATGTTGATTATATTAAGCACATTAATTTTTATTATTTAAATCCTAAAACTGAAATTGTTGAAAGTTTTATTAACTTTTTTCTATAGTCTATCAGTGGCGTAACTACACCTCACATCGCGGGGTTTATGACTGCAATTATTCTTCGTTATGTCACTGTAGACACTGTTTTTTGTTTGTGTGTAAAATCATTTGTATATTGAAAGTTTCCATCCTATTTTACGCCTAAAAATAAATAGAAAAGTAATTTTCTTAATAATTTCTTTTTATTTATTCAATCAAATTTCTATTTATCTTCCTCTTGATTTCATATAAGCTCTGTAAATGTCTTTCTACTTGTTACCGTTAAAACTCAAAAGCCGGTAACATTATCTAGCTAATCTGCAGATTAACTGGTTTTCTCCGCTAACGAAAAGAATGAAGGATTTTCTACATTTTACCAAGGTAATGTGCCCATTAACCACTTTCGTATCGTTAAAGTTCAAAAATCTGTCACTCTTATTTCGTTTTCGCGTGCTCCTACTTTCTCTTCTTCCATTTTTATTTCACTTAATTTGTGATGAAACAGATACAAAGGTGGTAGTGTACGATAAGATGCAACATCTTTAAGTTATCCAACTACGTTCGGAACCGTGCTTTTAAAAAGCGCATAAATGGATAATTTTCATGATATTTAGTGTCACTTAGTTTAGAATACATGTATAAAATTGTTTTAAGGACATTTTGACAAAAAAAATTAACTTAGAATAAGCTTTTTTCAAAATGTGCTCCTTTTGTAAAAAATACTTCTATTATAATAATATTTTGCCTGTATAGAGCTCAGATCTCTGTACAGAGGCTCAACTATGAGTTTTGAAAAATTCACATTATTTTCAGAGTTACAACCATTTGAAATAATGATCGGTGTTTTTTTCTTTAAATTGCTTCCCTCTGTTGTCATAAAACATGGATAAACCCACTTCTAAGTTATATATTTTAAAAATTCTAGTTTAGCTTCTGTACAGAGGTCTGAGCTCTATACAGGCAAAATATTATTATAATAGAAGCATTTTTCACAAAAGGAGTATATTTTGAAAATGGGTCATTCTATGTTCATTTTTATCAAAATATTGGACTTAAATAATTTTTTATTGTAATACTATTCTTAAAACAATTTTATATGCATTTTCTAATCTAAGTGACACTAAATATTATCCATTTATACGCTTTTGAAAATCACGGTTTCGAACATAGTCGGATACCTTAAAATGAACATTGATCAGCAAATATTGTATGAGGAGGGCAAGCAAGATGTAGAAAAGCAAGTAAAGTAAATGTTAGCAGTTTCTAATGCAAGGGCAGGCAACCTATGGTGCAATTCTTAGTGGTACTCTATACCTCTCTAGAAATTTTTAAGTTTTTAAATAAAGTTGTGATAATTTTAAAATGAAGCTTATTGAACTTATATATTTGGGATCACGGAAAAGAAAATTTAAGAATTTATTAAAAAATCTGGAAGATAACTCTAATGATAAATCGACAGCTATTTTAAATTTATGGATGTAATTTCTGGAGATCTTCCATTGTTTGAAGAGAAAATTATAGGTGCTCTGTTTTCCGATTTTGGTTCACGTATCTATGAGAGCAAATTTTTTCTTATATGAAAAGTATTTTGAGTCTGCAAAGAAGTTGTTAAGGTATGTGACTACCCCAAATTCGCCATTTTGGTGAAACCTTTCAAAAAATTTTAATGCTTTTATTTTATAGCCCATACACTTAAAATTCCAAAAACACTCTATTTTTGTTCGTACGATATTTAGAAGCAAAGTTATAGCATAATTAGTAAATCGAAAATGGAGTTTACAAAACCGGAAGTAGATCCCTACACAAAATATTTTTAAGATATTGAATTGAAATTTTCAGAACACGTTTTATTTAGTTCTATCTGTTATGAATCAAAATCTAATATCTGTGTATATATTTATGTACTTTATTGCTTTTTGACATTCAGTATCGAGTGAAATATAGTCGCAAATGATACCCCGACATTGTGATATAAAATAGAGAAGAGCAGAGACAAATTAATATAAAATAAAACTCTGAATCTGTATTCTTGACCTCTATAACCTAACTCTGCATGTATTGCCAAGGAAATCGAATTATTTCAAACATTTCATACTAAGTGGCAACTATTTCAAATATTCCATACTGAATTGGTTTGGTACACTACAGCAACAAGGTTGCTGACTCCTGTTCTAATGCAAAGCACTGAAAAGTCGATGAAAGCGTCAGTGCGAAGATTGAAGTACCCGAGGTATAGACAGAGTAAAAACTGATGTCCGCTCGATCTTAGCTGTGGTCCTTAGTAAAACACAGGAAGGTTTTCATAAACTTGGCTTTAAACCGGGTGTTTTAAAACAAATGTATGTGAGTTCAGTGTGTGTGTTTACAAAGAGTTCAGTGTTTACGTCCCTGCTTTAGAAATATTTTTACGTCAGACAGCATCTAAACAATCCCTTGGTACTGGGCAGGGTTTCAAAAAATTTGATTGAAAATCTATATGTACCGCTTGTTACAGAAACCAGTTGCTATGCAATTCAAAGTGTCGCCAATCTTTAAATTACACTAATAAGTAAGCATAATTTTATCGTGCCTCAAATTAAATTCCTTAATTATAACTATATTTAAGACCATTTGATTATTTTTATTATAATTTTTAAGTGATTGATAATTGATTCTATCAACTAATTTGCTGATTGCTTAATTGTAATGACTTAATTCTGCTTGTTGTTACTAATGCCAGCTGATTGACTGTGTCAGATCGAGGCCCAACTAAGCTCATCGCGGCAAGGGGCTAATTGTACGCAGTTCGTTATTCGTAGCTTTGAGCACAATACAGGTAACAGTTCGATTTGGCTCAGTTCCACTACAATTTTGAGGGAGAGCAACTGGGGTGTTCAGGGCCCTCCCACCTCTCTTCCCAGTCCACTAACCTCATTAGAGGACTTGCTGACTGGACTTTGCTATTTACAGTACTGCAAAGACACTATATATTTACAAACATTCATGCCTTCTTCGGGATTCAAACCCAGGCCCTACGGCACAGCAGTCAGCGTCGCGCTAACCACTTTACAGAATGGCTCACTTGATTTTTTATTTAGATATAGAAAAATAAATAAATAACATTACATTAATTTAAGCTTACAGAAACGCTGTTGTTGTTCCAGCAACGATTTTATTTTCAGTTCAACGAGTGCATAGTAGGTAATATGCAGATTATCTAGGTAGCTTGGGAAATGGAATTATACTAATTAATCACCCTAATTTGCACATTAACTAGCTAATCTGTATAAAATAACTTATTTTTACGCTTTATCTTTAAATTATATATTTTCTCAATGTTATTTTAGGTAAGTGTTTTAGCTTATAAAAACATTTTACGTGAATCAATATTTTATCTTATATTTCAAGGTAGGTTTCTTATCCATAAAAGTTCACTCAAATAACGTCATCATTCATAATTAAGAATGAAGACCGATCATCGTTAACGATTTTTCCTCTCTATTTATTTCGCACACGGTTAATGTCACTTTCATTTGTCTGCATAGTGAACTATTAATCATTATATAAATTTATTTTATTTAATCAATTACTTCTACTGACTTATTCTATGTTTTTAATATGAAATGTTTCTTTTCATAGTTATATTTTAAATGATATTTAAATCACTTAAAATATGTATGAAAGTAGTAAATAATTAATGAAGCTATGATAATTTTCTTCGTATATGCTGAGAAAAATAATGCTATAGAATGTATAACTCTTTTTGTAAATGACAAAAGAAAACATTTTTTCACACTATTTTTTTAATTTTTTTCTACTATTTAGGATCCGACAGTTCGGAACCGTGATTTTAAAAAAGCGCATAAATGGATAATTTTCATGATATTTAGTGTCATTCAAATTAGAATACATACATAAAATTATTTTTAGAACATTTTGACAAAAAAAAATTTATTTAAATACAATATTTTGGCAAAAATTGCTTAGATAAATTTTAATGCCTTTTTAAAATGCTTTATTATAATATTTTGCTCGTATAGCTCAGACCTTTCTACAGAGGCTCAACTAGAATTTTTGAAAAATTCACATATTTTTCAGAGTTACCACCAATTGAAATAATTATTAGCGTTTTTTTCTTACAATTGCTCCCCTCTGTTGTCGTAAAATATGTATAAACCCACTTCTAAGTTATATACTTCAAAAATTCTAGTTGAGCCTCTGTAGAGAGGTCTGAGCTATATACAGGCAAAATAATATTATAATAGAAGCATTTTTCACAAAAGGAGAACATTTTGAAAAAAGATTATTCTAAGTTAATTTTTTGCCAAAATATTGTATTTCATTAATTTTATTTGTCAAAATGTCCTTAAAACAATTTTATACGTGTATTCTAATCTAAGTGACACTAAAAATCATGAAAATTATCCATTTATGCGCTTTAGCAAAATCACAGTTCCGAACGTAGTCGGATACCTTAACATTTATTGAACAAATAAGTACACACAAATATTCTTTTACTAAAACAATGTAAGTGAATATAAATCATTTTCCATGTATTATTAAGATTTGGATGCATGAAAACCTTTGGATACTTAATTAGATATTAAAATATTTGAATCAGAAGTAGAAATAATTTTTATACCTCTACATAAAAGCATATATGGATATTTAATAAGTATAAATTAATAATTTGTTTACAGGCAACGGCACTTTGATAGGAGCGTCTGCAAATGTTGTCACAGCTGGAATTGCTGAACAGCACGGCTACAGATTTTCATTTTATGATTTTTTCAGGTAAATATAAGTATTTAATACAAGCATTTTAAAATATAAACGTATCTCTCGATATGAAAGGAACAAAAACGTTTTCAAAATGTATTTCATATATCATTATGAAACATCAAATGTATATCCTTCCAAAAACAATAGACTAAATGTTCAACAAGAATTGCTTCAAATTAATTTAAATCTGAAATCGCAAGATAAAATCTATAAATCTACCTTCGACTGTCATTCTTATCTAAAATAAATCGAAAAATTCTCATAAATCAAAGCTAGCAATGACAAGAGTAAAAATACTTAATAACTAAACCAGAAGAGAATTATTTTCTATCTCAATTGTCTAATGCGCATGTCTGCGGACCTGCAGATAGATAGTTTAAATCATACGTAATCTAGGCATCGATGATTATAGTACATCACATTAAGTACAATAATTGAAGTAATCACAAGGAAGATTACAGTACATCACATCCTTGCACTGTTGCTTGAATAAACTCCCAAAAACACTTTCTTTATAAATCACATTTAGTGATATGAACAAGTAGAATACATACTTAAATTAAATTCACCATATCACTTACAGATATTCAGGCATGCCAACGCAAACTTAGCATAACAGGGATATATACCAATATAATACAGGGGAGGTATGCAAATTACAGCATTAGCTGAAAAAGCAACCTTCATTGAAACATCGTCCATAAGATCCTTCAAGATCTTGAAAACTTTCTTCAGATGTGAAAATGCATGACAGTTCCCTAGGAAAGTTAGAACTCAGCAAATGACTATATGCCACCCTTGGATGACAAATCCAAATAAAAAAGGAATGTCTCTTCAGCCCCACCGTCTTAAACAGGCAGTCCAGCAATGAGCCCAGTGTGTTAGTAAGCTTCTGCGCCCACCGGATAGTTTTTTCATTTTGAAATTATATATATATATATATATATATATATATATATATATATATAGTATATATATATATATATATATATATATATATTGTTGTTGTTATATATATATATATATATATATACATATATATATATATATATAAATCTGCCAAATGTGTTTGCCTGTTACCTGGATCTTGTTTTAAAACAAACCTTTTGATAATAGAAATGTCCTTTAGATTAAAATAAATAGATTTCTATATATATTTTTATCAAACAGTTACATTTTATTTTCATACAAATCACTTCAATAAATCCTGAACTGTAATATGGCCACCTCTTTACTATGAATTGCAATACAGATTCTCTCTGCGTGCGGTGTGGACTTTCATTTCTTCCTTTTCTGCTTAGGTGCCCAAAAGAAAAGAGTGGTGTCAGAGATGTTTTTAAAAGTTTCAAATATATTCAGAATTTAGTTGGGTGATAGCGTATAAAAGTATGCATCACCGCTCATGAACACAGCCCCTGACTGAATTTCAAAATGAGCAACAAAGACCGAATTGCTAAAATCACCTGCAATTTTCAAGAAAATGACTACTGTAATAATTTAAACATTTTGTGCATCACAATATTATATTATATAAACATACTCATATTTATTCATATCTGTATATTACAGGTACACAGCAATAAATATTAATCTTATCTGCCTTGAAATCTTTACCCTCAATAAATGCTTTTTGTTTCCAAATCTGATATAGCGTACATATTTTTATGTAATGGTCCTATATTTGGCAATGTTTTTCCGTAAAGTGGCCCCTGTTCATTTGTTTTTGGACGAAACCCTAGTCTTAGGAAGGTGAGCACATATGTATGAAGCTTTAATGGCCAAAACACTCCCTTGCACTCCCAAATGTGTGAAAAAAGATGGATTGTGCGAATTTATTGCTACTGGGGAGATAGCCAATTTGCTACGAAAATATTTTGTGGTGCCTGAAATTCTCTTTGCCCTAACCACAAACTTCTAATATGAAGTTATATATAAGAATATGCTTATTCTTCTTTGAGCACATCCTTACCCGCAACACTGAATTTGAGAACGTTAGTAATGAATTTTAATGGTATATATATAAATACTTTAATTGTTACCAAAAGGTAATTTAAGTCCTATTTCTGAAGAAAATGAAATCTAACCTTGAAAACACAAAACTAAATTGTCCCAAAAAGGAGGTTTCAAGTGTTTTGTCTTATCAAAGTATATAAATGTATTCCTGTAAAGATATTCTCAAAAGGAAAACAATTATAAAACAAGCAAATATATAAAAAAATTAAGTCGATTCCCTACTGGAATGATGAATAGGTATATTTCGATTATGATTGAAAATTCTCGCAAACAAGATATCTAAGTATATATATAGGGAGAGGAGTGAATTAATAACAGGAATATTGAAAAAGAGTGGCGATCGTCTCGGCATTGGTTGCACAACGCACACCCGGTTTTAGCTGTTTATTGAAAAATGGTTTGACGCTTCGAACTCTGCCGCTTGCTTTAACAGTTCTTTAATTTGCCGCACCAAATGTATATACCTAAGCTGGTGTCGAAACCGAAAATAGGCTTAATTAACCAAAGTGTACTTACTCACCACTTTGAAAACCGGGGACAATTAATATCGAAAAAGTCATACCCCACTACAAGTTAAAAAATTACTTGGAAACTTGAAATGCATTGAATAGAAAAGTATTTTAAGAACGGTTAGTACCGTATTGAAGCTTTTCATATATATATATATATATATATAAACAAATAAAGATATATAAGGAGGCAGGTGTAACAAACTAATAAAATTTTATCGCTTTTTCAATTACCTAAATTAAATTCCTTAAGCATGGCTGTACGCCTCGTACTAAAACTTAAATTTTTATTTTTAACAAAATTCCCATTTCTTTAAACATTTTTAAAACTGTCGTTTCCCCTATCAGGTCATCTAATATGAATTTATTCTCTTCTTTCAGAGTCGGCTTTCCAATCACAATTTTAACAACTACAATATCAACTGCTTATTTATTCTTCTGCCATCTATGGATTGGATGGAATGAATGAAGCCGTGAAAATGTGTGTTCCCTGCGTTAGAGTTACAAATTTCTAATACTCAAAATGAGTCATCAGGAAATTTTTGCCATAAATCTATAAAAGCATATTTACTTAAAACAAAACAAAAGAATTTCACCTGAAAAAGGTATTTTTAACATTATATGTACATATTCTATCTCTTCAAAGTAAGTCTTCTTCATATCCATTTATAATAAGAACCCTATGAAGAAATTTATATGCAAATGAAATCATTATTCACGTCAAATATGCTTCGTATTTCAATCTAAGAATTTGCAAGCAAGTGTTTTCTGATGTACTCTGATGTTTCTGATGTACTCTGATGTTTCTGATGTATGAAGTTACTGTAATGTTTGACTTGCACATGAGATTCCCAAACACCAAAATGTCATGCCAAAGCTGTTTGCCGTTACCTGATCTTGTTTTAAAATAAATTTTTTTTTGTTTAAAATGTCCTTTAGATTAAAATAGATTTATATATTTTATCAAACAGTTACATTTTATTTTTCTATAATAAATCACTTTCTTAATAAATTCCGAATTGCATTATGCATATCCTTTACTATGAATGGTACATGATTCTCTGTGTGTGTGACTTTCATTTTTCCTCCTCCTTTTCTGTTTGGGGTGCCCAAAAAGAAAGAGGCAGTCAGAGATGTTTTTTAAAGTTTAAAAAATATATTCAGGACGGTTAAGATAAAGGGCAAAGTATACTCAATCGCTTGCGAATGACAGCCCTATCGAATTTCAGTAATGAGTAATGAAAGATCAATTCAAAAGGAACACCGTAATTTTCAAGAAAATGACTACTGTAATATTTTAAACATTATGTGATCATTGCATTATTATATTATATAAACATAATTACATTATCTATATCTGTATACATGAAAAATAATGAAAACAATAATATTAATTCATTCTGTTTTAAATTTTTACTCAATAAATGTTTTTTGTTTCCAAATCTGATATAAAGGTACATATTTTTATGTACGGCCCGCGAGATTATAATGTTTTTCCAAAGTGGCCCTCAAGATCATTTGTTTTGGACAACCCTGGTCTAGAAGGCAGAGTTACAGAAAAATGTATAGCTAATGGCCAAAACATTCCCTGTACTTCCCAAATGTAAGCAAAGTGAAAAAGATAGATTTAGCTTAAATTTAGCTTACATTTGGAGATAATGTTAATTACATGAAAAACATTTTGTGAAATTAAATTTTTGGCTCTGAACATGAACTTCTTAATATAGTTATATATAAGAATATAAAAAGATTCTTTTCGGAGCACATCCCATCAAAAATTTGAATTATTAACGTTATAATAATGGACAGTATATATGTTACTTTAATTGTTACTTAAAAGTGTAATTAAGTTGTATTTCTTGTTGAAAATAAATGTCTTAGATTACAAAAATGTAAACTAAATTTGTCCCGTGCGAGGTTTCTTGTTTCGTCTTACTTCAGTATATAAAATGTAGTCTTAAAGATATTTCAAAAGGAAAATAATTATAAACAAGTAATATATAAAAAAAAATTAAGTCGATTCCTACTTTGAATGGATGAATAGAAAGTATTTGATTAACGATTGAAAATTTCAACAAGATATCTATATATATATAGGGAGAGAGTGAATTAATAACAGGAATATTGAAAAAAGAGCATGATTTGTCTGCATTGTTGTAACAATGCACACCCGGTTTAGCTAGTTTGGCTGAAAAACCGGTTTACGACGCCAACTTTTGTCATTGTTTTAACAGTTTCATTGTTACAACAATGGAGATGTATCTAAGTTGGTGTCGAAAACCGGTAATTAATTTTATTAATTAACCAGTACTTAATGAATTAATATTTGAAAAAACTGTATTAACACATCAAGTGTCACATTCACTACAAGTTAAAAAAATTTATTTGAACTTGAATGGATGAATAGAAAGTATTTTATGAACGGTTAAAAATTTGTACAAGCTATATATATATATATAAATAAATAAAGATATATATAAGGAGAGAAAATAAACTAATAGTAGGAATTTATCGCTTTTTCAATTAATTTTAACTAAATTCCTAAGCATGCATGTACGCTCACTAAAAAACTAACTTTATTTTTAACAAAAATCTTCATTTTTAACATTTTTTAAAACTGTCGTTTCCCTATCAGGTCATCTAATATGAATTTATTCTTCTCTTTCAGAGTCGGCTTTCCAATCACAATTTTAACAACTACAATATCAACTGCTTATTTATTCTTCTGCCATCTATGGATTGGATGGAATGAATGAAGCCGTGAAAATGTGTTCCTTGTTAGAGTTACAAGATTTCTAATACTTCAAAATGAGTCATCAGGAAATTTTTGCCATAAATTTATAAAGGTTATTTACTTAAACAAACAAAAGAATTTCAATTTGAAAGGTATTTTAACATTATATGTATTAATATCATTCTCTAAAAAGAAGTCTTTCATATCCATTTATAATAAGAACTTTTATGAAGAATTATATGGAAATGAAATCATTATTCACGTCAAATATGCTTCGTATTTCAATCAAGACTGAAAGGCAAAAAAACTTTCTGATGTACTCGTATTATTCACTTTACAGTAAGACAGTTACTGTACGTTTGACTTAATATGAGGATTCAACACCAAAATGTCATGCCAGCAAATAGAAGGAAATAAGTCCCTTCATGAAGTTTGACCAACTAAAATTTGTTATTGGAGACATTAAATGGTTCTTTGTCTTTTTAAATATGTGAATTACATTTTATTGTGCAAAATAAGGCGTAATTACTTAAAAATGGCACTCCTTTTTTCATTTCAAACTTCATTCCGTTAAGTCGCTGTAGAAAAAATAGCAATAAACGTGAACAAAACTAATAGTTATGAGACCGACAAAGTATGTATTGTAATGCTTGAAGCTGGTTCTTCAATAAATTTACATATTTTCACTTATGACATAGATTTCTATTTTAAATAACTATATATGTAATACTGCTCAAGATTTGGTTGATTAAATGTTATACAATAATGGGTCAGTGCCTTAAATGTTAATTTCAAGACTATTCAAAAGCGCATTAATGAAAGACGTTGCATAAAAAAATTATTATTAAAAATATAATTACAAACTTAATTTTTAATATTTTAATTTTACGAATATTTATAATAATACTTATTAGCATATAATTATTAGCATTTAAAATAATATTATTTAGAAGGAACAAAATGTTATTATACTAAAAATGCATAAAAGTGTTTACAGTAACTTAATAAAGAATCTTTTTAAATCATTCACATTTGTTTAATTATATATGTAAAATATACTTATAAAATTCTATGAATACCGATCAAAGAAGTATTTTTCAACATTTTTCAAAAATGTATAATAACGCTGTAACCTGAACAAAAATAACAATTATAACATTAAGAATAAATTATAATTATCTTTAATTCATATTTTGTTGTTTCATGAAAATATGCATAAAAATCGCTTCATGAAATGAAACGATTAATGAATGTGGTCTGTCATGTACAACAAGCTAAAATATATTTCTGAAAATTTTTTTATAAATTGTATTCATTCTGTGAGTAATATTACCTTCGTTCATATATGTGTTTAAAACATTTTTTTTTTCTTTTTCCAAACAAATGATATAGTATATATGATAATGCTCCTTAAAAAGTACTATCGTAGTTGTACGCTTTCCTTGATAACGAATTCTTAAGAACAAGTAAAAGTGATAAAAAGTAAATATAGCTAATATACTTATCTACAAACTTTATATTTTTGTAATGTGTATATACAAAAACATGCATTTTGCATTAATTATTATTTATCTATTCGTAAAATCTCCCTTGAGAGAAAAGCTTTGTATAAAAATGTTTTCCAATAAAATTTTCCAAAAATTAAGTTGTGATTTATACTTATTTAAAATTGTCTCTCACACAATATTTACTTTACATTTCAAGTTTCATTTTAAATCCTCTATCTATAAGTTTTATACCAAATACAATAAGTTAATTTTAATTTAATTTTTAAAAAATTAATACGCACATCTGAAAATTAAATAAACATCTTCAAAATTGTGAATTAAAAATGAAATTTTACGCTAAATCTCATAAAACAATTAAAATCACAAAATAAGGTTAAGGTGCTATTGAAATGAAACTTTTTAAAACAGTAAAAATGAAGTGACGTTTTCGGGAGGAAATATTTGCTTATGGAATAAATTATAGTTTTAAAAAAAAACTAAAAAACACGCTTTTATAGTGAATCGAACTAAAAAGTAAAAAAAATAATTCTTAATATAAGAATAAAATGATTAACGAAAATTAATGTCATTGGGATAAAAGTGTGGGGTGCTCTATATTAATTTTTTGTTATAATTTCTTACTAGTTTCTATTCCGAAATGCTGAGTTTGTGTGAAAATGTAGTACAAGGAATCCCACGCTCTTACCCCCAATGACATTAATTTTCTCGTTAATCATTTTATTCTTATATTAAGAATTATTTTTTTACTTTTTAGTTCGATTCAGTATAAAAGCATGTTATTTAGTTTTTTTTTTTTAACTATAATTTAGTTTTCATTTTTTAGTTCGATCTACAATAAAAGCCTGTTTTTTTAGTTTTTAAAACTATCATTTATTCTTTGTTGAATTTATCCTTGAGTTTGATATTTGGAACCAGAATTACGGGGTTGTGCTGAAGTTAGTCAGGATCTTCAATGGATATTAATTAACGGGTTCGAAGGGTATTCTCTGGGTTTACGGGGCCTCGGATGGGTCCCGTATCGTTATATTTCAAAGATTCCGTCTCTATAGATACAGGTCTAACTAAAATAAAAGTGTGTTTAGAAGAAATATTAAATTTCAATCACGTTTTAAACGTATTGCTATAATGTTAATTCGTGCCATCACTTTTAAACATATTGCTTTACCAAAATAAAAATATATATATATTTAGCAGTTAGAACACAAATTTATCACCATTTTAACGTATTACTATAATGTAAATTCGTACCATCACTTCCAAAAGTGATGATTTATAAAAGTGAAAAATATTTAGCAGTAAGAACATAAATTATTTTTATTCACATGCACAAGTCTTTCTTTTTCCTTTCTCACATAAAGAACACTTTTTTTGTCTGTTTTATTTTTTTATAACAAACATTTTCATTTTTAGGGTTGCACCTTTTAAAGGGGTAGGGTATTTAGTAGCCATATCTGGAATTAGTTATCGAATTTGGAAATGGAGTATGAAATTAGTCGCCAAACTTGGAAATGGTATATGCAATTAGTTGCCAAATCTAGAAACGATATAATGAATTAGTCGCCAAATTCTGAAATACTTAAAATGGTTATTTTTGACGATTTTGATCAGAACAATGGAACAAAATTTTAAAATTATTGTATTGTCATCGATCCTTGACAAGTGTGCAAAATTTCGAATTAATCTGACCTTTTAAAGTGAGTAAACATCGAGTACAAAGATTCCATTACATACAAGTGAAACTTATAAAAGCATGTTAAAAATAGGCTCAATTCTTTCATGACGGTCATATAATAAAGATAAACACGTTTTCTCCAATGAAGACAAAACAGACATTAAACTAATAGTACATGTTGTTCTACTTGTAAAACTTGGACAAAATTAAATTTCATGTGTGTGTGTGTGTGTGATTGGATTAAGATATTCAAATGTTACGAAAAAAAATTTCTTCAATAAGATTTTAAAATTAAAAGAAAAACTTTTATATATGTACTTTGATATAAAATGCATTTTGTAAACATATACATTTTATTATTATTGGCAAATACGTACTTTTTAAGCGAAAGTTTCTGCAAAAGAGCAAAAGTTGGTAACTACGAAGAGCATAAACTGATTAGCTGGGAACACATCATTGCTTTTATCGTGTAACTCAGTGTTCCCAATTGGGCCTTCAGGGGCGCGATAAACCCTCCGAGGGTGCGAGCATATCGAAAATAAAAGATAAAAAAAATTTATTTACCGGAATGAAGTAAAACAAAATACTTTCTGACATAATAAAAAATACACATTTACACTGATATAATAAATATATATATCATCTGCGATATTACGTCATCAAAAATAAAAGCTTCTACTTCAAAACCTCATTAACTATCTTTGATACTATAACCAAATAAAAAACATTTTATTTGATTTGCTGTAATCCCATGATAAGAGATTGTTTTATAACGTTTTCTTTTCAAACCTAAAATACTATTATTTCAGAGAAAAAAAAACCCAGACCCATAATCAAACAAATTTTAGGAAGATAAAACGTCATCACTGTTATAAATACTGTACATTATCTGTAGGCAGCAGAATGTATTTGCTGCTGTTTGACCTTCGAACTTACTTGTACGGTTAGTTACGTCCCTGCTTTTATGTATTTGTTTTTTCATTTAGGGAAATTGTAAATAAACTATTTCTGCTGCCCTTTTTTTCCTTGTAAAATATTTTTATGATTTTTGGAAAAGCACAGAGAGCACTATGAAGGATTACTTGGTCAAGATTTATTTTATGAGTATTCCGAACATATAAAAATAATGAAAAACGTTTTACACAATTTTTTAGAACATCCATATTGTATTAAATACACTTTTAACCCGAGACCGGTCACGCCGAGCACAGAGTGCACGAAATCGGTAATTCTGTGGCAAAACTGTTTAATTGTTACCAATGACCCTGACACTACCCTCCTGTTTGACAGTCTTAACGGGAACTAAAATATATTTGTCACATATCTCCCTCTTTTTTGGTGAGGAGTGACAAACGTTTTTTTACAATCTTAAGGTACTTGTTTTGACTGAGTTCCAGGTGCGATCACTTTTTTCCAAAATGTTTTCTGTGTTCATGCTACATCCCCCTCCCCCATGAATAACTTAGTGATTTTGATTGCCTTGCTGTATGACTTATTGTGGTTTGGTAAATGAGCACGATGAGCAGCTAAATGTTTGGTAAATGAGCAGAAGATATATACTATAAAGAAATTGGCATCTTTCTCTATTGAAGGAATTTAAAAACCAAAAAAAAGAGGATAACCTGCTGAAATAACAAAAGAAAATTTTTGAGAAAAGCGAAAAAAAATAAAGAAAAAAATTTTCAAATGCTCCCAAAAGAACTAACAAACAAAAATAAAATTGGGCCAAAGTACCGAGCCACATTTTCCAAAAAACACACAAAAAACAAAAGTTCAAATGCTGCTTTAAAAAACAAACAGTAAAATTTAAAACAACAAAATAGCAGTTTTGCCTGAAAAAACATTCCTGTAATGTTTAAAAGGTCGGATTTGTGTCTTTTAAGGTCCAATTGGAAACTTTTATTTCATTTTTTCTTGGTTTTTTTCCCAAAGTTAAAAAAAAAATTGAAAAGTCCAAAAGTGGTTAATATATTTTCTTTAATTTAAATTTTACTAAATCAGTTTTTATTTAACTAAAAAATAATTATGAAAAAGGGGGTTAACCCCCCCTTCCCATTATATGGGGCCCAAAGGGTTAAAACATTTGAAGTCTTTTCCTTTTTTAAAAAAATAATACAATTATTCTTTGGGGTTTTTTTAACATTTTTTCATTTTGCATAATTCAAATCATGGGGGCTTAAAAAACGTTCGAAAATAATTATAATTTGAGCAATCTTTTTAAAAACCTTTTTTAAAATTTTTTAAACATTTACGTCTTGGCCCTCCTTACAATTCGCTTTAAATATCAAAAATTTTTTTTTTCAAAAAAATGAACCCAAAAAAGGGTCTTGCCGGTATACTTTTAAAATTACGTGCGCAGTATTTTTTATAAAAATTTTAATACAAATTTGAACGTTTAAAAGTGGATTTCCATGGGTTTTTTAAAGGTTTTCTGGAAATTAAATTTTAAAATTCCCCTCTATTTTTTTTTCATATTTGCTGTATCAAATTTTTTCTTTGCCCCATTTTAATTTTTCCAATTTTAAAAAATTAGGGTAATAACAAAAATTTATTTTTTTTAATTTTTTTTTTTTTGTTTTAAAAAGAAAATATACAAAATTTTAAAATTTAAAAATTAATTTGTTGGTTCAAATAAAGAGTAATTTTAGCTAAAAAGTGCATTTTTTTTGCATTAGACATTTTTAATGTAAAGGGGCGCGATAAAATTTTTGGGAAAGGGGGGCCCCAGTTTGAAAGTTTGAGAACACGGGGGAAACTATATATAACTCACCTGGTTTTGAACTAGTGGGAGAAAACTGGTAGTCAATTTTTAAAACCCTTTGGGCTCCCCATGAATTTAATTTTTTCCCCTTTTACATTTACCTTTTTTTCATCCAAAGGGGGTTTAATTTGGGAGGAAAAAAATTAAAATTTTTTAAAAAAACATTTATTTTCAAAAAAAATTTTTCAAAACGCCAAATTTATATTTTTAAAAAATAAATATATAAACAATTTGGGGTTTTTTCCCCTAAATCACTAAATTTAGGAATGGGGGCTGGTAAGAATATAAATTTTAAAAATTGCGCCCAAACGGGGAAACCAATGCGCCATGAGGTTGGGAGAATTTAAAGCGATTTGGCCCCCCGGGGCTACAAAAAACTTGACTTGGAGGGGCCCATTTTTTCGGAGATCCCCCAAGCCAACCAAGCCCAAAAAAATTTGGACTTAGGAGGGCAAGGGGGGCCTCAGAAGCACGGTAAACCGTATCGGCCGCAACTTCGCAAAGTATGGTAGTCGTTCTGTTCGCGAAGGATCACGGAAAAGATAATCTACCATCGCGGAGGATCAGGGCACCCTAGGAACACAAATGCGCACTATCAGCGCATTTTCATAACATCCTCACCAACAACGTAAACAGAAACAATTCAACTCAATTTACCACCTTCTAGACATCCGATGGTATCAAGGTAAACCATTTGGGGACAACTGGACGCGCGGGGGGAGCTGACACCCTTGCCACCTTTTTCCAATCCCAGGTAGTGTTAGGAAATTTTCGACCCGGTAAAGGGGGGTGACCAACTGGAGGGGGTAATCTTCAGGGCGAATCCCGTTCAATCTCAGTGCGAAACCCAAAACGGCGTTTTGGGCGCCGGCTACTGGTCCCATCCTGTATTTGTTTTTAATAGGGATTCAAAAAAGGTGGCAAGGTGGAGAGAGTTTTTGGGGACCTCATCATTTTAAATGTCTTTAAACCTTTAAAGGGAACCCCCCTTTTTGGGGGAGATTTTTAAAAATTATTGTCTGCCTGTTTTCCCCTTTACCCGATCCCACGGGGAAATCTCATTAACATCTTCGTGGGTCTCCCAGCAATATCTTAAAAAAATACAATTCTTCCGGGCCTTAGGGCCCCGATCTCTCCCCAAAAAAGCCTGTTTGGGGGAAAATCTTGGAAAAAACCCCCACCATCCCCAAAAACTGTGAAATAACTGTCCATTTCAAAAAATTGGAAACTTCCGGGATGTCATGGGGACCCCATTGATTTGATTCACGGATTTTGGGTTTTTGGTTTGGGTGGGTGTCTCCGACCGTTTATTTTTTAAGCCATTTCTTTTTTAAAACATCTTGTTATCCTGAAATTTTTAATCATTTGCTTCCCTTTTACACCCTACATTCAAAACCTGATGTAGCTCGTTTCCTTCTGGGAAAGTATATCTTTTGTAAAAGTATATATATACAGTAAATACATTGCAAAAAAGCAAAATTTAAGTATTTAAAACACGAAGTAATACAACGATCCCGCCAAAGTGTAATGTATTTTCATGTATTTTATTCTCTTAACACGAAAAGATTTCCTTTTTGGTTGGAAAAAAACTTTATCAGGAAATTTAAAAGGGGGGGGAAATAAAAGAGGGTTTCAAAAAGATTTTTTTTTTTTTTTTAAAAAAAAAACTCAGTTTGAAAACCTCTTTGACTAATTTTGTTTATCTAGCTACTTTCCCCCCTTCCCCTTCCCAAAGCCTCCCAAAAACGCCTTAATCCACAGGGAAAAACGGTGCCACCGGTGGAAAAACGGGGAGGTTCGTTCGCTTTTTTTTTTCTTTGCTTTTGACAAAAAAGGCAAAAGCTGGGAAAAAAATACTTCTTCCAAAAAGAAGTTAGAGTCGTTTGGCGTCAAAACCCGAGGGAAACGAAAATCTGGAAAAATTTTGGTACCTTTAAATTTAACTTTATCAACAATAAATTTTAAAAAAAGGCCCATTACGTAAATGTTTGAACGGTTTTATTGAATACTTCATATACCATATCTTTCCCCAAAAAAAAAATTCTCTAATAAACTTAATTTTGTTGAAAATACACTTTTCAATATCTTTTAAAAAAAAAATTTTTTTCCCCCCAGATTTTTCCCGGTTAATGAATATCGAAAAGAAATAATACAACGGGCCCACAAAAATACTATTATTTTCATTATTATTTATTTTTCGACGATGAAAAGAAAAAAGTCCCCTTTTTATAATGAAAATGGGAAATCATGAATGTAGGGGAGTTAGTTGGGGCGTTCCAATGGTGAAATGAATTACAAAATGGACCATTCGTTGGCAATTTGATGCTAAAAAACAATGCAAAGATAAATATCAGATTATTTATTAAAACCTAAGTAAATGTTTAGTTTCCAAAAAATTTGAATATTTTCTATTAAATTTCTTTAAGTTCTTGTGAATGTTTTTGTTTCAATGATTTTTATTAAATATATGCATATATACATATCAATTTAAATAAAATAAACTCTTATAAATTTAATTTTGTTGATATATGTTTTTTTTTTACAATGTCCTTTAACACGAAAAAATATTTCAGTCCCTTCAGTTTCGTGTTAAGCGATTTTCATTGCACTGAGCTTTTAGAAAAGGATCTGATAGTGTTTTCTTTGCATTACCTTTTTCAGCATCAAACTATTAGATGTCATCCATTTTGTTATTCATTTCACCATTGGAATGTGTGTCTAAATAACTGCGCATACTTTACTTTCGTGATGTTCATCATTTTGGAGGATGTAGGATCAGGAGCATTATTCACTTCATTTTCTTCATCAGAATCTGCCTCAATGATATTTTTTGAGCTTTGGATTTCAAAATGTCTTTGTCAGCCATAATTAGGATTGTGTAGACAATATCATCATCCACTGCAATCAATTCTTCCGATAATACAATAATACAATCCAACCCGGGTGGTGTTTTCCGTATTTTGTTCATTCCCAGAAGGAAAATCTTTTCGGGTGAAGTGATTTTCGTTTCGTGTTAAGAAAAAAAAAAAATACATGAAAATATATAGTAGTTTGTCGGGACCGTTGTATTATTTCGTGTTAACCGATATTTCATCTTAAATCAGTGTTTCTCAAACTTTCAATGTTTGCGACCCAATTTTCAACATTAATTTTCATCGCACCCCCCTTCACACAATAACAATGTATTGAATGCAATAATAATGCACTTTGACGTTAAAGCTACAATACGATTTTAATCATAAACCGTACAAATTATCAAGATAAGTATTAAATTTTGCTTATGACAAGCCTAAGTGAATTACTAGTAATTATTAAACGTGTTCTTTTACTTAGTATTGTGATATTAATTATCAAATACATTGTGCAGTACTGTGTGTGTGATACATATATAAGTATATTATATCAGTGTAAAAGTGTATTTTATTTTTATTATGTCCGAATGTATATTTTACTTTGCTTCCTTTCAGTAAATTAGTAATTTCTTAAATCCTTTATTTTTGACTTTTCGACATGCCCGCGCCCTCCTCGTAGGGTTATCACGCTCCCCTGGGGGGGGGGCACATTTTGAGAAAAGCTGGCTTCGCGTCAAACGTATTCCACTGTACATGTTTTGTTTTTCAAAATACTTGAAATTTTTGCATTAAACTTCATTAAGGTTTTGTGAATGTTTTTGAGATTCATTGTTTTTTATTAAATACATGCATATATACATATCTAAGCAAATAAAATGTACTCTAATAAACCTAATATTGTTGAATATAATTTTTTTTGCACTATCTTTTTACACGAAATTTTTTTAATATCAAAAAAAATTTTCAGTCCCCCAGAGGTCTCAGGGGTGTAAATTTCTCTAGAGGGCTGAAAATATAAACAATTTTCAAACAGCTATAATTCTTTTAAATTTAAATAAAATAATTCGAATATTTTACACATTATTTATAAAGGAATGGGGCTTCAGAAAAGTATAAAATGTTTAAAATATAATCATAAAAGGCAACGTAATGAGCAAAAAAAAAAAAGTGTGTGTGTTTATGACCACATGATAAAAGTGATTTCAAATTTTGTAATGTTATTTCAAAGTTTAGTTATGAATAAAAAACAAAAAGATGTTAAGTATTGTCCTATAAAATTATTTATTCATATGTCTGTACTCATAAAGTAATATTTTTGTGCGAAATATATACAATCATATTTGGGAATTAATTGTATTCTAAGAAGGAAACAATAGGTTTATGGTAGCTGAAATAGGATATAAATCCTTTAGAATTCAAAATTTTATTTAAATATCTATAAGAAAACTCCGTCAAGCGTTGTTCCATACTTCCTCGTGCTTCATTTGGATCATTTGACATAATTAAATTGAATTTTGATTTTAAAAAATCAACTAAAGGTTTTGATTTGTCTTTTGAAAACTCTGCTTTAATATTTCCACTTAAAATCATAGGTAATTTGTTCAGAAGACCCGATCCAGCTTTGTGTGAGTTTTGGTAGTAATTTAACAATATTTAATTCTATCCATGAATTAATTTAAGCAAAGGAATGGTAAGACTGGTAGCTGATTGGGAAGAGAGGAATCTAGTTCAATACCTTTAAAAAGGGATTTAATCAGAAGATTTATATCACCTAATCTCTGGCTTATATTAGCTCTTTTTTGTCATTGTTTGGGAGTTTTGTACAAATGTATCCGGTGCTGCTGCAAGGAAAGTCTTCTTAATTATAATTTGTTTTCTTATATTTAAATTATTTAATGTAACTTTTTCTTAATACCTGTATACTTAATTTTGTTATTTTAAATTTTTGTTTTAATTTTCTTTTTAGACTCAAAGTATATTTAAGTAATGTGATTAATAGAACTATTTGTTCATTGCTAATCCGATTCGCTTACAAAAATACATTTTTATTCTTAAGATCACTGCAATATTCCTACTGATAATAATACTATTTACTTAGTTCTATAAAAATTTGTCCTTTTTCTACATTTTATGTTTAATTGTAGTGTAGGATTTCTTTTTCTCTTTAAGCCTATTTTTTAAAAATATTACGTTTCATTTTCATGCTTCAACTAGGATTAAAAAGAATCCCGCATTCATTACTCTAGAACAGGGGTGTCCAACCCACGTCCCGGGGGCCGCATGTGGCCAGCCTTGAATAATTTTGCGGCCAGTGAGGTTCCTTACAACTTTACAAAATTCGACTATTTTGTACAATATTTTTGTTTAAAACGTGTTTTATTTATTTATTTATATTTTTTTTTGTAAAAAATAAATCCCATAACTGTTATTATTTTATCACGCTGCTTCTCTGTTACTGCGAATCTTTTTTTTTTCTAAATTGAAATTTATCAAACATAAATCGTGCTCAAACTTAACGCATGAAAATCTGCAACATCAATTACGATACGCAAATACACATGCATTGAGATTGACTTGCAAAAACTAAGTGAAAGAGTTGAGAAACAGATATCTCACTAATTAAATATTATTTGACCATTGCATTATTATTATTTTTCTATCTATGTTTGTATACATGAAAAACAATGAAAACAATAATAATATATCAGTCTGTTTTAAATGTTCACTCCAACAAATGTTTGTAATGGATCCAAATACTTGTATACTTAATTTAGCCGCATACAAAGATATATATTTTAATATGCGGCTCGCGGGATTGTGTAAAGTTTTTTCGAAGGGGTCCGCGAGGTCATTTGGGTGGCCCCCCCCTGCCCGGGCAGGGGGGGGGGGGGGGGAGCACCACTTAGATCAAAAATCTAGGAGAACTTTGCTTTTACTTTTATTGGTGGGGTTACAAACTAGTGGTTTCAGAGTGGCGAGGGGAAACTTCCCTCCTTTCCTTTTTAGGGGTGAGTATGTCCGACTGAAGACGAAAAAAGCCAAATCAGCGTTACATTCCTGAGTGTAACGTTCATTCAAGTTCACTCTCAAGCAAATCGCGCCAATAGAAGTTATCACTTAAAAAAAAACGTCCCATTTCCCCTATTCATTGTATTATTTGACCAGTTGCTCCATTTCTATTTGTAGCCCAAGCAAAAAAAATTTTACTGATGAGCTCGGCATTGGTGTATCTATGCACTCTGCTCAAAATCCTTGCAGAGAATGATAACTAAAGCCAACAAAATGCTTTCTACTTTTTCTCTCTTCGGCATCATTAACCGTGTCCATACGACATTTCTGCATCCATGTTTCTATATTAAATCTTCTGATTTAGGTCTTCTCTATTTTCCTTAGATTATTACCAGATATTTTTGAAACACCCTGTATATATGTAATATCTATATACTTATTTCTGAAAAAATTTTGTTAAATGATTTAACATATAATGGACCTCTATTTTTCAATATTTTATTTTTAAATATCCCACATTTGATCTAGTAGTCACGGTCAAGAACTTGTGGTCGACGTCGTGGGTTCGAGGTCTGGCGCTATTGAAGACCTGCTGTGTAGAGGGTTTGATGTGCATGTTAAATCTATAAGGCATAAAATTGGCATGTTGATGTGGAAGTTTGAAGAGTGAGATACCAGCTCGGGTGTCATCCAAACGTGACATTAACTAAAGAATCAAATCTCACATTTCACTGAACTGCAAACCATTATTATATTGCAAAAAGAGGGGAATTAATTTTTTTAGTTATAATATGTATTATAATCCATTCAACTATGTATATTTAAACTTGTGCAATTTATTTTCTCTTTAAATACTGCTCTTTTACTTTTATCATATATTTGTTACTTTGCTAAATTCCTTGTATTATTACAATGTAAAAACTGGTTTAAAAAAAATTATAGAAATAAGAAAAATAATATTCAAACGTTTATAAGTAAAGAGTTTTTAAGAGTAAAAGATATGTTTGCGTGTATAGTTGCAGAAATCTCGCACCACGTATACATCAATTTATCATGTAATACAGCTTTAAAGGCATGTCTTAGCATTATGTTGCCGTAGCAACCGCTATGTTTCAAATTGAGTTTGTTCGTTATTCTATTTACGTCAGCAATGGGCTTGTCCATTTTTGACTTAAGAAAAATTCTTTTTTTTTTTCCGGTTCAATAATTTTCTGACATGCAGCTTGCATTCTCTTGGCATTTCAACTTCTAAATATTAACCTTTAAAGGCGTGCGGGCGCGTATTCTTATAATAAACCTTTAGATGTTTTCAACTTCATGATATCATGGACTTAACAGTTAATTGTTTTCCTATGTCGTTAGTGCTAGTTTTCAGAAGCGTAAATGGTGAGCAATTATTTAACGAGATATTAAAAAACTGTATAATACTTAATGCTTATATAAGTTTGTGCTTTCGTTTTTATTAAATTAATTGTTTATTAACACCAAAACTTTTACTTAAAATGTGAAATATTTTTGCTTTAAAATAACTATAATTCACAATTAACTAGTTATTTTATTTTGATGTTAGAAAAAATATTCATTTAATCCTAACATTATTTTTTATTCTTACTATGCTAATTGTTTTTATCATTTTGCAAATATGTTAATAAAATATTCATTATTGTCTACATACCTGTATCAGCCGTAAGCCTTGTAAATAATACTTAATATTAGTTTCTCTATTCTTTAATTTTGCTTATGATTTTGTTTATTAAAAATGTTCCAATTCAAAAATCAAATCAGAAAAATTAAACCTCTGAATCTATAAATTTAAACTAGAATAGTTAATATTTTATACAACAAAGGATTTCTTAATTTTTAATTCTTAATATCAATAGCATTCCTTCCAGATAAAAGCTTTAACATATAACGCTTAAATTTAAAATTTGTTCTGTTCAAAGATGTTTTAACATATTTGTTTACTTGATTTTTTGTTTCAATTCCTACTCTTTTAGCTCTCTCTCTCTCTCTCTCTCTATATATATATATATATATATATATATATATTTATTTTGTTCAAATTTTTAACCGTTAATAAAATAATTTCTATTCATCCAATCAAGTTCAAATAAATTTTTTTAAACGTAGTGAATGACACTTGATGTTAATACAGTTTTTCAATTATTAATTTAATTAAATTTAATTAATTACTGGTTTTCGAGGCCAACTTAGATTCGTCTCCATTGTTGTAACAATGTAACTGTTAAAATAATGACAAAAGTTGGCGTTGAAAACCGATTTTTCAGCCAAACCGGGTTAGATATTTTTTTTTTCGTACTATAATTATAATTACATATAACTGTATTTATCTATCATTTTGTTCTTTGAGGAAGAATTATATTTTTATTCGAATAAATAATTTTTTTAAAAATTACAACTTAGTTTTAGTTTTGCTGATTTGGCAACAGGGTATATGGATAGAATGAGGTTGATTCATGTGACGTCATAGTCACATGATAAAAACTATCTTGAGTTTCCAACTAATCAGTTCACGCGCTCCGTTGTTGCCAAGTTTTACTCTTTGCAGAAACTTTCTCTTAAAAAGTGCATATGTATACAAAAGGCATTTTATTTAAAAGTATAAGCATAAAATACGACTTTTTTTTAATTTAAAAAAATCTTTTTGAAGAAATTTTTTTCTCTAACATTTAAACATCTTTATTCAAATATGAAATTTGAAATTTTATCTGAGTTTTACAAATAGAACAAGTACAGTTAGTTTAATGTTTGTTTTGAATTCAATGGAAAACACGTGTTTGTTTCTATCATGTGACTTCATGAATCAAGCCCATTATAGCTTACGCAGCGATATTTTGACGAAAAAAGTTTATCCTGAAATAAACTGCTTTGCTTCATACAATAGCACGAATAATTAAGAATAAATCTTAATTTTACTTGATAAATTTAACTATCAATATAAATAACACATTACCAAGAAGTGCAAATATATTTTTATTTGTAATCGTATAATAAATGGTTTAATTTAAAGTAAAAGTAAAGAACAATCAGCGAAAAACTTCTAAATTGAAAAGTTTCAGAAGCATTTTAAATAAACATATGCAGATTTTTGCCTCAAAAAATTGGGAATACACCTTTGAAAAATATATTTAACGAAAACTAAACATTTTCTACTTAAATGCTATTTTAGTTTTATTTTGCATAATCTTATTTTAAACCTTTTCAACGATAATTTTTGTGTGATTTTGCTCGATGAACTTCAAGCTAAACTTTTAATTGGAAGACGTCTCCTTGAAAAGAAACCAGGATTGATATACAGAAATTCGTATTTAGATTATTTTAAAAAAGAAAATCTTACTGTGAAATATATGAAATTATTGGTAAAAGCCATACACACACACTTGTGTCCAGAAAATCATTATCAAATGTAAAATTAATAAATTGATTGAAAATAAACGTGGAAGAGGAAAGAAAGGTATTCTGAGTTATATCGCAGAGAGGAAAATTTTAAAAGAAAATGAGTGATCTATATAAAGTGAGCATTAAAACTTCCTGAAACTGTGCGAAATGTAATTAGACAAGCTGGATATAAAAGTCGAGTTGTTAGAAAGAAATTGTTCAGTAACTTGCAAAATCAGGAAAAAAGGTTGGAGTTTTCAAAAACTCATCAACTGAATATCAATAACTTTTGAAAGTTATATTTAGTGATAACAGTAAATTCAATAATTTTGGTAATGACAGCCATCGCACCGTATGGAGATAGCCCTTTACTACATGGATCTAAAAAAATTATTTCCTACAGTTAAATATGGTGGTGGCCTCGTAATTGTTTGGTTCCTGCGGGGTAGGAAATTTAGTTTTTATAGATAAAATTATGATCCACACATGGGGTTTACTTGGATGTACTTCGTGGCAATCTAAAGAAAAGGGCTAAGCATTTGGGTTTAGATGGAAATTTAACATTCCAGCAGGATAACAATCTCAAACACAGAGGCATTATTCCCCAGGAGCTGGAATCACATTTTAGTGCAGTACCGTATAATAGGCGATACCAATTGCCGCAAGTAATTTTGATGCTCAGTTTCCTCCTCAGAGGGAGGCACCTGAGCTCTGACGATGCGAAATTGAACTTAAGAATTTTTTTTCTAAGAATTTTGGCTGCCAAGCCAAACGGGCATTTCAAGGGATTTTTTACATGCTGAATAATTATACGACATGGCCGCTCATGACTGCTGTCGATTGTCTGCATCATGAAAATCCACCGACATGGGCTGGGGCCGAACCCGCAACCTTAGGTGCAGATGGCCAGCGACAAACCAACTACGCCACCCAGTCGACACGTGCTGAATAGTAAGGAGAATAAAACCAAGAGCACGGCAATGAATACAAAAATGTAAAAGGATTTTTTTTAAATGAATGCTCATATTATAAATAGATTTAAACGAACTGTGTGTGTGTGTGTGTGTGTGTGCAGTTGTAATCCTCACAAACTAGCGTTTATTATTAATGTTAAGCAATGAAAAAGAATTTTAAATTCCGATAAAGAATAATTGTGTTATTTTTAAAAGCTTTTATTTTACTTGCAATGTAAAATGTTCGGGTGGAATCTTGCAAATCAATTTTGAAGCTGATGTCTTCAACCGATTGAGCTGAAATTTTGTATACACGTTTAGTTTGGATGGCAATGCATGTATTGACCATTTATATTCCAATATTGCAATTAGTTAAAAAGACTAGCTTCATAGCCCGGTGTTGCACGGGCTTTCTCTACTTTTATAAATTTTCCCTTTCCTTCACAAAATCAGCACTTCTAATACTCTTTTTCAAAATGACTTCCACCCCCTCCTCCGCTTAGCCCTGCGTTTCTCTGGTTTTTACCGAGTGTATAACTTAAAATTTCATGTTTCGAAATTTTTCGCTTCTATTCTTTGTCAGACATGTCCGGTTAGGTTTCTTTCCGGTTTCGAATAGGCTTCTCAAGGAACAATGTAGTGACTACATTTTCTAAATACTATTAACAGAAATACTTGGACCAGAAGTACTCATAGAATCCTGGCTAAGAAATTTGTCAATTTTCGGTAATTTTTGTTTACTATCTTCTTTTTCTTGGTATTGTTTGCGCTTAATAGCACCACTGAGTTTCTTTTTTGTATCCATAATTTTAGTTTTCTAATTTATGAGATACAATTCGCGTATGCTCGTGCGAATACTTACCGGAGTTAAAAGGAAGGAAATGCTATGCTACAAAACTTCTTTGGTAAATCCCTGACTATTTATTTATTTATTCGAGAGGATCGAACTCTCACACCAGAGGGCTTAGAGCTACAAAATAGTTTATCCGGATATATAGGAAATGATACAAAAAATACCTATGAACAAGAAAATACAATTAAATATTGTTATAATTATTTTTTTTATAAAAGTCCCCTCTACAAAAAAACAGAAGGGGAGACAAAATTACATCAGTCTATCGTAGATACGTGTACATTGCGAAATATTGAAACAGAAAACTAGCTTATTATGAATCATATCGTTATTAAAAATTGAATGTAACTATGAAGGAATTGCTTCCTGTGTAGGGTTTTTAAGATCAGTGGCATAACACCCACATTAGGGAGGGGTCCAGGGACTCTAGGAGACCCAAAATTTGACTGACTCTAAGTACGTATTTGAGCTTGGGGCCCAAAACCTGAGTTTGCAGTGGAGTTGGCGAATATTCTCCGTTACGCCGCTGCTTAAGATGTAATGTAAGATTTTTTTTGGAACCTGAAGTTTATTTTCAAGTAACAGTTTAAAGAAAAATGAAATAATATATACTTTTTAATAAGTAAAGATCGCAACACTATACAAACAACGAAACGAATGGAAATTCCCTACAAGTTCGAAATTACTTTCAAGTGAGTTGCAATGATTATAGTTGTGTTGCAATCCTTTATACTTATATTTTAACTATGGCAGAAATTAGCTCAACTTCGGCTTGTTTAGTGGTCAGTGTCTGAGAGTTCAACTGAGATTGAGGGCTCTAGTACACAGCACCACCTAACCCATTGGTAGCTAAGCCACTGTTATCTAGGACCCCTCGTATATGTTAATTAGAGTATTAAAATCATGGTCAGCTCCACTCGAGACCAGTGCGTCTATTATGACTTGTCGTGGGACCGACCCGAAGGCATTAGAGATGTCGAGCCAAGCTATTAACTTCTATGACTTTTCACGGCGTGCTGTTTCGTGGTGTTAGATGACCAAAATATTGTGCTCTAACACTCTTTCGAATGTCGAAACCCTTTTTGAGCAAGGGAGCTCAAAAAGCTTCTCCGCTTTCACACAAGTCGGCCAGCTTCCTGGTGAGGCATTTGGCGAAAAATTTATAGATAATACCAGACAGTGAGCTAGGCCTCTAGTTTTCAAGCCTGTTTAGATCGTCTTTCTTGTGAATCATGATGGTATTTGATTCTTTCCAACAAGATGGAATGTCTACGATCTTGAGACAAATGTTTAATACTTTCGTGAGGATGGAAGAGGTAGGGTTAGTTTCTCGTCTGTTCTTGTAGCTATTCATGTCAGAGTCGGAGGCAGAGTTCTTCGAGTTTCTCAAACATGCTGCCACATAAGACTGGGAGAAGATCTCCACAATTGGTGGCGTAGTAAAAGGCTCTGGAAGGAGCCTTTCCGCTGGAATATTGGAGGTCTCCCAAATCCCTCTGAACTATGAAAGGGTTTCCTCCATAGAAACTGATCATTAGGTGGTTGTGATATGGGTTAGGGATTTAACACACTTCCACCTGTTCCTGATATATCTGAAGTGATTCCCTCAACGATCGATTTAAAGGGGGAGTGTCGGTCTCCAAACTCGTCAATGTCCAGCTGGTAGCAGCATAACGAAGAATACTAGGGCCTCCCGTCAAAATCAGGTTTTGGGCCCATGCCCAAATACGTACTAAGCATCAGTCAGGCTTTGGGCCTCAAGACCATATACGTACTTAGCATCAGTAAGGTTTTGAACCCCCTAGAATACCTGGGCCCCCGAAATGTGGGGTTGTGCGTTACGCCACCGCTAGCAGGATGTCCAACGGTTCATGAAAGGAGTTCAAAGCTTCTTCGACGCCAAGTTTGCTTCCTTAGCAGAATAATTTATTGAGAAAATCTGGCAACATATTTTTGTATTGTAAACAACAAAATGCTACAACATGGCTGTCAGCGGATTCGAGACAAGGAGCTTATGTTCATCGAATAATAATGTTAGTATTTTTGGGAAAATTTCTAGTCAATATGATGTGTAATTGAAACTGATAAGTCTATATACATATTGAAATTTAGGTGCTTCTAATGTTAAGACTACATTTCTGAGAAGAAGTTTCATAATATTGGCATGCATAATGTTGCGAAATATATTACATTTAAATTTTCGATATAAAAACTTTACTGAAACGTAATGTAGTTGTTCAGTAACTACATGTTATTTCAATAATGCTGAGAAATATGTAGTTTGATATTTTAATGAAAAAAGAATTGTAATGCTTGTTGATATGTTCAATTGATATCCAGATTTAAATATTATCAGTATGTTTTTATTATATAGAAACGTAAGGATATAAAATTAATCAACTTTTGTTGGGATTTTTCATCACATTGTACTTTGTTGTTTCATCACATTCACAAAATTCCGGAAGTTATTTGATTTCTTCGTTAATTTTTATTTTTGTATAAAAAATATGAATGCACTAGCTGTTATACCCGTTCTTCGCATGGGTGAACTGAAAAATTGAACAATACAAATTGAAGGATAAAGAAATCTTTTAATTAGTTAATTTTACGTGAATGGCAAATTAAACAAAAAAAGATTTGCATAGCTCAGTTGAACAAAAAAGAAAAAAAAAACACATTTGTTAAATTTTAAATCTGTAGATCTAATAGCTGATAAAAAGGATTTTTTTTTATTTATAACTCTCTTGAGGGTTGATTTTTGAAAATACCTTCCTCAGCTGATCTCTGCTTAGCAAAAGTAACACAGTTACAAATTTTTTGTAATGAATGCTTAAAATTCTGTAAATAATATATATCTGAAAGTGTAATACATTAATATTACTTTCTGTTGTATTTATTTTATGTTAAAATTGTAATATTTGCAAGCAATGCTGTTTCTTAAATTATAATGGCGATTCAATGAAAAACATAGCGAAATGCTAGCAATAGAGTCAAGTTGGCAAATGTGTAACTACTTTCATAGCTCGAGCTTTGGGAAAGATTAGACTTGCGCTTTCATGGCATAATTCTTAGTAGATACTTTTTCTACACATCCAAAAAATACAGTGGCTGGCCTTGTCACGTGTTCGAACTTAGTACCACTAAAGACCTGCCGTGTAGGGGAGCGATGCACATTATCCCTTTATCCACCACATTATAATTTACTGCAGTTTTTTTCATGCTTTTTTTTTTGGATCACTACATTGAAAATTAAGGGATATACATAAACAAAATACTCAACTTTGGGAAATTTAATCTGTTAGAGTTAATTAATTAATTAAAGATATTTCATTGTAAAATTAATTATATACACTGTTCACTTAAAATAAATAGTTAAATCGTTTTCTAAGGTCTTCATTAACATATAAAAAACATAAGACACTTAAATTTTGACATTAACTATTTTTTCGAAACAAAAATGATAATCTTTGCAATCCGCTGAAAACGCAATTTCTGCTACAAAACTATTCACCTTCCCCACTAAAATACTCGTCATAGAGCCCGTGCTTCCATATATCTTGGAAGAGTGGATTTCAAAGAATATTCCTGCTAAGTATTGGTTGAATATTCCTACTAAGTTGGTGTAGTGTGGTAGGAGAAGGGGATGCCACCTCAGGTGTCGTCCTTGTTACTTGACCATGGTTCAAAATTGTGTGGTCTGTTGCCAAAAGCCCTCATGTAGCTGAACAGTGTGACGTTAATATTCACTCACTCGAAAAAAATACAGTACAGTAGTTATTATTATTTTTAAACTTAAAAAATGCAATGTCTGCCTATTGAGTTAAAATTATAGCATTATAATTAACTACTAACCACAAACAAATTATGTAAATTTGTCCAAATGATGTAGTGTGAAAGACAAAGTTTATCTACTTTAAGTACCAGAAGCGATAAAAGTGTTTATTTTGATATAAGGATCAATTTGTTGCTACCAAATGTGCATAATAATATCATAAAAAAACACACATAGAAATAAATTATTATTTTTATTGTATTATGGTTCACTATTTTAGCGATAATGGCTTACCCATGAAAAAATCAATAGTAGCTATTCAAATAAAGATGATTTAAAACAACTTCTCCCTTCAAAATATAGTTTTATTCTGAAATAAAAAAAATAATGATTACACTGAACACATGTATAAATTAGAAGCGAGCACCTTGCGTAGACAAAACAAAAAGGGTTTCTTCACAAATAAAAGATAGATATATGCTGCTGCGGGCTTTTTTGCAGCGCATGCCAGAATTGCTTGCCAATGGCAGAAATTTTTCCTACTTGACAAATATCGTTATATTTTGGGCACTTCACGCAATATCTGTATAAATTATAGCCTATGTGTTATTCTGATGTATAAGCTATATTACTGTGAAGTTTCATTAAAATCCTTTCAGTTGTTTTTGAGTGTGAAAGACAACCAAATATCCAAACAAACTTTCACATTTATAATATTAGTAAGGATATACAATTGATAAAGGTGAATGCATTTAATTTGAGGTTTAATATTGTTTCACTGCTATTTATTAAAAATTATTGAACTGTTTTGCCATAATTCTATGATATATTTCTTTATTTGAATTATTCAGTGGAATTGGATTTAAAAATTTAACTGCATTTAGATTTTATTAATATAAATAATTTCATTCATATGTAAGTGTCACTGAATTAGGAATAATTTCGCTTGGTATGTCTGGCTGTCATTTAAAATGTGATTTTATGATGATAAAAAGTTTAATTTAGTGTTCTTGTATTTAATTTTTAATTAGAAGGGTTTCTTTATTAAGTAATTAAAGAATAAATGCATATTAGCAAACTTCCTTTTTTTGTAAAATGCATTTGTTTGTATAAAAATTATACAAAATTAAGATTTAAAAAAACATTTCTATCTTTGAACTTTTTTTTTTTTTGCTGTGGAATAATTCAAACAGGTTTTTAAACATATTCTGATAAATGTTTATCTAATCACCTGGGTGCTTACATATTAACATCACCGCAGCAAAATTTGTGCCACGCAAATCGCACCATGATTTCATAACAATAAATACTCTCACTTGTTTTATTTGAAGAAAAATGATTCTTGTGGCACAATTTTGGCTATGGTGATGCTAATATGTAAGTACCATCATTTGTTTTAATAGGAAGGTTAGGTGAGATTCTATTCAATTCACACTTTGACGTTGAATTTTTTTCATTACTAGACTGAGCGATAAATTTTGTGGATACTTACATAGTATTGCAACATTGCCAATGTTCAAGATAACTTGCCAAGTTGACTACCCTGATTTCTTATATATTGTACATGCTGAATTGGGAATCATGTGCTTCGTTCCATTTAATGTCACCAGTAGGTTGTGATAATACTTAAGTACCACTTTGTGAAATAGATAACCTATTTGTTATGCATCGGGGCAAAATTTGAATGTTAATTTCTTTTCACTTGAGAAAAATCAGTTCTAATGTCTATTTCATTATTTTCAATACTAAAATGGAATTTTTATTTGAAATGAAGACAGAATCTGCATATTCTTTTACATGGAGGTAATTTCATTTTTTTTTCTTTCTAAATTTTGAATTTTTATGTGAAAGTTGGTGAAAACTGGTTAATTTTCACTAAAAATTTCACCATAACTGATAAAGTTCCTATTTTGTTCATTTTTTAAGCTATTCATCAGTTGACTTCAGGAAGAAGACAATCTGCATGATTTTCATCAAAAATACAACTTTGTTTCTTTTTCCTTCTGAATTGGAATTGTTGTCCTAAAGAAAAAGAAAAAGTTGAATATTTTTTATGAAGAATATCACAGTGGGGGGCTTAACAAGTGAAGATATTTCTGTTTCCTCCCCTTTTTTTAAGCATGACTTCAGTTGTGGTTAAAAAAAAAGAAAATTTGTACCATTTTTCATAAAAATCCAAATTTTGTTTAATTTTTATGGAGTTTTCATGTCATAAGAAAAGAAAGGAAAGAAAAAAAAACTATGTTCAACTGAAGAAATTTTCCTTTTTTTTTAAATCTAAATTTTCTTCCAATTTCATTAATTTCAAAAATGCATGGTTATCTTTTGAAAAAATTTTTGGCTCAAAAAATTAAGGGGATCACACACAGCTAGAACTTTATTGAAAGAAAAATTGTTTATGAAAAAATAACCTTTTTTAAATCTTGCTATGGAATCCTTTGTTTCATCCAATAATAATGTGTTGATTAAATAGAGAAATATTTATTGATACATACTATTGATTGCTTTTACATTTTTTAAATATTTATTCCATTATATAAAGCATTTATTTATTTTTTTAAAAGGAATCTGAATCCACTTCTCAAGTATTGAGTATAGCCCCACCTTTGTATTCTGAAATTCCTGGAACAGTACCTTTAAGTAATGCTTTGGAAAATGGTCCTCCTCCCTCATATGAAGAAGTTGTTAATCCTGAAGGTAAATATTTTTTCTAAAATACAATTATAAATGTAATGTACATCTATAAGTTTAAAAATTGTATTGGTACTTACATATAAGTGTCACCGCAGCAAAATTGGCACCACACTAATTAAACCTTGATAGATATATATATATATATATATATATATATTTAAAATCTTTTGTGTTGTATTTGAAGAGAATTCAATCAGTCAAAATATTAGGGAAAAAGGGCATGATTTTAGTGGCATCAATTAGGCTGCAGAGTGAAGTCAATACATAAGTACTAAGCTGAATTAAATTATTAACTTTCATATATCTAATATAAGCACTATGGCTGACTATACATAGTTTGAAGATAACTTTGTATGATTCATCATTCCTTGGTACTGGAATGAGGAAGTTTTGGGGTTCTATACAAGGTATAAATTTTGGTCACTTGGTTGAGGTTACAAAGTTATAATTTTTTGTACTTATGTATTATCTTATCGAGCATTTTAACCATATAAAAACTGCCACTGCATGATATGACTGAACAAACAAAATAATATTTTTGTTGATTTTTTGGATAGCATGTTTGGTTATTGGTTGACGTAATGATTGACTTTTGTTTGGCAAGTGCCAGTTATGTCACTGATGGTTATGATTGTTTGGATAATATGTAAATACTAATGTTTTTAATAAAAATTAACCTGCATTTTTATGGGAAAGAAATCCATGTGTGTATATAGTTTTTGTTAAAAAGTAAGTACTATAATTTTTTTTCCATATTGTTTCATTATTGTGCTTTCAAAAGTGTCCAGATCTTCACGGTTGAAATTTAAATATATTACAGTAGAACATCGTTTATCCGAATCAATTGGGACCGGGCACCGGTTGGATATGCGATCGTTCTGATAACCGGAAACGGAATGTGATCCATGCAGTATATGAAACTGGACACTATACGAATATTGAAAATCATCACAGGCGGGTGAGTGAGTGAATATTAACGTCGCACTGTTCAGCTACTTGAGGGCTTTTGATCATCACAAGCAGGAAACGTGCTTGAAGAAAAAGCAAAATAGGTGCAAAATATTGCAATTTTACCTCTATTGTGGAAAATAATCACTTATTTTTTGCTGTCCAATTGTATTCATATTCAATACATGTAGTTGACAAAAAAGAAAAACTGGTCCGAATATTTGACGCTCCGGATAATAAATGTTCAGATAAACGACGTTCTACTGTATTTAAATTAACAAAAATCCCACACAGTGCTGTAATTTAAACATATCTTTTCTTGATTATAAATTTCTGTGTTTTATTTATTTATTTCTTTCATTTAGGCTTTCTTTATAAACTGGAACTTTTGGATATAATTTTTTTTTATATTAACTAATTATTAAAAATATTACACTTTTTTTTCTGAAAGTTTTTATTTTAAAGAGTACAGCTTAATATTGTCTAGTTACACATGGATCAGTCCTTGAGTTTTCTTTTAATGTTCACTTGAATTCTTGGATGGATTGTCCTGTTTGTTTGAAGTTAATATCAATTAGAACTAAAAAAATGTTTCAATAATAAAAATTCATTCCTACATGTAGTGTGTAAATCATTTTAAAGCTTTTTTTTTTCGTGAAAGTTTTATTTATACTATGTAAAAATGTTTACAGATTGATTACTCAAAGTAGTAGTGCTTATTACTAGCTTGTACTTTTTCTATCTTTCTGAAAGCATAAAAATTCAATGCTGGAGAAATGACTGGCCTTTAAAAGCAGTCCAAGAATTGACCAATTTTTTGTTTTCTTCATAAAAACAAGTATTATTCTGACAAGCTATGAGTATACAAAAACAAATAGTCTGAAACAGCAATGTCTGGAAAACACAGCAAATGGGGTAGGGTATCCTGTTTGAATGCTTTCAAGTAGTTTTTGTGACTTGTACTGCAACATGTAGTCAAGCAACATCGTATAACACAATCATTTTGTCATATCTTAGCCTATACTATGGTAGCCATTTCTCCTTAAAAACTTTACTCAAATCTTTTTTCCATACCTCTTGGCATAAATTCATATGGCACCTTTCAACTTTCATGCCTTTGGACCATTTTCAACACTTTTGAGGCACAATGAAATTGCTTGTTGTCTTCAAAGATTCTGAAACACTTGAAATTTGTTTGTTTAATAATGCCATTGATTCTGTGTCTTTCATAGTTTCTGACCTTTCTTCATATTCCTTATCCTTCAAGCTAAAATCATCACTTTTGATTTGGCTGCTCTCAAGTTGAAATTCATGGAGCATGGTTGACAAAAACCTTACATGGCAGTTGATGGCGATCAGCTGCTTTTTTCTTCAAATGGAAACTGAAAAGGGAAATTTTTTATGAAATCAGCTGACAATCACAAGGCAGTAGTGGGCTCAAAATGTAAAAATAAACTTTCTTGTGGCAACTTTTTGGGGGGAGAGGAAGAGAAAATACGCTAAACACTGTCCAGGGAATGTATTTAAATAGAATATATCAGAAGTGCAAGCTTCACAGTTTTGTTCAGGCAGAGGAAATTAATTTCGTAAACTGAATTAAACTTGGGCAAGTGAAGTAAGAAGTTAAGTTTTTAATGAAATGTTTTTCTTGTATTGGCATCCTTCACTTTTTCTGTTTTATTTGAATACCATTATTTATATGATTCATCTTAAGCCATCTTTTTACTACAGGAATATAGTCCTATCCTCTTAGACAGTGGTCTTCAAACTGTGTTCCACGGAACCCTGGGGTTCCAGGAGTTAAATGAAAATTCAAAAATGTAAATGAAAGTTACATTTGTGTAGACAAAATGGATTCACATTTTCTATGAAGTTTGCTTAACCACAGGTTTTTAAAGCTCATCACACTCATTAAAATTGAAAGTTTTATTTACACATAATATAACTTTATTTTGTAAATACTTTTTAAACTTTTATTGTAATATGATAAAAGAATATTAAAAAAAAAAATTTATATGTACCACCTACCAGATAGTGAATATTTTATTGTCTATTTTCCCGAGCTCCACGGAATAATTTTACTTTTGTTAGTGCAGTGTTTTGTTCAACCCTTTTTACATTTGTGGAAGAAACACCTATAATGAAGGGGAGAGAGCAACTTGTTGACATATCAACAGATTCAATGTTAAAATCTAAATTTAAGCAAAAATAGCTCCTAAATTTTAGGTTGCAAATTCTTATACAAAACACACAGAATTCTTCACACACATATAAACATTTTAATACCATCAAGAACAATGAATTAAAGAAAAAAACATTTCTCAATACGAGTGGCTGCAAAAACAAATCAAATGCAAAATAAAATGCTACTACATATAATTCCAATAGGCCTAGAATTCTACAGTTGTAATAAAAGACAAGCACATATCCTAGCTCCTAAACATAATGCATGGGTAGGTGGCATTTGGATCACAAATTAATGTTATTAATATGCAAGTAAAGTATGTTAATAGTTTTTGTTAAAAAATTTTAATAAAAAATACAGTATTTTTAAATTGTCTTTCCATAAAGTTCCTATAACATATTAATCTACTTTAAATATTGTTTATAGAAATATTCTACTAAGGTGAAGAAGAATGGGGTTCCCCAAAAAGGCCTTAAGTGCTCCGTGAGTCGAAAAAGTTTGAAGACCAGTGCTCTAAGATGTTTGCCTGCATGCATTTATCAATTAGACATTGTTTTTGTTATTTTACTCTATCATAATATACATTTATGCTGTTAAATTAAAAATTTTAAGCAATTTCATGAATTTTTTAAAAAATTTTACTCATTATAATTTTAAGGGTTACAAAATTAACTTTTGTTATAATTAAAATTATTATATTATAATTTTTTATTTATTTCAATATTTACAATTTGAAAGTATTATAACTAACTAATTGAAATCCCTTAATATTGTAATTTCAGGAGTAAAACTGAATTAGTATTGTGTATTTTCTTATTACATATAGTAAAATTTTTTTTTTCATTTAATTTTTATAATTGTAACAATAATGAAATTCATGAAGAATAAACAAATATTTTGGGTCATATTTATTTTATTACTTTTTTCATATTTATGCTTTTGTTTTAGATATAGACATTTTATACAATTATTTTTATACTAATTTTTACATTTTGTATTTTAATCAGCATCCCCTCCAACTTATCAATCTCTATTTGGGCAAGTGCGGGAAGCTCGAAAAAATTCTTCTGGTTTTATGGATTTTGTGAAAAAAGTTGTAATTTTATTACTTGGAACAAGTATGTTGGAAATATATTTCCTTTCACATCAATAATTTTTTTTTATTAATTTCATTGTATTCAATATTAAAACACACCTTACTTTTATCTTCATAAAAATGAAAAAAAGAATGTAATTTTTCTTTAACTATATAGGTTTAAATTTCTTTTGCACAGATAATTTAAATTAAGTATTTTTGAATTTTTGCCATAAGATTAACTATGAAGAGCATCAAGAAGTTTGATTCTTAGATACATAAGAAAATTTTTTCTATGCAAAGCAAATTTTTCTGTAATAACAATTGCTGAAAGAAGAAGGAGTTGGAGCAAAATAATCTTTCAAATTAAATAACAGTAATTTTATTTGTGAAATTATATGTAAAGAGTACGTAAAGCATTGATGAATATTTTTGAAAAAAAAATTGTTTTGAACAATATTTTATTTGTATTTCTTGAAAATTGCAATTTAACATTCATCAGATAAAATGATTTAAAAAGGGAATGCCAAAGATTACAGTATTCATCTATTAAAAAATAGTGATTTATTTTTTTATAAAATTGCATATTTCACTTTCAATATTTTATATTAAAGAATTTCTTCTTTCATATTTTATAATTTCCTAATATAACAATTAATTGGCAACTATTAAAACCTGCAAAAAATTTTATAAATGTTGTGAGATTATGTATTGAAGTAAAGAATATTTCTAATTACTAATAAAATTGCTGATATGATGTATTTATTAACATTTGTAATTTGAATTATTTTATTTATTGCAGTTGGTTGCAGTATAATTTTAGGAATCACTATTGTTGTTCCCATTTCAATGATCCTTGTTGGTATGCTTTTGATTTTATTTTTGGAATTGGAAGTTAATTTTTCATCCTTATGTAATTAATTAGCTACAAGTACTAATTTGCATCAGAATTTACAATACATATTGATTTCGAATTTGTTTTATTAATTATGTTTTTTTTTTAAATTTTGATAATTAAAGTGGTTTTTTTTTTGTTCTTGACTTAGTTTTATATCAATTATCATTAATCTGCAAAATTTTCGTTAGAAACACTTTTTTGTTTGTTTTTTGTTTTGCATGCTGCTGACTTACAAAATGAGATTTTCTTCATTAAGTATTGTTTTCATAGTAGTATTTCTTATATTGTTTCTTATTAAAAAACTTGAATCAATCTTTAACCTATCATGTGTAGTGTTTCCCATTATTTTTATTTACCATTTGGTAAAAAAAAAAAAAAATTAAGTAATTATTTAAAAACAACTTTTAGTAGAGAAGTACAAGGGTCATTCAGAAAATTAAGACCATTTAGCTATGCAAAATGAAAAACACAATATTTATTGGAAAAAATAATTCTGTGTGTTACATTCTTGAAGCTTCTTTCATTTCTCTACATAATCTACCCCTTATTTAAACATTTTTCATATCTATTTTTGAGCATCAGAATTCTTATATTATACTGTTCTACTGCATTCAAACAAAACGCCGATATTCTGGACCTTTCTATTCTTGATAATCTTCTTTTCTTTAAGCTGACAGAAAAGATGGTGAGTTTCTTGTCAGTAAATTTTCTGTAAGATTAATGAGAAGTTGTAGAATGGAATTAGATACATGGGAATTCTGAAGCTCTTGAACAAATATGACATTTTTAAATGTAGGAAGTGATTACGTAGAAAAGTGAAGGAAGCTTGATAGTACCCAGCAGAATTTTTGTTTCTCCCATTAAAAATTGTGTTTTTTATCTTGTATGACTAAACAGTCTCATTTTCTGGATTACCCTTATGTAATAATCTGATTTTCAAATCAATGTAAAAAAGCTGAGAAGTTGTTTGAACTTATTGTGATAATAATTTAATTTTATCATTTAATAATACTTATATGATGTACTTTTAAATCCTGATACTTAATTGGACTTAAAAAAATTGAACTGGTAGATCTATAGGCAAACAACATGCTTATCAAGGTTAAACAGCATATAGTTAACTTGTATGTTATTACCTCTCTCCTGTTTTTGAGTTTTCTAGACTCCTTAATTGGGATGTAACCTTTGTATTAGACCATGCATCTGCATCCCGTCAGATAAAAATTAAGTCTTTTAAAAGAGCAGCATGTTAATGGGAAATGACTGGCAAAACTTGGAAAGTCTGATACAGAAACTCATTCTTTATTAAAAAAAATTATATGGTCATGAATGATTATCATAAAATCAAGTCTTTTAAGTTGTTTAAATGTTTCTAAGAGCAACAATAATAGGTTTAAGATTATCAACATCTAGAATAACTAATGTCATGATGGATAAAAAAATGTGGAAAAAATTGAATTCAAAAGGACCACAGATTGTGTATTTGTGTAGTTGTTGAAACTGGAAATTAACTAACTAATTAATAAGCATATTTTACATAAAAATTGCATTTTGCATGTTTGTAAACAGTGCCAAAGAATCTCATATTTGAACAAAATAATTCTCCTGATTCTCTTTGACACTTTGAAAACCATTGGAAAGGATTCTAAATTTTTGCAAATTATATCATGTAAGGATTTATATTTTCTTTATTGTTAATCCACCAACTAATGGCCATTCAATGCATTTGAAGAGCTCCTTACAAAGAAAGAAGGAAGCTCAAATTAAAATTATGTGTAATGGCAATTGTGTTTTTCAATATTCATGGGGTTTTGTATGTAAATTGAAAACGTGGAAGATCCAAACTAGAAATCAGTAATATTACCTAGAAGTCCTAATTAATCTCCTTGAGCAAATAAAAGAAAATGACCTAAATTGTGAGAACAAAAGTAATGAATTCTTTTTGTCTGGCCAATATTGCATTGTCTGTCAAGATATCTCTTATGCTATAATAGAACATCTATCCTATTTACCTGTCCTTACCTTGTATGACTTCTATTTCCCAAGATAAAATCATTCCTGCAAGGAATAATATTTGAGACAGTTCAAGTTGTAAAAGAACAAAATGATAGAAATCAAGAGCATGCTTTCTCAAAATGACTTCAAGCAGAGTTTTAACTTTAGAAAAATTCACATGGAGAACATGCACACATTTCAGTGGCCAAAGGATTACTCGTGTGCATTAGTGTTTACTGCATTCTTTTGAGATTTGTTGAATGTTTGAAATTTGTATGCTCATAATGGATACAAAACCATTTCAAGAATTATAGGATGCCTTGTGGACTGGCAGATTAATGTTTTTTATAAAAAAATTTCCAGCTCTTTAAATTACAAGGGCTTAGAAAACAGTTGATCAGGAAAAATTTATCAATTTGAAATATAAATTAGAAAGTATTAAAAGAGATAAATTAACTGAGTCAAAACTGGAGATTGCAGAAATGAAGCTCTTAAAACATGGAGTTCCTTGCTTGAAAATTTTTAGTGTTAAAAAAAATATATAAGTGTGTGTGTGGCAAAAATATATAAGTATTTTCCTATATTTACTCATGTAAATTGCTCACTATCTATTATTATTATTATGAATCTAGTAAATTGCTCACTATTTTTACTATTATTATAAACCCAGTTAAGTTAAATTTTAAAAGTAATCTTAATAATTGATACCCAAGTACTGCTTGTGTTTTATCAAAAACAAGAAAATACCTTTTGTGATTCATCTATCTTCTGTGCAAGAGACATCACTAACAGTGATGAGGGATTCTTCAATTTACATGGATGTTATGTATTGACAACTAGTATAATTATGATTGTAATTTAATTCTTCTGGCACCTTTTTTATGTTGTTTCATATAAATCATAATTTAATTATAATGTGATTCTACACGGAATGAAAATATAATACAGAGGTTTTCTATGATAATTAGTTCATATATTTACTTTTATTATACACACAAATGAAATGCTTTCAATTTCAAAACAAATTATTTTGAATATCTCTTAGATTATAAGTAGTACCGCTCACAGACATGAAAATAGTTATTACCTATGTCATACATCAGGGATTGGCAAATGTGTGTCTTAAGTGTTAATCTTTATTTCATAAACTTTGACACATTTTCCAAAAGGTTTGTCATTCCTGTCCTAGAGCATCCTAAACATGAACTATAAGAGTTCAAACGCACAGAGAGAATGAGCAAGCCAAACTAGATATATAATAACTTCCTCATAAAGGTAATTCTTTGTTAACCAAGCTTCTTGTGGTTACTATCACTTGTAGAATGAAGAAATCATCCACAGCAATAACACAAGAATAAACATAGTATCTTTTATCTGAGCATTAATCATAAGATTTTATATAAGTCATTTCAGCCATCCAAAGAAATATGTACTCATACGTATACTGGATCCACAGGATCTGTGTCTTTCATAGATATGACTGGGATAATTTCTTGGCTGCTGCTAGACTGAGTATGGAAACAAATTCTGTACTGATCTGTAAATTTTACTGACCTCAGTCATCTTGTTCTTTATTTGATATTTATCTGTACCCAATTAAAACTTTCATTTTGATGGCATGATGTTAGAACACACATTGTTGTATGCTCTACATAGACTTTTTTTTAAAAGTCTTTTGCATTCAGTTGATCTTAATACATGCCTTTCAGTCACTGTTAGAAGATATCTGAAGTTGGCTGGTGTAGTAAATCTGTACTGGATTGTAATTAACTGCTAATAAGATTTGTAGCTTTAAATCTTGCTTGGCTGTATTTTCTAAAAACTGATTTTTCTGAAAATGCAGCTAATAAATTTAAAAGAGCTTTCTTTTAATCATCTTGCTACATAGAATTAACTTAAGTCATTTTCTATTTGAAAACAGAAACTTCATTGGGATTCTTTAGATAAACAAGATCTAATAGTATTTAAAAAATGTGTCTCACAGTTTCACTAATCAAGTAAAAACTGCAAACATTTTTAAAACCTATTTTTGAAAAAATGTCCCAAAATTTTAAGTAGCTCTATTGATTTTTGTATCATGCTCTAAAGTAGCATTTTTTTTTTTTATGTATACTTCATAATTTGTATTATAATCCTTTATTTTTTTTTCAACATTTTTTAAAAGCAGTGTGTTTTATTGTTTTTTAAGTGTCAAATAAAAAAATCAATGAATCCAAAGTACTTTTCAGCTATAGACAGTACATTTGATGAAGGGGGGAAAAAAGCTAACCTTATTAAATTATTTCATATTCGTATGAAAGGAATATTTTTTTTCTTAATTTTAGTCTCTCAAAAATTGCAAATTTATTATTTCATTTATACGCAAAATACATTGTCTATCTCTTTAAGTAATTCACTTTGTTCATATGATCTGATATAATTCAGATATTCAAATATGAAAACTGCATTAGAATTTTTTTTTTATTTATGTAGTTTCATACTGTGTGTATTTTCGCCTTTTGTTTTGTCCTTGGAAAATAAATCGAAGTAATTCAGTATTAGAAAACATTTTTGATTTATTTTATGTATTGTAATACAAATTAATTTTTATGATCTTTTAATGTGTCTTATTAAAACAATTTCCAACTGGTCACTTGTCTGGTAAAAATAAATTGCTGTCTTTCTTCCATTCTTAGCTTTGCTGTTTGAACAGACCATACAATTGTAGTTTTTTCATTTAGGGTGAGGTACTAAAATTTGTTTTCTATCAAGTAGATTAACCAAATCTTATGTAAATTTTCCTCCACTTGTTTTTTGCTTGTCTGAAATCTCTCTCTTAGTACAGAACTAAATTACATGTAAAAGGGAGATGAATTAAATGTATCATACCACCATGACAACTACAAACCACACTGATCGATTAACAAAGTTTGGCAAACTATTGCTAAATGGGATCTCATATGCCATATAGTGTTTTACAGCAGTTTACTGTCACCATCTATGGTGTGTTTCAAAGTAAATTAATGTTTTTATCTCCAGTTTAACATACAAATGTAAAGTGTTAAAAAGGAAACTTGTGCATTTGAAAAGAGTTTTAGTTATTAACCAAAGGTTAATTTTTTTCTTCATGAATAAGTATGCATTTTTCTTTTTCATAAATCTTTGAATTTCTTCCTTTACAGGAACTAATTATTTTGGTGAATGTCCTGTTGAACAGTTTATTCCTGTATATTTAATTGTTGGAGGAACATTTGGTGTTGTGAAAAATGTGCTTGGTTTCTTTTCTCGCTGGAAGACAAATGAAAATGAACAAGAACGTTTAATCCATCGCTCTCGAGATAGCATTTTAAATTGTTTTCTGATTGCTTGGTTTATTACAGGTAAGTTTTACATTAAACTTATTCATTTCAGCATTCTCTTATTTTGTATGTTTTTTAAAAATTTATAATTAGTGAGTATATACATTTTTTAAAAAAATCTGTACAATGGTACACTTTTTAAGAACATTTACATGTTTGAAATTTTTTTTTTTTTTTGCATAACTAAAGTATTTTAAGGATGAAAAACTTTTTGTAGAATTAAAAGGTATGAATTTTTAAAGCATAAGATATTTATTTGATTATGGCAGAAAAAAATAATTCACAAAGAATGTTATAAGTTTGATTGAAAACTCGCCTAATTAGAAGTAGTATGTAAATATTCTTGACAATTTTTTTATAGTTATAAATTGCATTTTTAAGAAAAGAGACATTTATCAAATCAAAGAAATATATATATATCGAATTAAAGAGCAATAATTATTGCTTACATTATTCTAAACTGAATTGTGAATGGGACCTGATTTTTAAAATGCATTATCTGAGTATTAAGAATATATCATAATGAAGAATGATCCTATTGAACATATATAAACTAATAATTGAATTAAAATAATTATATTTATATTACCTCTATTACAATTAATCAAAGTACTAATATATGATACAATAATCCACTTATGAAAGCGAAATTTTATTTTAACAGAAAAATAATATAATTCAAAAGCATACTGGGTGTGTTATTTAATGAAATGCATTTGGCAAGCAATAAATTTGAAATGATCTTATTCTTAAACATTATTTTCTTAAGCAAAGATTCCTTAAAGAAAAGTTACTTGATTGTAACAAAATTTCACATGCTGATATTTTACAAGAAGGTTATGAGAGAGCAGGGTGGATTCTTAGAACCAAGAAAATATTAATTCAAAATAACGGAAAGAAGACATTTTATCCTTCCATCAATGTGAGACTGTCAGGCCATCTTTTATTTACTAATTACAAAATGATCCAATTTTTCACCGGACATGGTAACTTTAAAAGTTGTTCAAATAAATTTAATTTGGTTTCGTCTTCTTCCTACAACTATGGTGTTGATGGTGAAGAAAATGTTGAATGTGTACTTCTTTTATGTTCTAAGTTTGTCAGTGAAAGAAACATTTTAAGTCTGGCACTTAAAGGCATTAATATAAATTGGCTTCCAGATTTTCACCGACTTATTTCCATCAAAACCATTTTGACCATTTTTGTAAATTCATTGTAAATATATGTAATCATTTGTAACTTTTGAATGTTCCTCTTTTTTTAAAAAACTTCCTTTTGTAATGTGTTTTATACTTCTACAAACCTTGTATGATATCTTTTAGTACATGGGAAATTGCAAATGTTTTTTTTTTAATGGGCAAATGATTACATTTTTGAAACTAATGACTTAAAAACTATCTTCATATTACTATATCTGATCCTAGGGAATAAGAGAAAAGTTCAAATTTTAGGAAGAAACTTCCATTTGAGATTAATTATATTTACCCATTTTCATTGTATTAATGGCTTAAATAGGAGTCCATGCACATTGTAAAATTGTATTACCATATAAAAGACGGTGTGCAATTAGTTAAAGGATACAGGATGATCAAGAAGAATTTTTTATGTGTTGAGTTATTCTACAATGTCAGGATAATAACCTTCTTTTGATTTATTATTAACAATGAGAGAGACAAGTGAGACATTAGTGACTACAAAGATTATAATTAGGTGACTTAAAGAACATGTCAATATGAGTTCATGATGCCCAAAGTACTTATTGTAACTGAATTATTTTCAGTGATGGTGCATCACTGATCGGGTTTTATCCTAAATTGAGGGAATAAAAATATATTTGGATATGTGTCAAGGACAGTAGTAGATTACTAATCTGACTCTCATATGACCCAACAACTAATGGTTATAGTCTGTTCCCCTTTTTTAACTGTCAAACCTCTTTAATTTTTCTGTAATATTTGTAGTGTTTGGTCGTGTATGAAGAATTTTCTGTATCTTGTTCTTCCTTCCTTAGCACTTGAAATTTGTTATTTCTGCAGGCTAACCCTCTTCCCCTCCAAAAAAGAAAAAAATTCATTGTAATGTCCTTTTGCTTGTCAGCACTTGCTGTCTAAATTGCCAAATTTCTGTCTCAATTATGCACATTTGAGGTCTGATGAACTGAGGTACTCTAACCACCTCATAACTCACTTGTCATTTGTTAAAAATTTGAAAAGAAATCATGTTTACATAACAGTCTCTGTTTGTTAATGGTTTCCATTATATGTAGGTACATTTTTTGAATAAAGCCTTCTGTTATATAGATATTTTATATGCTTTTTTTTTTTTTGTATAAGATCATTTTGAGTTTTTCCTATTTGGATAATGCTTTCAAGAAAATCTAAAGCAAGCGCATCAAGCTTTTAGACTTCAAGGAATAACTTCTTGTATCACTATCATAGCAACGCATGACAAGAATTTTGAGTAAAAATATCATAGCTTAGTCTTTAATTTCTAATTAAACACAATTATTGATTACTAACCACAGTATTTGTCAGTGAACTGTAACCAGTCTTGTAGAATCGATGTACGCTTCTGCTGATATTGAAACAATACATATTATACCTTTTAGTTTTCTATTATCCTGCTTGGTGAGCTTAGGATTATATTAAAATGTATCCTTTAAGAGTATTAGAGAGTTAAGTATATCTTTATGAATTTATTCTGTATCTGTTAAATTTAGGACCACAATTTATATATATTTAAAGGTTTTATAATTATTCAACTTTGTTTAGTATTATTCACCTATAGTGATGTTGCATTCAGTAAATCTTAATTGAAATTGAGTGATTTTAAAACTGAATTGCCAGCTAACGTTAGTATTTACAAAACAAGTGAAAATTGGATTATGAGGATATAAGATATGAAATAATCTATATGTACTTTATGTGTAATGTTATTTATTTATTAAAGTTGTATGACAAAACATCTTTACATATCTAACATAGTCACTATGATTCAAATCACAAACAGTACTACTATGAAGATTAATCAAGAAACGAAAAACTATATAACTACTGTAAAATACGGCATATAACACACTCTGCCATGCACCTATACCAGGGGTGGCCAACCTTTTTGGATCAATGTGCCATTTTTTCTAAAAAAGTGTTTAATGGTGTATAGACATGCCGTCAAATAATTTTGACTTGTGATTTTTGGAAAAATAATAAAATTAATACTAACCACTCAAAACTCTTTATTTGCTATTAAAAAGTACATTTTGCATTGTATAGCAGTAAATGTTTTGGGTATACGTGTAATTCAAATTAAAGTAACATTAGTGTGACTTCAGTTGTTGCCGATCAGATGACAAATAACTTATATTAGGATTGTAAAATGTTACTTTTAGCAGAACACATGCTGAATTAGAGTCATCTGCCAAATGGTTTTCTAAGTGAGTCTTAAATGTTATTCATCTCTGAAAATAATGATTTTCGGGTATAGGTAGATGAAAATATGGTTAAAAAAGCATGAGCCAGCTTCTTCAAACAGTTAAATGTATCTGGAATTGAATTCCATGTTTTCAAAATTTTGTTGCTGACATTTTTACTTATATTGCTTTTTAATTTTCTGTTTCAGTCAATTCCAACATTTTTCTTGTTTTAATAAATTTTTGAATCCATATTGAACTAGACTGGAAATCAAGCCCAGTTGCATTTCAAATTCTTCAATTTCTTCCAATTGAATTGGAGCAAGTTAAGTTTATCAACTGAAGTCTCATCAGGGCACATAATAATTATGGAAATAAGTTCTTGATTAAATTTTTCTTCGTCTGATTTTTTCAAGTTTGGGAAGTACTTGTAGTTTCTTGTAATAATGTCGTTTCTGAAAATATGCAATTTAGCATCAAAAGCATTAAGATCCCTCTTGAAGATAATATTTTTTATTTGTCTTGAAATTACATTAAATTCTTTGCAAGGTTGGCATATGTCTGTAAAAACGCGACTTATTACTCGCGTTTATTCATAATACTTCATAGTGAACTTTGTTATTTTGAACTAAAATGCTAACCGTTTTGATCGCAGATGTGCCCAAGTAATTGTGTCGCATGCAATTGCTTTGCCATCCCTAACCTATACTTTCAAGCTGCAATTTTTAATTTTTAAGTATATTCTCTGTATAACACGCACCCCCTTTTTTATGAAGAAACCTGAAATGTATGTGTGCAATGCTCTTATTTTTGAAGAAAAAAAAATAATATATTTCTAGAACTACAGCCCTTTAAGTTCATAAGGAATGTCATTTCTTTTAAATAAACAGTATTTCAATATAGTTAGAACTATAATTTTTTTATTTTTAAAGCTCTCATTTTCATATCTATCATATTATGTACACTTGTTAATTTAGATTTTATCTTTAGTGTTAATCCCTTCCAGGTTCATTTTATTTCGGGATTATGGGTAAAAAAATGTCAATTTTTTTATGCTTATTTTCATACATACATAGCTTTTTAAACATAATAGCATCTTATTTTAAATCTATAGCTGAAAACACTGTATAGTGCAACTATCTAGTAGCCAGAAAAGTAAACAAAAGCATTCGAAACCATAAAAAGCACATGTGAAATAATTTGGGAAAGACTGATTGCACAGTGGAAAATTTCACAGTGCCTGAGCTACACTCGGGATGAGCCAGGATGTTACATTTTGCCTGCCCAAGTTCAGCTCGGGAAAAACCAGGAAGGGGTTAAAGGGCATGTTATACATTGGGTTTTATGGTACAGGCAATTCTTTCTGCATGACTTTTTTCATAAGAAGTGGGCTGTGACTGCTTTTAGGATATATTATAGTATTAACAATTAACTTGAACTATTAAAGTTGTTACTTAGTTAAAAAAGTAGATTCAAACCAGTAGATTCAAAATATTTATTATTTATACAAAAAAGCTTAAAAAACATGCTTTATTTAAAAAACAATTAGCACTATTCCATAATTTTCCTCAACTTTATTCTTTTACCTTTACTAAACAAACCAAAAAAGTCACACATTGTTCGTTTCCGTTCTTTTATTAAAAAAGAATGCTCTTTGAAATTAGATAGGTGAGAAAGTTCAGACATAATAGGCAGATTGAAAGTTGGAATATCACCAGCAGTTCACATATTTGATCCCCTGCTTTTCTCTTTCACATGATTAGCTTTTGTTATGTGTCATGTTCAGGTTGCTACAGAAACTAAGTCATCCCTTGCTAATTAATCCAGTTTTCTATTTCATTGGAAAAATTGTAATGCAGCAAACAATTTATCTGGAATTATTTTTACTTTCATTTTCACGCACTTTTTAAATGTTGTCTTAAGAGATTGGTGTGGTGACTAGATATATGATGAAATCATCACTAGAAAGGATTTTGAATGCCCAACATTCAAACTAAGGAATTTTTGGCTAAATAACCTTTCATCTCACAAAGATCTGTTAATGAGCTGTTTCCAAGAATAATATGAGATGTAATTATGCTCCTCTGACAAATATAAGAGTTTTTGTGAAGTAGCAGAAATGATAGATTAAAAAAATTAAATATTTTTATGAAAAAGCTTCTAATCCAATAATTTTTAAGTACAGAATAGAATAGTTAAATAATAAGTATCATGATTATTATTTTAGTTTAAGGAAATACCATTGTGATATAAACTGATCTTCATTCATAAAAAAGATTGATATCCTAGAAAGAATCTGCTCTGCTTTTTGACATAGCACATAACTTTCCTATTTTTATGAACTGCAGTTGTCAAAAAGAATGTAAAATTGTGTGGTTGTCATTGTAATGATGAAGTCAAACAAATTCTCTTATTTGAGTTACATTTTATGTTTTTACAAATTAAGCATGGTTTTGAAACTTTTGGATTGCTTGATTTGTGCAGGAAATGAATATGTTAATTAGCAAATGTTTTTACACTTACTAAGTACATATGGGAGTTTCTGATATCTCAAATGAATGATAAGGATCCCTTCAAGCTCCTAGTACATCACCAATCAAAAGACTCAAGGCAAATTACAATTTATCCTAAAAACGTCATGGGTCAATGATCATTACGGAGTCTGATCTAATTAGAGCATCAATAATTTCATCTGTCCTTCAAATAATGATATAAGTGACTTGGGTATAGGTTTTCAAAACTCGTCCTGTCAGACAAATTTGATTAACTTGATGTCAAACATGTGACTGAGGCAAGAGACAGTATCATTAGGAACACTCTTTGTCCCTAATTTTAATACCTGAATTCTCAAAATTCTGAGGGATAAAATTTCAAAATATTTATAATTAAAAAAATGTTTTTCCAACTTCTTGCCCAAACAACAAAAATTTTGAATTTGCTGGTTTTTCCCTTGCTCCTCTTATACTTTCACATTTACAACAATAGTATTATGGCATTTACAAGTTAAATAATTATAAAAATATTAAGAAAAGTAGTGAAATTCACCATTTTCAAAACTTTAAGCATAATGTGCAAAGAAAAAAAATATTTTATTTGAAAATATTTTTTAAAATTAATTAAAAGTGATTGAATGAGAGAGAAAGAGTTTTGGATGCTCTACTATACATATAATAATAACAAAGAATATAAAGATGTAATTATTTAAGTTCTGTTTGAAGAAGTCTTAAATATATCGTTCTTGTATTGTAATATAATTCATCTGGTGTAGTAACTATTCTTTTTAACATGCTTTTTTAAGTTTCACTTGTATGTAATGGAATATTTGAACTTTATTTTTACCTTTAAAAAGTCAGATTAATTCGAAATTTTGCACACTTGTCAAGGACTGATGACAATACAATAATTTCATAATTTTGTTAAATTGTCCTGATCAGGATTTTAAGGATTTCGAGATTTGGCGATTCATTCATTATATCATTTCCAGATTTGACTACTAAAAGATTGAGGAGCAACCCTAAAACCGCAAATGCTTGTGGTTAATACAATTAAAACCCAAAAAAGTGTTTATGTGAAAAAGGGTAGGGTGGGTGTGTAGTTTTCCTGAAAATGGAAATAAAAAAAGGACTCGTGCATGTGAATATGGGACTCATCTGAGGCCCCTTAAATGGAGAGAATAAATACCTTTCAGATCCATTCCATCGAAGAGCAAGACTAATTTCAGCAGCCACATAATTCCGGCTCCAAATATCAAACTCAAGGATAAATTCAACAAAGAATAAAGATAAATTCAACAAAGAATAAATGATAGTTTTAAAAACTAAAAAAAAATAGGCTTTTATTGTAGATCGAACTAAAAGAGTGAAAATAAATTAGTTTAAAAAAAACTAAAAAACTCACTTTTGTAGTGCATCAAAGTAAAAAAATAACTCTTAATATAAGAATAAAATGATTAACAAGAAAATTAATGTCATTGTGGTAAAAGCATGGGGTGCTTTGTACTACATTTTTGCACTCAGCATTTTGGAATAGAACTAGTAAGAAATTATAACAATTAATATAGAGCACCCCACGCTCTTTTATCCCAATGATATTAATTTTCTCGTTAATCATTTTGTTCTTACATTAAGAGTTATTTTTTTACTTTTTAGTTTGATTCACTATAAAAGTGTGTTTTTATGTTTTTTTAAACTGTAATTTAATAATATCTTTATGCAATTAACAATATTATAATCCTTATGCATTTCATCCTTTATTATTTGGTTTTTCTTAGGCTGCATTTGGACATATAAAGTGTATGAACCTGAATATGAAGATGAAAAAAGCCCATTTTACTGTAACAAGACACTCTATTTGTTTGCATTTTGGCTTGTGACTACCACATTTATAGTTGTGGGTTTAATGAGTGTGTTTATAATGTGTTTTGTTGTATCTTCAGTTGTTACTACAATTGAATGATGCTTTTATAAGCAGTATAGTCATTACATTTTTTAACTTAGTGAACATATTTTTATTGCTGTTGCTCTCTTTCTACTTATATTCTGTTTTATTTAAATGGTAAAAGCCTTTTTATTACATTAATTAAAGTGTGTTATAATATATTCATGTATAAAGCTAAACATGTTTTTTTTAAAATTGAAATATTAAGTACACTACTTTGTGTGTGTGTAATATTAAGAACACAAGTTGGATTTCTTACCCCCCAAATGCTTTTATTGTACCTCAAACGAGCTTGATGTATGTATATATATTTATTTATTTTTAATATTAAAGTTTATACAATTTCTAAGAACACTTTTATCCAAGGATTTTGCCTTTTGGTCATGCAAATAAGCCTCCTCCCCATATGCTGAACAAAGTATTTTTATTGAACCCATTAATATTTATATATTTTCATATATATTCAATGAAATGTTCAAAGTTCCAATTTGGCAACTTTTTTTTCTTACATTGAATAATATATATAATTTATTAATTTAAAAATATATATGACTTGTTTAAAAATGTTTATGTAGCAAAATTAAAAGCTAAAAGAGAGTATGTTATGCCAAATATCAGATATGAAATATTTTTAAATCAGATATCACTAACGATATTTTTCTGTTGAATTGTTTTGTTTTCTATTTATGTCTTTAAAATTTGATGGATGCTTTTTAATCTTTGATTAAGAATGCAAGTTTAAAATTGTAATTTTAATGTCTGTTGGTAAAATAAATGGTCAATCTTTTAATTATAGAAATTTTAAAAATAGAATTTTACTATGCAGCATTTAATGAGGTTAAAAAATATAGTCCAGGAGTGAATCTCAGCAATTATCTTTATATTTATATTGATGAGTTAAAATATTCAATAATAAAAGAGAGTAGTAAAATTATATTTTGTATTTTTTTCACCCTCAGATAAGATGCTTGTCTCAAATTCTCCTGAATTGTTATTTTTGTTGGAGAAGAAAATGTATTTATAGTAAATTGAGAGTGAAAATTTTATGCTTTATTTCTTTAAAACTTAACTAAATGAAACTAGTTAAAGTTAAACTTTAATATCAAACATTGTGTTTGGTTTATTAATTTAAGTTTAATAATGTAATAACAAGGCTTTTACTGTGTGTTGAACACTTTATGATATATTCTTTTCCCTCCCCCCTTTTTTTCTTGTGATCAAATGATATAAACTAGTATTTTGTACAATTTTTTTAAAAACCTTTTTAAATTTCCTATGTATGTATTGCAATTTGCCTCCCTCACTAAAATTTAAATGTGACATAATAAAAATGAACTCTAGAGTGTTTCTTTGTTGCAGCATTAACAAGTGGCAATAATTTTGAGTAAGGGATCTTTATTCTCTTTGAGGCTAGTTTCAGTTACGAGCTTAAACAGCTTTCCTTGAGTGATTTGAAAGCTTTATCTTTTTTTTCTTGCAGTTAGGATAGTTAGATCTTGATTTTATTTTATATATTCCTTTGTTTGGGGGGGTACTCTCAATATGTTTAGGCAGTTAGTTATGTTATTTGTTTTTTCCTGTTTCTTAAATAATTGCAGCTATAAAATTGAATATTAGTGTTGTTTTGTGAAGATTAGTATTTTGTTGTTTAGTTTAAAATTTTAAAATTTGTTTTCATGTGTATGAGCTGAAATACACCTTATTGTTCTGTTGATTGTTAAAAATTTTATTGTAAAATGTTTTAATATTTTCTAAGTTGCAGAGTTTATTTTAATTTTTTGTTTTTATTTTATAAAATCATGGTAAGGTATTTTCTGTGATACGTCTCCTTACTTCCCTATTCAAGATATTTTTAAATTTTGATGAAGTATCTTTTAAAGATTGCTTGTTTTAATGTTTTGTAGTCTTTAGAACTTTGGCATTTCTGAATTTTTATTTTCCAGAAAATGATTGCTTTATCATTTTTAAGACTCTGTGTCTTTTGTAAATATTAAGACAGAATCTTTCTCTAAGTGTGATGTCCTGATAATCAATACATGTCTTTTTGCATGTTTGACTGTTTTTATTATTGCACTGATAATTTGTATCTGTGTAACTTCATGCAATGCAATATTATTAGATATATGCTATTTACAAGTATTGTATTTCTATTATTTAAACTGAAAGCATTTTATAATTGCAGTATAAAATTCGTATAGATAAATGTAATATAAGCACAAAACTTATTTAAAATTTATTTTATCAAGAGTTTTTCAAAAAAAGAATTTTTTTTTCTAGTTTGAGTATTTTATTTGAAAAGGAGACATAAACAGATATTTTTGAATGTTATTTAATCTTTGCATAATTTAATTTTAAAAATATACATTGATTGTTATGGAAATTGTGTTAAGACATTTGAGCACATATTTTTTTGTCTTTTTAATGCACTGGTTTTTTTATATTTGCATCAAACAACCCTGTAATATTTAAAAGTTGATGCTTAAAATTTTTAAACTGATTTTATGTGTTAGTTAATTTCTTTTTGCTTGATATATTCATATTTACAAAAGATTTATGCATACATGCATTTGTATGTTATCAATATAAGTTATTAAAATTATAAAAAAGATTTGGTAACTTGAAATTATATATTTGTAAGAAACATTTTGTAAATTAAATTTTTTTTTTAATATCTTAAAAAGATTTTTCAATGTTTGATCATACATATTAAATTTAATGTCACTGTTAGATTTACTGCTTTTTTTCTGCATCTTTTCACATTTGTAGAAAACTTCACTTTTTAAAAACTTCGCTGCAAATAAAATTTTAAATGCATCACTTGTTAAATTTTAATATAAAAATAAATTATCCTTGAGAAGACTAATTTATGAAGCAGGTATTTGCTCAACATTTATGCATACTATCCAAATTGATTGCTTTGGAAATGCTTACTTTTGAAGTAATTCTTCACTCGCTTTATAATTTCTTTATTCAGCATTTTATATCAATGTTTATAAATGTATTAAAAATCATTCACACGCTTCTTAGAACTGCTTCATATCTGCAAAGTAGTTAAAAAAGAATGTTATAAAAGCATAATTTTTATTTGGTTTTTCTCTTTATCATTTTGATGCTCTGCATTTATATTTATTTTAACTAAAATGTAAGGATTTTATTAGGCCATTTTGATCTAACCTAACATATTCAATTATACAAAATGAGCTAATTTAATTTATAAATTGATGCATATAATACCATCTAAGTACAAATTTTAAATTAATTTATGTTTTAAAAAAGTATGCGTGTTATTTGAATGCTCAACTAAAGAAATATGCAACAATTGTGATTGATATTATTAGTAAAGATTATTTGAGTCAAATAAAAATAACAAAATTGAGAATTTGACTAGGATAAATATATTTTTTTTTTGTACTGAATAATGTTATTTTGAAGCTTTTTTTCGGTGAAAAGTAATGTTTTTTTTAAGAATTTAAACTATTTTTTTTATTACAGTTCTATTTCATTATTAGGATTAATCAGTGTTAAAAATGAAATTTTTTAAAACTATTGCAACTATTTCTTTTTTAGTAAAAAAACATGCTTAATGTATCAAGTTTAATAATTTTGTAAAGCTGAAAGAGTTAAACAATTTTTTATTTCAGAATATTTATTAAATGTAAGGATCACTTTTCCTGAACTGAAATTTTAATATTCTGCTTTGTAAATATTTCGATATTTTTAATTATTTTCTTATGTAGTTTTTTGCATACATTTTGAATTATGT
>BMAV01021268.1:206016-216900 GCA_019973955.1 Trichonephila inaurata madagascariensis | reverse complement strand
AGTGATCCGTCACTGCCATGCGCACAATTTGCCTGACCTCACGTGAAATGGTGCACTGAGGTGGATGTGATCGACAACGTCGGTCCATCGTACCCTCCTGCATCCAACGGTCACATATCCGCATTACAGTTGTTTGGTTTCGTCCAACACAACTACCGATTTTCCTGAAAGATAATCCACAATTTTGGTAGGCTACTATCTTTCCTCTGTCGAACTCGTACTTGATCAAAAGCTTATCGCTGTTTTCTACGAGACATAACTGATCGTTTTTTGAAAAAATCACAAGAAAAACACAATTGCCGAAGAAATCTTCGAAATTTCCAAGCCTTAAATAGCTCTTTGAGGTGGCACCACAGGCGCGTGTGATGTGTGTCTGCGCTGAAATTCTATAATCATTTGCATATCTCACCTCCGCTAATGCATGTTGTAAATTTCATGTTATTTGCATGCTTCATTCAGGGTGTCGCATTTGCGGTGACCAGCAGTGTATATACTGAGTCTTATCCTATAAATTTGAAGTCATGTCAAACCGTTCTTGAGATATGATAGAGGAAAGTGTGAACAAAACAGTTCTGAGAAAAACGCGTTTAAAGTTTCAAGGCTGATTAAAACAATGAAAATCTTAATTTAGAGCTACGAACAGCTGCTCTTTTAACACCTGCTTCATTATAACGAATTCGAATTAAAAAAAACAACATTTTACCACCGTATTCTAGACTTGTTAAGAAAGCAATTTATGATTTTTTATTTTTTATTTTTTTTTGAAGCCGTCACAGGGGTGAACCATCTAAACGTTTCATTTTTAAAATGTAATTGGTAGTAAAGCGATTAAAATTTACCACAAATATTTATATGCTTTTTAAATTAGTCACACTAATAAACCTATATATATTAATTAAATTTTTTAATATTGACACGAAATGATGCATTTTTGTCTTGCAAAGAGTTTTCTAATATGTTGTAATACTTTGTATTTGAACGTCAGTGATTTTTTTAAAGAAAAATTAACGAAATTATTTTTTTTTAATTTCTTTATTTACTTATTCCTCATCATTGTTTTTAATTTGATTACTTATTTATTTTCTTTGGTGCTTATAAGAAATTACATATGGTTTTCATGAAATATATGACAGTTTAATTAGTATACATTTATATATTTTTTTTATTTATGTACCTTTTTTATTTTTATTTCTTATTATTCATCATTATATATATAAATACCATCTTAAACTTATCCATTTTTTTTTATCCCTTTCAAGCTTCTAGAAAAGAGCAAACACACCCACACNAATGAGTAGATCCCCGGAAAGTAAACGTTTTACAGATTTCGGTTCACCTCCTATTGCAATCAAAGCTTTTTGAATGGCAAATGGTGATTTCAGGGACATGGCATTGTTAGGTAAGGATAAAAGTAAAAATCGTGCATGTGTAGCAGTTTCGTCTAAGTTAGTTTTGGGTAAATTAAGGCCTTTACCCGGGCACAGCTGCATTGGATCCATAAGTACGCCTACATAACTTCGTCCTGGCGTGCCTCCACCCACCACGGAGTCTAACAAGGGAGATAGTGTGCCAGTCATCTGGCATAAAACCAGGCACGGCGCTTACCTGGAGTACACCCAGAATATAGTGCTACAGTCCAGGGTGAAGATCCAACGGGTAAACCCGCCACCCCTTATCTGCAGCACTAACCCTATAGCAGTGTCTCTCCGGGGACACCGAAGAGAGGTACCACCAGCCGATTGACAGGAGCGGGCTCACTCCTGCCACCCGTCTACAGCGAAGCTTGGGCCAAAGGTATTCCCAGGACACCATTTTCCTCCTTACGGGACGCCGCACACGGCAAACATGCGGGTTTGCTAACCAACGGTGTTAGACGAAAATAAATAAAGTAACATAATCAAAGTATTGAAAGAAAGATACGAAAAAGAAATTGAATTAACACAATACAAAATGTAAACCAAAATACGTTAACAAAAAATGTAAGTTTTCTCATTAGAAAAAAACTAATTGGAACTAGATAGTATATAAAATGTTTGTCTGTGGTCTGGACGTGAAAAGAAGAAAAGGAGAAATGGGACGACAAGAAGAGGGTCGAAAATAGAGAAGGATCACTAGGGTACCCCCGGGTGGTGAAGCCCGTATTTACCAAAGACAGTAAACCCCTTGGGAAAAGGAAAAAATCACTAGGGTACCTCGGGATTGTGACACCCGTACTCACCTAAAGAAGGTGAGGCCCCTGAGGGGTCAGAACCCTGGGATACCGCGAATAAGTTACTTCAAAACATAAGAGAATTTCACTCATACATTTCAGGTTTCTTCGTAAAAAAAAGAGGGGGGGGGCGTTATACGGCGATTATACTTAGGAATTTAAAAATGTAACTTGAAAGTATAGGTGCGCATTATATATACGACCTCTAATAAACTGTATATATATCAATAAAAATTTATTCTATTAGAAATGTTAATTTGCAGAGAATCATTTTGCATCGCTCATGACATAAAATTGTTTACTTATCAACTGTTATATTGAAACTCAATTTTTGCCTTGTATTCTTTTACGTAGGGATTCTGACGAAGAGGAAAAATAACACGAATTTTCGTCAAATAAATATTATGAGACTTACAAAGCAAAGGATCAAGAGGAAGAAGTACTGACCTTCGCTCGCCACCCATTTCTACTTCACTTCTTTTCCAAGGTCCTTGGCAGTTCTGTCTAATTTTAGTTACAGTTCATTTTTGTGTATCTACACTTAAGAAAGAAAATAAAAACTTACCTTCAACGCCGAGGTATAAATAGAAACTCTTTAACAGCTCGGTTATGAGTTAACTGACATTGAATTTGTTGTCGACAGCAATGTTGTCGAACGATTTTTTCTTCTTTTCTGCCTTCAGGTTCACAAAAAAAAAAACAAAAAAATGATAAAATGCCCTTCAGATATTATGATTATGATGTTTTGCTGGTTGGAAGGTTTCTCTCCCCCTGCCAATAAGTTAATTTTCTTTCGAAGTAGCTATATCACCAAGGGAATAGAAACGCGAGTATCATAGCTATATTTTAGATGTCATTACGAGGATCTAGAACAGGGGTACTGATCCTTTTTTTCTGCCGGGCCGCATACATATGTCAGCTATATCACACGGGCCACATGCATACGTTAGTTATTTCACGCAGGCCGCAACATGAGGGTGGGAAGGGGGGGGGGATGTTTCAAGAAAATTGATCAAAATATTATAACTGCTTTGCTTTTTTTAATTATAATTTTTTATAGTTCTTATTTTTGTCACTAACACTAAATTGGAAGCATTTAAGAAACACTCCTTCACAATTTCTGTATCAGTAAACGGTTTCATATGATTACCAATAATATAATAAACTGCATAGGATGTCTTTGTTACCGCTGTGATATTACCACTGACAAAATTTTTGTTGCTGTTGCAAAGATTATTCAAGAAAGCCTCTTCATCACCTTTTGAAAGAGATCTTCGAGGAAAAGTGTCTTTGAATGATTCCTGTTTATTGGTATTTTTTAAATACAGCGCTTCGTGACAAATCAAACAATTACTGATCCATGTTTGTTTTTCACTACAAAATAGTAAACCTCCCAATCTCGCCTTGAAACCATATATTTTCTTGAAATATTTTTCGCTTGCAAGATATGAAAGCTTGTTAAAAATTAATTCCACCCATACAATTGTCGCTACTCCATTGTCTGTTATCACTAACAGTAACCGTTCCAAATAGAAAAAGAATATGAATTCATATCCGTACGACACTGACAGTAAAAAGCAAAATTTTGATATATTTGATTTCATGACAAAAAATTTCCCACCAAATGTTTAGTACAATGTTCTTAAATAAGTAAATTTCTCAGAACAAAGGGCCATGGCCGGGCCACTTAAAAGGCTCGGTGGGCCACATGCAGTCTGTGGGTTGCAGGTTGAGTATCGCTGATCTAGAAGCTATCACATAAAAGTGATACAGCAGAATTATCAACTTAAACTGACTAAATACCAATCTTGACTTCTTAAAATCCGTATTTATTTTTTAAAATTAAAACACAGGAAATTAAAATTTGCGACATAAAGAAATGCATAATTTTACAATCAATGTTAATGTAATTTATTAATGTAATGAGCCTTTTTATTTAATTATAATTGTTTCAATATGCAAAACTAATCACTGTATTTCTAGTATACTCTTTATGATGATAGTGAAATTCGTAAAACATTGTGAAAAATTTATTTCAATACGCAAGCAATTTGAGTGACAATACTTCACGTACATTTTAATTACGTATAACTTCATATCCTAGAAGAAAAATATTTCTTTTCTTGTTATTTTATTTAAGAGTTAATTAGCATTTGATATATATTGATTTTTTATATCTTCCCTTTCTAATGCTTTCATCAAAGTTTTAAACTCAAACCTCTAAAAATATCAATTAAACTCATTTATTTTGAAATATAAATTAATGATTTGAATTAGCTTATTTTGATGAATTTTGTGGGAATAAGTTTTTTTAACAGAAACTTCAACATTCTTGTCATCATTATCTCCTCAGTAAACGACATAATCTTCTATATATTTTTTAAAAAATAATATATTGTTTCTAAACCAAGCGGAAAACATCTTATAATATCTCTTTTAAAAGCATTTACCATGGTCATAATTTTTGAAAATAAGAAATGGACAAAGGACAGTTGCATTATCTCTTTTACCTCTAGAATTTGAAAACGTATTCATATTGTATTTAATCTTGTTTCTAAAGAACTGATTACAACTAAGTGATGATATCATTGATTGTTGTTTGGAACAGTGGTCTCCGAAGCATGGTATGCTTACCACCAATGATTATGGATAATGTTACTTGGGGCACAACAAAGAAGTAGTAGGTTCTCCTCTGGAGAATTTAAAATATTGACCTAAAAATGCCATAAGAATCTGAAAACATCACTTATCTTAAATAAATTAAAAATAGAATTTTTTTTTTCCTAACTAAATTTACAGTTCTCATTTTACCATTATTGGACCAAATCTACATGCAAGAATTTTTGAAAACTAATATATATAATATATTGAAAAAAAAAAAAATAAAAAAATAAAATAAATCTGAATTCCTGTTAACATTATTATTTATAACAGAAGAAATGTATGCTTAGAAACCCTAAAAATTGCTAAAATAAAATGGAATCTCAAAGTAGTAATAAGAGAAATTGTTCTCAAAGTTTAAAACAAATGGAGAAGAATGAACTCGCAACATATAAGAAAATGACAAAATAAATAAGAATTTTCTTGATTTAAGAGCCATGATCAAGGGACTTGTTTCCAATTCATAAAGTTTGCGATGCATTTATTATTATTATTATTATTTATAAATAATTTAGCATTTTTTTCATGATTGAGTTTGATAAGTTATAAAATGTTAATTTTCTTCAAATATTAGTCTTATCAAAGAAATTTGTGTAATAGCATAATTAAAATAAGTGTATACTATATGTATAAGTGTATCTATGTGTATAAGTGTATAAGTGTATCTATGTGTATAAGTGTATCTATATATGTATAAGTGTATCTATAAAAAAGAAAAAATTAATAATAAATAAGAACATTTATATAGAAAGAACAAGAAGCTTTTTAAGATCAAAGAAATGCCTCATACTAGTAAGAAAACCTATTATGTAAAGTAATATACTTCTTAAAAAAGAAAGATGTTATATATACATCTATAATTGTGTGTGTGCTAAGAATAAAAAAGTTTGTTCAAAACAATTAAGTTTTGATTGGATGCAGACACTCACTTCAGAACAAGTTGTTACAGATAAGTATTCATAATTCCTTATCCAACAAATATTTGTAATAAAATATTCATGATTTTAGAATTATTTATGAACTAATCAATTTATTTAAATCTGAAAAATTCTTTATAAAATGTGATTCCATTAAAAATATTTCATTTATAGTATTAACTGAAATTTGAAAATTTTTTTTCGGTAAATGCGTTTTTTTTTCGGACAAATTAAATTTTTTTATTTGGTTGGTTAGCATCTCTTTATTGTCCTAGGTAAATAGTTTGAGTTAATTTATATATAGCGAGAAGAGGAGAGAAAGAGTAGATTGTGATGCAGAAAAAAATGTAAACATTAAGTTTAAAAACAAAACAAAAAGTAAGATTTATAATAAAAAAAGATTTATAATATATTAAATATATTTTTTATTAAGGAAATTGGTTAGAAAAACTACATTATTTTCATTAGCTAATAAATTGTAATACACCAAAACCTGTGAATTTATTTTTTGCATACAAACTTCTTTATTTGTATGCTCGTTTCCATTTCTCAATCTGTATGTTTAATTACATAGAAAAAACGTATTATAGATATTATTTTAAGAAAAAACATGGATATTTATAAAACGTTCTGTTTTTCAATATGAAAAGAAAAAAAATACCTCTCAATTTATTGCTACTATTTACGCGCGAAGAGAAGAGAACGATATTCCAAAATCACGAAATATGGATATACAAATCATTTATTTGCCTATAAAAGTATTCACCATTTATAAAACTCCAGTCTAGAATTTTAACACTAACTCTTCGCTAGTGCGACACAAAAGGATATTTTGGACGGGTCAACACCTGCGCGCAGAGAACAAAGACCCTAACTTTGACGGTCACATGACACTTTTTTTATTTTTTTCTCCCAGATTAGAAGCTATAAATATAATCAGCGGAAAAGCCGTTGCGTAAAACTACCCGAAAACAATTGCGTATTAAAAGTTTTGCGTTGTTCTAAGTGTGAAGAGTTGTTATCGAATTCAGTTTTGTGAGTAAATTGTTTTTTTCCCCCTACTGATAGTGATTCGGACAATAAACACCAAAGAAAAGATATAACAGGAATTTAAATGCCACTTACTGCTACAGGTAAATAAAAAAAAAAAATAGGAACGAAAAAAGTCAACAACTACAATAAACATAAGAACAAACAATCAAACACACACAAATACCCTCTTTCTCGCTGATTTAAAATAATTCATTCTATGAAGATCGTGTACTATTGTCTAACTCTCTAATTTGCAGAAACAGAAAGTATCTTCATTTTGATGTTTTTAGGAATAAAATTCAAAAAAAAAAAAAAAACAACAACAACAAAAAAAAAAAAAAACCATTAACAAATGTTTTTACCACATACCTCATTGAGAATGTGCATGCACTGTAAAAGCAGTTCTCATTTCGGATTATTTTAGGGTGACAGCTTTTTAGGACTGATTTCAAAATAGTGGGATATAATTAAAAGGTACAAATTGAATGCTAATATCTTTAGAACAGTGCTTCTCAAACTTTCAACATTTGCGACCCAATATTCAATCATAATCTTCATCCCCCCCCCCCCTTACATACAGTAATAATGTATTGAGTTTAATAATAATATACTTTGATATGTGTAAATCTATAATACGACTTTAATTATAAAGCGTACAAATTATCAAGATAAGTATTAAATTTGTATATAATTTTTTAAGGTGCCCGTAGAGTCACTGGTAATTATTAAACTCATTCTTGACTTAGTACTGTTAAATTAGTTATGAAATACATGGTGCAGTACTGATACATTTATAAGTGTATTATATCCGTGTATATGTGTATTTTATTTTTTATTATGTCAGAATGTATTATTATTATTATTTTTGTGCTTCCTTTCAGTAAATTGATAATTTTATTAAATAATGTTTGTTTTCGACTTTTCGATATACTCGCGCCCCTCGTGTAGGGTTATCACGCCCCCTAGGGGGCGCGCCCCACAGTTTGTGAAACACTGACTTAAACCTTTTGTCACCGGCGTATATAAACGTCTCGCTCATCTAAAGCGTTATTTTTCCCGGCCATACATATACTTCCGTCCAAAGTGCAATCTTTTCTGTGCACTGCTATACATAAAATTATTCAGATGGCTTCCGAATGCAATAAAAGACAGTGTTTTGAGAAGGGTGTACTTATTTCAGATGATTTGCTTATTTATTCCTTTTCTTCTCCTTCTCCCCCATACATCACATACGCATACCTACGTCGAAAATAGTGGCATTGGGGAGCGAATCGCGTAACTTTTAATCGGCAGTTAAGGGATTAATTATAAACCATACAAAAAAATTATCAAGATAAGTATTAATTCTTGTATGTAATTTTATGTATGATAAGACCACACATACACATGGAGTCACTGGGAATTATATACTTTCTTAACTTAGTATTGTTAAATTAGTTATAAAAAATGCATTGCGCAGCACTCTGATGCATTTATAAGTGTATTATATCAGTGTAAATGTGTATTTTTTATTATGCCAGAATGTATTTTTTGTTTTTTGCTTTAAGTAAATTAGTAATTTTTTTTAAAAAAAAAAATCTTTTGTTTTCGACTTTTCAATATGCTCGCACCCCCTTTTTGGAGTATCACACCCCCCAAGGGGGCGCACCCCACAGTTTGAGAAACGCTGCCTTAGGATGATAAAACGCATTTAAAATGCAGCAATACCTAGACTTACGCTACCCCGACTTATACGCGAACCCGGAGTTACGCAATTTTCAAATCTCGTCGTTTTGTATTTTGTATGAGCGCTACACAACTCGATTGCTTGATGAAATTGGTAATGTGATTGAAGAAGTTGTCGATCTTGCCAGGCAGATGAATTTAGAAGTGGATACTGAGGTCGTTCAAAAACTGCTGGGTTCCCACAATCAGGAGCTGACAATGGATGAGCTCATAGAAATGCATGAGCAAGAAAGACTATAGGCCTAGTTCATTCAGAAGGTCTTATGACAGTGTTGGGATTCTGTTTAATCGTAAAAGTGTTACATATTTTAGAAAATATAGACTCCAACGAAAAGCGTACTTTTGAAACAAAACAAGGAATAAAAAATTTGTTGGCATGCTAAAAGGTAATTTTGCGGGAGAAAAATATTGAGCCATTAGATAACTTTGTTAAATTTTATGAAACCTTCTGTAACAAAATAACTTCGGTTTGCGATTTCGTATTTGTGTTATCTAAGGATTTTATTAAGCATTTTTTTTCTAAATTTTTAATTTCTTTCGTTTCTGTCCCCAACTCAAAATAACTTGTATGTATTTATGGGCGAAAATATACCTCGATTTACGCGAATTCAACTTACGCGGTTATCACACAGTTCCTCCTATCACGTAAATTCGGGGTATTACTGTTCGGCCACAAACTGTTGACCTTGGTAGGGGTGTTTATTTGATTTACCGACCTGCCAGTCCGCAGCTACGCCGTGCATGCCTTAGACGACTGAGACGAAAGGAATACCCATTCGGACCAGTCGTTAATGGCTTTTATTCCTGTCCCTTGTTGTTTGCGATTGGCAGAAAGATGCGTTATTGCATACCCTGTTCTTGAAGAAAGTTGTTTCTTCTGTTTGACTTTCCGGATGATACTGAGAGAAGGTTGTTTTTCCATCAAATTATACTACAATTGTCATACATCTTCAGTATACTTGAGTGTCATTGAAACGTTTTTCCATTGACGTTGCGGCAATCTCTTGTTGATATGGTGGGTCTAGTTGGCGCATATGCCGTTACCGTTTTGAGTCATTCGTAATTTATTGAGAATGTCTTAGAATTTCAATATAATGGATACATAATCAACTAGTATCGTTAGGCTGTGCTGCCATCTAGTGTTCAATTTCTTGGGTCACCCTTTCGGCGACATGCTGTTGGTGTAACGGAGAAGAGGCAGATATATAGTAACCTTGAGTGTTACTTGGGTAAAATGTTATTTGAACTGACCACCTTCGGGTCCGAAGTGCATGCCTTAGCTTAGACGACTGAGACGAAAGGAATTCTTATTCGGGCCAGTTGTTAAAGGAATTTATTCCTCCCTTTGTTATTTGCAACTTTCAGAAATAGGCAGTGCTGTAACTGTATAGTGCAGATTAATGTATAAAGTGCACCAAAAGTCTTCCCCTTATAAAAATTCATTACAAAATAATCGTTTAATATAATAACGTAACTTTTATATAATTGGATTAGGGTAGTTTAAGTAGATTATTTGTGCGCAGTAAATGGCACTAATGCTCTTTCAAGAGTAACCCGAAGGAACATTTATAAGAAAGACACATTTTTACAGAAATGGCATCGATTCAAGAGAAAGCCCAATGTGTGCTTTGGTTTCGTGAAACAAAATCACCCATTAATGCTATGTGGAAACTTTGACATTGCACTTCTGTTTGAACCGCAAAACTACACAAACAAATGATACAGTCGCTTGAGTGTTGCCAACGCCGCAGTACGAATGTACCAACTCAAAACCATTACGTGTAATATGGGCATTTACTTAACCCTTTATCTACCGACGGTACTTATAAGTACTACTCACTTTAAAATTACATAGAACAACCATTTTTACGAATACTCTGACGATACTTAGCAGGAATGTTCTTTGAAATATACTCTTTCAAGATACATGGCAGCATGGGTTCCATAATAAGTATTTTAGCGGGGAAGGCAAATAGTTTTACAGCAGAAGTTGTGCGTTTTCAGCTGACGTTTAGATCGGATTGCGAAGATTGTCATATTTGTTCTGAAAAAGAGTAGTTAATGTCAAAAGATGAGTATCTTATTTTTTTTTACATGTTATGGAAGACCTTAGAAAAAGATTTGACTATTTATTTTAAGCGAACAATGTATATAATTAATTTTACAATTGAATAACTCTTTGTGGTACTTATAAGTTCCGACAGCACACTGGGTGTTGGAGCAAGAACTTAGTTTTTCCCCGTCCTTTTAGATATTTGATTTTTGTTTTGTTGAATAGAGTTATGCCTTTTGTAGCGTTTCTTTTTTCTCAACTGATTTATTTTGCTTTTTTTTATTTTG
>BMAV01021268.1:168940-198705 GCA_019973955.1 Trichonephila inaurata madagascariensis | reverse complement strand
TATATATATATATATTTAAAATAAAGATTTACTCACTCTCTTCTACAAACCAATAATTACCTATATGTCAGCGTTTCTCAAACTGTGGGGCGCGCCCCCCTAGAGGAGCGTGATAAACCTAGAAGAGGGGGGTGAGCATATTGAAAAGTCAAAAACAAAAGATTATTTCAAAAAATTATTAATTTTTTAAAAGTAAAACGAACAAAATATATTCTGCCATAATGAAAAAAAAATGTATTTACACTGAAATAATACACCTATAAATGTATCAGTACTGCACAATGTATATACTTTATATAATTATCTTAACTATACTAAGTTAAGATCAAGTTTAATAATTACCAGTGACTGCACCAGTTGGGGTCATGTATAAAATTATGTGCAAAAACTAACACTTGATCATTTGTATGGCTTATAATGAATCCCTTAACTGCAGATTAAAAGTTACGCGATTCACTCCTCAATGCCACCATTTTGCACGTATGCACGCATATGTGGTGTATTTGGGGGGAGGGAGAAAGGTAAAATAAAAAAAATCCTTTGTGTGTGTGTGTGAAATAAGTAAATCCTTCTCAAACAACGTGAAGGTCCTTTTATTGCATTCCAGAGTCTTCGGAATAATTGTATGGATAGTAGTGAACATATTTCGGAAAGACGTATATATACGTCCGGGGCAATTTACCCACTGGCTGAGAGAGACGTTTATATACGCCGGTGGCGAAGAGGTTAAAGTCGTATTGTAGCTTTAGCTTCAAAGTATCGTATTATCTAATTCAATACATCGTTATTGTATTGAGGGGGGTGCTATGAAAATTGCTATTGAATATTGGGTCGCAAGCATTAAAAGTTTGAGAAGCACTGCTATATGTTTAATTTGCCAAACTATTCTTTTCAAATTAAGGTATGAATGCTTCTAAGCAACAGAAGCATTTTAATAAAATGCAGGCTAATGAAAAGAATAAAGGTTCATTTTAGTTTCAAAGTAAAGAAACATTTAACAGTGTTAATTGTATTAAACTTTTTAATGTCAGTTTCAAATAAAAACGGGGATGGGGACCATGGACAGCCCATAATATTTCATGATTAATCTCAATAATCGGAAAACCTACCACTGGCGATTAATAATTCTTGTTGGCAAGCATTCAAAGTGATAACGAAAACTGTTTTCTATCACAAGACACCATCCGAAATCATAAAAAAAATTTCTCTGAGTAATAATTCAGTAGAAAGGAGAATAAATAAAATTGCTAAAGATGTTGAAATATTACGCGATTTCTTAAAGACATAATAAATGAACTCTACCAAATATCGAAGCATTATTCTTGTCATACATTCGATTCATAGAGGATGAAAAATTTGTCAAGAGTTACACGATAAAAATTTAGAAATCGACACAAAGGAGAATCGATATTTAATATCATTGACAAGTTTTATTCAAGGTAAAAGATTTCCTATTCGTAGTAGTTATCAGTCTCTACGGATAATACTCTCGAAATATGATGGGGCATCATTAGGGTTACATATCACATTTGGAACAAGCAGTGTTAAATATACATATTTGCTGAACATTGTTATTCATCAACAGCATTTGGATGTGAAAATTCTGAAGGAACTCTTGCATAACAACTTGTTAAAACGACACCATAATTTAAAATTCCACTTAGTTTTTTTTACATTTTATTAATTAAAATTTTTTTAAAAAAAAAAGTTTTATATTTAGTAAAGTTTGAAGTTAAGTTAATTCAATGTTTTTATTACATTTGATTATTATTTCAATAAATTTCTACTTGCGATTATTCATAGATAAGTGGACAGATAAATAGATGTGGATAATATGTAATACTATTATAATTATTGGTGCAATGAACTATTATGTATGTGTGTGTGCGAATGTGGTTTTGTTTTTCTTATACGAGGTGTGGTAGTTCAGAAAAGGTGGATAACCTCTGTCTTAAGCAAATGAAGCTAAAAAAGCTTTGTTTATTACACATATGTAGGGTTATCTCGATGCGTATGCGTGTATTTATATTGTCTTTATGAACTACCAGTTACCAGCAAATTGCCGATGAGTGGGAAAATGTAAGCAAAAGAGGTCAAGTTCTTAAAAACTGTATTAAACGTTTTGTTAATTTCTAGGGAGCAGAAAATCTTAAAAAAGAAAAAGAAACAAAATAATAATACTAATAATAATATAAAAAAAGAACCAAATTTACTTCCAGAGAAGACATCATGCAGTATATGACGGGCTGGCTGTTCGAAATCTCACAAATGCTGATTTTACTTCTGACAGAGATAGAATCATAAAAAGGAGTGCGTGGTAGTCCAAGGGAACTAATTTCGAGAAGATTAGTATTAAATTTCTGCGTATCTAAAGAAGAGTATTTCTTACGAATATAATGTGGGTATTTTTAACGTACCAATATTGTGTGTGTAATTAGGCTTACCATACGTCCAAGATTAGCTCGGACAATCTTGGTTATTTGGTGCTATCCGGGGTCATGTCGGGAATTTGAGAATGTTATGACTGGCGAGAATTATTTAAGTTTAAACCTACATAATCGGTACCGAGTCTTTAAGCAATTTAATACGGTTGTGCATATTTATTAATATAATTCTGAAATTGGAAGCCAATTCTCTCACAGCAACAGAAGTAACCTATTTGATTTATGAACTCGAGGAAAGAAAAATCCGCAAATTTATACTATGTCTTACCAACAAATTGCTGCGCATTCTAAGAGAAAATAATGGTGTTCAAGGGGGGAAAATTCTTATCAAGCATAAATAATTTTTATAATTTTAGTATCTAATACTTAGAGTAGTGTGGAGGATCAATTTTGATATAGTTAATAAAAATTTCAACGAATAAATATTTACGAGCTGAAATTATCTGACTTGATTTAGCAGAAAGTGTACACAAGTTGTTAACAAAATTGTAAAAGATTATATAAATATGGATGATTTATGTGCTGGATGTACATTGTTGAATCATGCAGTTAAAAACTGATAGATTGATTGTGATTGTGAGTTGTGTGATGTCTTTGCCAAAAATATCTGCTCTGGTTGAGAAAGTTTTTTCCATCATGGGAAACGTTGTGCTTACGGGAAGCGGTAGTCTTTCAATATTCAATCTTAAACATCTGCTGAATACTGAAATCAACTTAGAACTTTCTTGTTGTAGATTTTATGATATAATATAAACAAATGAACAATTTCTGTAAATGACATGTTGAAAAAAATACAGCAGAATAAATAAAGTTTAATGTTTCAGTGAAATGTTCTGGCTCTTAATTAATTTAAAAAAAGGCACCCTAGGCTGGTTCCCCAAAAATATGGTATATATAAACCTACATATAATTCCTATTTCCCTTCTATAAATTACGAAATTATTCTATAATTGCATTTCTTTTCTTTAAACAAAGGGGATATATTATTCTTTATGTAGCAAAATTTGTCAGAGTATAATATGTTTAGGAAACTTGAAGGCGCTCTATTTTCGTATGACTTAGAGGTTTAGCAGAATATTTCAGATGATAAAGTCTTAAATTCTTTGTACACAAAAGATTAACGTAAACTGGTAAAAAAATCTTTGTATGCTTAGTAAGGAACGCTCCTTACGAAACACATACGCACGCACGCACACAATTCAAATTTTTATTTCAAATGTTGAGACTAATATTTTGAATGTTCCATTTGATAAAAATTTTCTGAATAACAAGTCTATTTTCTGATTTCTATAACAGAAAGTCCTTTCGGAGAATTTCCATTTGTTTTGTCCTTTTTCATTCAACACTTTCCAGAATTCATCCAAAATGGTGAGCCAACTCTTAGAAAGATCTTTTTATAGTAGATGAAATGTATAATAGAGAGAGAGAGGTCACATGTGAAAGGTTAGAGGGTTTTCACGAATATATTCAAAGGATATACATGCTGTACCCGTGTCCGCTTTCATTTATTCGGGGAATGTAATGGTACATTTTTAAATAAGACTGGCGATTTTACCTCGCGATCCAGTTTCACTCTTTGAAAGCCGTTGGAAAAGAATTTCTTTATCGGACGTGAAATGTTCTCCTAATGGTACGAGTATTATGAGAAGATATTGGCAAAACTTTTCGCTCTTTTTATTTTAATTTCCGATTATAAGGGAAAAAAGAGAAAATCATAAAGGTTGTGCTGATTTTGTTTTGAATTCTCGGAACAAGGTTAGGACATTGATATCTCTCCCTACTTTTAACCTTTATTAGACCTTTTTTGATGAAGTCATTTATATAAGCCCATGCTTCATTAAGGGTAACAATCTATTGTTTTTCGTCTCCTGTTACATGGTTTTAGAGTAAAACTATACAAAATGCTCTTTGTTGAGCACATGCCTTTGAAATAGTTGGTGAACTTTATATTTTACATTTTCTTAGCTGTAAATCTTAGTGATTTTTATTGTTGCAAAAAATGTTCATAATAGATTTCTACACAAAAGGCAACCAAGGTCCGTCGTGAGCAGCCCTCGTGTTGCTTTGAAATGCAAGGTTATTAAAAATCAAACCAAACCAAATATAAGTAATGATTGATATTCTTTACGATTCCAATTAACGCTTTAACTGCCACCGGCGTATATATACGTCTTTTCAGAATACCATCCTTTTTTTTTGTGCTGCTATCAGTAAAAGTATTTGGAAGAGTTTGGAATGAACAAAATTACCTTGACAGTGTTTGAGAAAAATCAACAAAATCCAAAAAAAAAAAAAAAAATGTTTATTTATGCTTTTTTCCCCCTTCAATGCATCACATACGCGTGCTTATATACGTAAAACAATGGTACTGGGGAGGGAATAACTTTAAGTTTTAATCGGCAGTTTAAGGGTTCAATAATGTTGCTTATTTTACGCTTAATCCTTCTTTACATGAAATATTTCACAGCGTTTTTTAAATTATCGATTAAGAGTATATTTGTCCTCACAAAAACCACAGAAACACTTAACCTTCAATCTACAAATTACTCATGTTCGCCACTTTGGAAGAGAATAAATTTGAAAATAAAGAATGATAATATTGTAATTTAAACTAATAATCTGTTTTAAGGCATGTTTTTTTTTAAATATTTGCATTTCAAAAATATTTTTTATCGAATACTTTCTAAAAATATATAAACTCTCTCTATAACATGTAATAAGAGATTTTGATGTCAATTATTGTTGCATTTCGACAAAATGATTTCATATTTTTAAAGAAGATTATGAATCACAAATTAAATAAATTTACAAATATATTTAATGAGAACTAACAATTAATAAAATTGATTATAAACAATGAACAGTAAAATGTTTGATTATATAATTTTTGAAAAATAGTAGAGTTAGCGTAAGTATATACTTAATATAATTTTAGAAAAAAATACAATATTACCTTTACTTTCTCACCTATATAAAAACACTTTCTTGTAAATGTAATAATACATTAAAATTTTCTCTTGGGGTATTTTAATTCATAATGGTCTTGATTCCCCCAAGTCTTCAAGGGATAATTAATTTTTATTTCATCCACCTAACGGAAAATAACCACAACTTTATCTCTCAAAAAACTGAAACGTTTCCGTTTTTAAAACAGGATAATGCAATCTTGCATCATCCGCGTATTCGGACCAATCAGAAAAGCCCTTACCGGAAATCATATGATTCTAACAGCTTCCGATTAACCAAGACTGTAAAGGGTTCAGATATTGGGAGCGAACAAACACACAATCCTTTCGTAACCGTCTTAAATGTTCGCGTGTTTATGTACGAGTATTTGAGTTATACTTTTTATGTCACTGCCTTACCTATTTTTTCTTCGATAAAATGTGGATTTAAATGACTGCAAAATGTAGATTAAACGTTATTCTTCAACGATTGCAACAAATCAATTAATTCAATTACAAGCAAAAATGTCCTAAGTCAAGCCAAATTGTTTCATACATTTGTGTATGTGTGTGCTTGTGTGTTCTACTAGAAAATATATCCAGTGGGACATTAGTTAAAGACACTTTTAAAAAAATAATTCACTTTAAACCAGCGTCCCTCAAACTGTGGAATGCGTCCCCCTAGGGGAGTGATATCCGTAAGTGGGGATCGCGAACGAATTGAAAAGTTGAAAATAAAAGACAAAATAAGTATTAGTTGATTGAATGGAAGCAAAACAAAAAACATTCTGACATAATAAAAATTAAACACACATTTACACTGATATATAAATGTATGAGTACTGCACAATGTTTTTGGTAAACAATTTATAAATACGACGTTAAAAACAAGTTTAATTATAACTAGTGCCTCCCAAGGGTTTGCTATTTACAAAATTTAACACTTATTTTAAAAAATTGTATGGTTTTTAATTAAAGTCGCATAGTAGCTTTAGCGTCATTTTTTGTTACATTCAATACATTGCTATTGTATGGGAGGAGCAGTGGCGTAACACCCCCCCGCAACCCCCCATCGCGGGGGGAGGAACAGGATTCTAGGGGGCCCCAATCCTATCTTATCTTATGGTTTTGCAACCATTTGTAAGATCCGCCTTGGCCCTATTATTCTGCATTACGCTAATGAGGAGGGGGGAAGGATGGCGTGATGAAAAATATGATATAAAATTGGGTCGCAAATTTTGAAAGTTTTAGAAGCACTGCTTAATACAATGCTCCCTTCACATGTGCATATTAATGAAGTGCTGACATTTAAAAACACCGGTTGCGAAAATCGAATATTTTTCCTCCATTTAAAAAAAAAAAAAAAGACTTGTATCTTCCATGTCACTTTTTTGATTTATTTAATTGGTAATTACGCAAATCGTAGAAAGGGTAGTTGAGAATTCAACACAATGTTATGTTTTGGAAACTTACCACAAGTGAACACTTTCAGGTAGATGATACTCATTCATCGGGGAAGCTGCCAATGCCACGTCTGCAAAGAGTTGCTTCATCCTTTTTTTTTTTACTTCCAAACAATGCGAATTTTTGTACAACGGTCAATAACTTTTTGAATGAAAGGATTATCTTCAACCAATTGTGTCAATTATATAGATATATTTTTCTCTCTTTTTCATATAATATTCTTATATTTCAGTTATAAAATTTTTTTGTTTTAATTTTGTTTTCTACTTATTATTACCACACTTATACAGTGGCGCACGGCGCACACAAGGGGGGGGGGTCCTGGGGGTCCGGACCCCCCCCAAAGCCCTTGATTTTTTTCCGATTGGTTATAATTCTAAGTATATAGTACGTAAAATTTAATTAAATATTGTTATTAATGATTAATTTTATTAATTAATGCTAATTATTTATTCAATAATTAGTTTTTTACTATGTTTTATTCCTGAAAATCGACAAAATCAAAAGGAGCATGATACAAGAATGGTGAACTTTCAACCCCGGACCTCCCCCTTGAAAAATTGCTGTGTGCGCTACTGCGCTTATATATCGATTAACTTTGTTTTAATGTCTTATTGGAGCAATTAAAAGTTTGCTACCTATTGAAAACAACTGTGCTTCGATAATAAGAAGTCTATAAAAAAATATGAAACGCTACATATATGTATTATTTTCAGAGAATTTGTGTTATATTTTGTTATAGTTCTATAATTTAGTATTATAAAGTATATGAAGCTTTTACAAAACTACTGTTTGTAAAAGATTCTTTCATCATTCAATCATTCATTAGAAGTACTGACTAACGATTAAGGTTTATGTGTTGGCCATTAACTATATTTAATTTAATAAATCGTGAAAGGATTATTAAATTGGAATATTAACATGTGGAAAAAAATAAACTTACTTTTTAAAAACTTACACATATACAATTTTTTTTTCTTCTAAATTTCAAAGTTTTGGTTTAGCAATAATTCTTTATCTAAGATTTTCTCACTTTTCCAAGTTAGTGATCAAATATTTAGAAAGTTGAATGAGATAAGCAAATCTTATCTACAATATTCAAAGATAAGTGCATTTCATGGTAATTAAACTAATTTTTTTATGGTATATAATGTGTTCAGTACATTTGTAAACTATTTATTTTTATTCAGTGCTTTCACAAGATATATTTTCCTGATGAGAGAGTTCAATATTTTATTATTAAATTGAATTAACTAATCATATTAGTTCTGTTAATTATATGTTTAGTTTACTAATTGTTTGTGATTGAATTCAATCATAAAATTTAAATTGGACAATAATTAGTGTCACACATCTTATTTCTACCGTCTAAATATTTTGTTAAATCTCTTAAATAATTCCTATGAAAAATAAAATGTAATCATTTTGAAATAATAGCAATAATTTGTGGTGTGTAATAAATTATAGTAACTTCCGATATCCAGCTTTTATATTATTTAAGAAAGCGTACAACAAAACAAATCGGAATGCCAACTAAGTATTAAAATCACTTTTAAATGTTCTCGAAGTATTCTCTCTATATTTTCTTAAATTTCATATATTAATAGCACCAAAAAGTTTGGAAAAAAGCTTCTTTTTTGTGGGTGTTGTGTAAATATAAACGTAATATCATTCAATATGCAATCTTTATGCAAATATTTTATGCAATCTATGCAAAAATTTTAGAACTATTTTTTCACTTATCCTCAGTGAAGGCCATGAAATTAGTTTTTAAAATTTAAATTTCAACTCATTCTAATGACCCATTCATTTTTAAATATCTCTGTTAATAATGTCAGATTTCCTTTTTTTTACCATTGGAACACCGTATATTCTATATACACACACCCAACTATATTGCATCCAACTAACGATGTATCCTATATCAATATTCTTATTCCATCGGTAGCTTTAAATTTCTTGTGAATGAAATTAATTTTTAATAAAAAATTTGAAGGTTGTAACTTACAACTAGACTTATTGCAAATTTCTAATTCGAAATGTAAAGCATCGGACGTTAGATTAAACAAACTGTGGTATATTTAGGGCTGGGTTCAACGAAATTTCTCTTTTGTCTCAAGATATTTATTAATAAAGACTCTCTAAATAGTTTCTAAGTAATTAAATAAAGTCTATCTATAAAATATTTATTAATTTATGTTAGGTTTCTCAAAGACATCGGGTATCATTAACAAAAATTAAGGACAAAGAACTTTGAAAGTTTCTTATAGCGAATAAACTTTTTCTTCACTTGGCCTGTACTGAAGTTAAAGATCGCAAGAAGGCGCTTCTCTGCTTCTTGACACAATTTTTTACAGTTATTATGACAAGAGATGTTACAAAAATACTTAAGAATTTTGTTTATGACTTTATATGTTATTTATACGAAAAAAATTAATATGAATATTTGATATGATTTTAACTGAATGAAAAACGAAAAATACTTAATTCATTAAGTTTCCAACAAGATGAGACACAAAGGAATTGAAAAGAAATATAATTTAATCGGGTTGGATTTTTCATTGCTTTTGTGATAAATATGTAATAGTTACAACAGTGGCGTAACGTACTGCCCGGAAATCCCCGCATCGCGGGGGGGGGGGGCAGGTTTCTAGGAGGCCCAAAGCCTAACTGCCTACAAGTACCTACCCTTTGTAAAATTCAACTTGGGGGCCCAAAACTTGACTTTGCCGGGAGCCTAATTGTTCTCCGTTACGCCACTGAGTTACAAGCGCTTAATTTTATTTGTTTAATATAAACCGTTTCCTCAATTCAAATTTTTAAAATTCGCGCTCGCTCGCGCGAAAAGATTATTAAAAAATATTTAAGCTTTGAAAAATTTAGAGTTCTTGAAGAAAACTGAATAAAAAAAAATTTCCCACTTTTCACATAAATAATTTTAAAATAATAAGAACTATAAAAAAAAATGCAATGACTTTTTTTCTGATGAAAAATAAGCTCCACAGTTTCGACAAACACTGTAAAAATAATTATATTTAACTAAAGTAAAATAACTATAATAATAACAGTATAAGCATGATGCGCTGATACATATGTTTGGCATCAGGCCAGAAAGAGTTATAACATAAATGCACAGATAATTAAGAATTTTTGGTTTTTTTAAAAAAAAATTATTATTTTCTAGTCTTGCGTCAAAAAAGTTTACTATCTAATTGATCGACAAAAGCCTACTGCCAATGTCCATTATATAGGTAAACCCATTGTGGATCCCTTTTTCTACACTCCTTATATATATATATGCAAAATCTTTTACTTTCACAAATCTTAAATATTAATTTGTGAAAAAAACCGTACGATGCATGTCTGCCAAATCTTGAGCTCTGGATTAAAAAAACAACGCTATAAATCAATTAATTTTTCATTCCTTTGTGTATCAAATAATTCATTGTGAGTTCCAAGAGCAGCTGTTTTTAAGAGTGTACTTGCACATAATCCATCAAAAAATGGCAGTTTGAAGAAAACTTGAGATCCTCATCTTAACTGTCTCTAGGTGGCTGACCGATGTTAGCATGAATTGTACCTTTGTAAGTTCCTCGATTCACCGAAGAGTTCCATCGCCTTTTCCTCTTTTTGAAATTGCGTCACAGACCCATGGTCTGCAGCCAAGAAGCAAACCCCCTCCTCACCTTTTTTTTCTCTTTTAATACGTCACGTGCGTTACAGAAGTCAGCTGAAAACGCCACCACAAGATCACGTGCTGGTGTTTACAGCCAAGTATATTCCCCACACAACAACTACAAAGATCCCAAACTTAAGCTGCGCAATTTCAGAATCGACAAAGATTTTGAGGTTTAAAAACGTCTGAACTTTATCCCATACTTAAGATATAGCGCATAAAAATATATTGTATCAATTTTCTTGTGGTGATATTATCAAGGAACAAAGGCAATTTAAGTGCTTTGTTATTTTGGTGAATCTGGGATTTTCTTGTTTATATTCTATTGTTTGAAGCAAGAGGTAAGTATAGCAAAAATGAAATTATTTTATTTTATTTTATTATAGAAATGTACAATAGATGTAACAGCTGTTTCTTATTTTTTTCTTCCTATAAATGTTTGTTCAGACAGGACTTACTGAAAGTTGAAAAAACATTCTGTTTAGATAAGAAAATTATGCAAATTCCTAGATAGCATTATTACTATAAGAAGTTTTGTGATATATATAGTGTTTGTATTCTGTTGGCCGAATGATTATACATATCGATATTATCTTTAATTAATGAAGCTTGATAATTTTATTTTACCATAATAATGAATGCATCCTAATAATTTTATAAAATATTTTGACCTATCTTTATTAGAGTTCGCAAGCTTCCCGAAGCTTACTTATTTTAAGGAAAACATGCCTTATTTTTCTATATTATGTCATCAGGGGAATAATATTTAATGTCAACTACTTAGTTCAGTTTGTAGGTTAAAAAAATCGGTGAAAACAGAGTTGATTGTTCTTTGTTTACTTGAATTATAATTGGACATTTACAGCTCACATTGATTTCACACTTAAACATAAGAAACACCTGTTCGTAAAATTATTTTTTATTGTGTTAAGATTTCAATAATTTTTTCTTTATTTGTAGAGTATTTATTTGTTGATGTTCAAACTTTAATGATTTTTTTATAAAAATTTTAAGTACTTTCCAGGATTTTAAAATGTTCCTTGAACTATGGGTGTTAGAGTTAAATGCAATTTAGTTACTTTCTTGACAGTTACGCACTTTTTCATATTTTTCTTAGAATATTTTGATTTGTCACAATGCTGAGTAATTTATAATTTAGACAAAATATTATTTTTAATATATGAATTTGCTTAGAGAAAATAAAATTAAATAACCATTCCAAAAGTTTAAGAGAAACTAAAAAACTTTACGAAAGTGAGAAAACAAAATCTGAAGTTAGTAGTTTTTATGATAAACATTTAATAGAAATCAAACGATTAAAATATTTCTCCCTTATTTGATTAAAATCATGTGAAAACTAAGCAAAAGTCAACAAACATATTAAAATAAATCTAAAATTTAGTGCTTACGTACTGAAACTTTAAGCAGGGAAATGTTTCCGAACAGTTTTATTTGTTGCTAAATATAAACAATTTTTAATTTATTGAAATTATTTTTAATTATAGTATTTTATCATATGCAGTATATGTCTTTATATTTTTTTCTTTAGGATTATTAAATATATATGATATCAATTATAGTTCTAGAAATTTAGTACAATAGTCAGCGTTAAAAAAACACGTCTTTTTTATCATTACCTAGGATATCATTCGTGCCTATAAAATTTTAGTTATCATTACAACAAAAAATGCTAACATAAATTTTTAAAATTTCATGCTTAAGGAAATCCTGACAGATAAAAGTTCTTCATAATTTTCGGAATAAAAAGTTTGAAGGAAATTAAAGTGTATTAAGTTAAGTAATATTTAGTAATAAGATGTTTTTATCAATTGTCAGCATATATATATAGCAATAAATAAATTGGAAAGAAGAGTAATAAATCCTAAAACATCTTCAGATCAAACCAATATATATATATATATAGCCAAAGTGGTAAAGAGAAGCAAAGACAATTAGTCAAAAATCACAAAATATAAATAATATATGAATATTTTTAAAATAATAAAATAAAAGAAAAGAATAATTTAAAAATAGATGAATCGGCTTTTTTATTTGTTTTGCTTAAAAATAATACCATACGAATATCATTTACAGATACATGGTTCTAATTATTTTGTTTCAGCGATGCTTCACCAAAATGTTTTGTTTGCAGTGCTTTTTTTCTTTATTCCTTGATTTCGCGTGTAGATCTGGCAGAAGGCTTGGCACCAACTACTTGGCAGTCTTACAGTTGGTTGAAATTAAAGTTTCGCAAGGTACATAAGAAAGTAAATAAAAAAAGTGTATAGGCTCTTCTCAGAATTAACAAAAACATAAATGAAATTAGAACTTTTTTTTAAAGTACAGTATACACGCACATAAAGGTCTTTCGAAATATTTTGCGACTAAAAGGTTAAGAGACGAAGAGTAACATATGTAATCTATTAGTATATATATTACTAATAGGTTTTACGTACGACATGTTGAACAGCTTTTGTTTTTAATAGATAATTAGTGCTTGGCTCTATATTAACTTTTAAATGTTTAGAATTATTGCAGAATTATGATTGATATATTCAGACGGATGAAAACAAGACTTATCATTGTTTCATTAATGACAAAACTAAAAAACGGAAAAGGAAAACGTTCATTTAAAGTGTTTCAAATAGTTAAAAATGACTTAATTTTGAATCAGTATTGATTTTTAATTTGGACAGCCAATTGAGTATTGGTTTGCATTTTTTCAGATTGATTAATCTCTAAATTTTATCACTAAAATTTTAATTTAATTAATAGAGAATTTTCTGATTTGCCATTTTGTGTGTATATCCATTTCAAGAATATTGAAAATTTTATTATAATATCAAGGCTTAAAATTATATGAGTTAATTTTCACTGTGTTTAACATTCATTTATATCTACCTTTGGTTTCATTTAATTAAACCATTTTTTCATGTTTTATGTTAACAAACATATGCATTTAACGATATGTTTTATGATTAATAAATCATAGTAAATGGTTTTGTTTACATCATGTGTACATTTATATTATGAGCTGTTGTTGATCCTTTAAGGAAGAAAGATACAAAAATGATAATTTATATTACCGTAAGATAATCAAATAAGCAGTAAATCAAAACATCCCTTGAAACAAACAATGTAAGAAAACTTTCGCTTCGAAAATTTAATCTAAAATTCAAACAATTGATTCTGTTTTACATGGCACTGTGTTCTGTTCTATAGAGGTTTTCACAAAAAATAGATGATTTTGTTTCTAATTTTTTTGAAACACAACCAAGAGTGTGTGACTAGAAGAAATAAACAACTTTTAATTCTTAAAATAGCCTACAAAGTCAGTGAACTGATAAAATTTCCAATAATGTCCTCGATAGAACAGCTACTTTTTTTGTACTAATGCAATTTAATTTAAAAGACGCACAAAATGTTACATACATAACATTATCTGCGACATAGGTGTCCAAGACTTTAAGTAATAGCTCCCCAAATGAAGTAAATATTTTTCATGCTGAACTATTTACAACGGGAAGCAGTAAACCAAAACAATCTCCTGGTGGTGCTTGCAAGCGTCTACCACAATTCACCTCACGCAGATACGTCGAATGAAGAACAAAAACATTGCGCTTCAAATGGTTGCGCAATAATCATCTCTTTCTGAGAAAAACATGGCTATATGCCAAAGAGACTACGCTAGACTACCGCAACTAAGAGGGTGGACTAAATATACTTCACTGTGAATTGCAACACCTGATTATTCTGCAGAAGGTACGCTTGCTAGGGCTCCAGGTTAAGCAAAGGGTTCAAACACACCTGGCGGAAAAATTGCCTGTTTGCAGAACAATGATCCTCTGAGACATTCTTTGTTCCAACTTCATTGAGATCGGGAATACCCCTTTCCCCTAGAAAGAGTTTGTACCTAAGTACATTAACCGGAAAAAAGGTCTTTGACTTTTTAGATGATTGAGAAATTCATTATATTGCAATCGCGGAAAAAGGGTTGTTTTATAAAAAGCACACACGATACAGCTGAGATATCATCTGTCTAGGTATTCCCTTTTGAGAAGGTTGGCCAATTTTTCGTTTAAATTCTACAATACAATTAGGTCTGGAATTGAATATTTTTAGAAGAAATGAGAGACTCTTGAACAATAAATAATACGGGGTGCTTTATATAATTTCAATTATTTTACTTTAATATAAAAATAATTGTTTAATTATTTGACACTCATGTTTACGTGAAATAAACCTAAAATTAAAATTCCAACAAATTAGTTGACACCAAGAATCAATCGAAAAGGTATATGGATGCTTGTACTACAAGTATTCAAGAAAATTTAGAAAGACTTTCATTTATATAGTCAGTGTAATTCCGTTGAGGCTTTCCAGCTTTCCATTTAAAATTATTTATTAAAATAAATTTTGGCGATCAATTTAATAATCTTCCATCTATACATTCTTACATGTTTCCATCTATAGATGCTTACATGTTTCAATCTATACATGTTTACATCTATAGATGCTTACATGTTTCCATCTATACATTGTTTACATGTTTCCATCTATACATGCTTACATGTTTCCATCTATACAGGCTTACATGTTTCCATCTATACATGCTTACTTGTTATATGTTTAGTACATGCTTACGATGTTTTTTCATCAATATCTAGATTTTAAAAGATCAACATTCATTTGTTTGAAAATCTACTAAATTTCTTACTTGAAAGTGTACTTTAGAAATATATACAGGTTTTGGAAAAGATTACTGAATGTGCATAACTTTTCACTTTTCATTTAAATAAAATTAAATCTTTTAACTTTTGTCAAAATGCAATGTGTTTGTTCTGAATTTGGTCAAAAGATTCCTTTAGAATATTTTATTTTTGATATTTCAGATACATAACCTTGAAGTTTTGAATTCTTTGGTTCATCATGCCATCCATTGCTTGCCTGCAAACTCTCCAGCGAGAGCTGGCAGACAGCATCATCCGCTGTGCCCCATTGGATGATATACGCATACTTTTAGCGTGTGGAGCTAAGGTCAATGAACCTGTCACCCAAGGTTTGCGACCCATCCATTATGCTGTCTTCCAACAGTACTTCGAGGCTCTCAACTTGCTTTTGGTAAGAGGGTGCGACCCCAATGCCATGGATGAAATCGGATACACGGCTCTCCATTTATGCTCAGAACGTGGTTACATTGATCTAGTCTTGTTGCTGTTAGAACATAAAGCTCGAGTGTCCTTCACTGAGTTAGATCTGAGTGACAAGGCTTTGGGTAACCCACCTCGGGCAACTATTGCTGACGAACCTCTTCGATTAGCTATAAAGAATGGTCACTACGAAGTCGCCGAAATTCTGTTAAAAAGTGGAGCCAATCCTAATGCTAGGTACTTTCTTGGCGCTGAAATTAACCTCATCAGTCCACTCAATACGAGATTCTTGGAACTCTTGCTCAAATATGGCGCCAATCCAAACTCTAGAGACAGAACCGGACTGACCCCTCTTATGAAGGCTTGCAGGCATCCTCAAGGTCTTGAATCTGCACAAATACTCATCAAGTATGGTGCCAACGTGAATGACATGACTCCAGAAAGGCATGACAACAGAACTGTCCTTCATTATGCCGTTCTAAGTGGTAACATGGATACTGTAAAGTTGTTACTGAAGCATGGAGCAGTGGTCAAATTTGCTGCAGATTATATGAAGCCAAGTCCATTAGATTTCGCTATTCTCAGAGGAAATCCTGATATGGTAAAGTTGCTCATCGACTCTGGAGCCGATGTCAATTTAGGATCACCCATCATCGGATGCCCTCTTCATATAGCATTGTCTGAAAAGGTGGACAACAAAGTAAGCAAAAAAAAAAATACTCAAACAATCAGAAAAAAAAAGTCATGGAACATACAAAGCTTTTTATTTATGATTTATATCTTCATTTTCAAATGATTTGATTCGGACTGAAGTTATTTTTGAATCAGACGAAATTTTTTAGCGACCAAATTTTAAAACATAACAAATTATATTACGATAGCACTTTTGATACCTTATTATCTTATTTGTTGTATTGCGCATCATGATGACTTTAAAACTCAATGGCAACCAAGTGATCATGATCACAGACTCATGGTTGAAGTTGTTTCTTTTGAATCGGGGCTTATATAAGTTCTGGTGTCACTAAAGACCACCGCTTAGTGAAGGTGATGCGCATTAAATTTGTTGAAGCTTTAAGTCCTCATATTAGCCTAATGAGGAAGTGTGGAGAGTGAAATATGAACAGAGGTGTCATCTTGTCATTTGATCGAGTTCTAGAATTTTGAAGCTTACAGTTTTCATGTAGCTTCAAATGTGAGACTTTAATAAATAATTATTTAATCAATCTTAAGACTCAGCTCCATTTGTTACGAAACAGTTCTAAACGAGTTTTTGATTGAATCAGATTACAACTCGCAATTATCCAATTATCAACAAACATTTGTCTCATAAATTTAATTACTGGGTTACATTGTCCCTTTATTTTCTACTTATTATGAATATATTTTTTAAGGCACATATTCGTTTTAAAGTAATATAATTTGACCATTTCTACTCAAACAACATATGTTTGTTAGATTCTTTTGTTGAATGAAATAAGACAAGTAAAAGGTACAGGATTAAAAAGCTTTATATATATATATTTTTGTTATAAGTGCATGTGTGTGTGAATTCTTAGAAATTTTTTCATTCTTTCCATACAGTTTTCTATTGTCATGTTACGTAAATTTACTTCTTTTTCTACGTGTAACATCTTATGAAGAACAGATTTAAATTTTAAGACTTATATATGAACTATAAAATTTTATTTGTGTTAATAAATTCCTTTGAAGAATTTATTTAAATGTGTGTGTTAAAAAATAAATTCCTGTACTAATAATACGCTTCAATAAAATTTATATTGAGACTTTAAAAAGCCACTTTTTGATTATTTCTAGTAAAATTTAAAAAAAAAAAAATTTAAGAGTCTATACTTAATATATATTTAACAATACTTTTTTCTGTTAGTGATGATATATATTTCTAAATTAAAGTGATTAGTTTTTCTGAGCGAAATATAAGTAATAATGATGACTCGATTCATCAATATCAAACCGTAATTTTAACAGCAGCGTTTCACAAACTGTGGGGTGCCCCCTTCCTATCGGGGCGTGGTAGTCCTACCAAGGGGGCGCAAGCATATCAAAAAGTCAAAAATAAAAGATTTAAAAAAAATTATTAATTTACTGAAAGCAATCAAAACAAAATACATTCTGATATAATAAAAACTACACATTTACAATGATGATATAATTATAAATGTATCAGTACTCTACACACAATGTATTTAGTCATTAATTCAACAATACTAAGTTAAGAACAAGTTTAATTACGAGTGACCCCATGGGATTTTCATATTCAAAATTATATGTAAAGTTTAATACTTGATAATTTGTACAGTTTATTATTAAAGTTGTATTGTAGCTTTAGTTTCAAAGTACATTATCATTATATGGAGGGGTGCCATCAAAATTACGATTGAAAATTGGGTCGCAAACACTGAAGGTTTGAGAAGGACTGTCTTACACAGTTAATCTAATCACAATGATTTTAGCAGAAACTATACGAGTGGCTTTTATTTTTCAATTTAGTTAAGCATAAAAGTATTTTATTGATTCTTTCTAAACAGTCAACTGTAATTGCATATATTATTAATTGCAAATATTAATATTCTTACAAACAAGAAAGGTAAAATTATTCTAGTGAATTATTGCAATAAACTACTGTCATCGCTTAACATAGATAATGCATTATAGTTACCAAGAATTAGTGACAAAATAATGAACTTTTAGCGAAATTTGACTCAACGCGTCTGATTGTCGATCTATGTAGTTGAGATCACCTGTTTCTCAACAGAAATGACGAATCTCATGAACAGTTTATCGAAATTTCGGTGTTGATTTATTGCATTTTTTTGCACTTATCATTGAAAAAAACACGGACTACTAATTCCGTCATTCAATGAAAAAATCAAATATTTATTATCAATAATTGTGTAATCATTCATGTCCAGAAAAAATTTTATATTAAAATTTTAAAAGGTTATTGCTTTGTGTTATTATTAATTTCATATTTATGTCGAAAATATAGGAAAAACAATCTGTATAACACGCTTTTCCTTATATATTTTCAGGTAGACATAATTAAACTTCTTTTGGACTGCGGTGCAGATCCAAATGCAGTATCCGTATGTGACGAAGGACCTCTCATCAAACCACCTATAGGAGAATACTTCAATTCGTGTGATCATCCAACAGAAGACATTGTTCGATTACTACTATATTATGGTGCTAAAGTAGTATTAAAGTCCCAAATCCACCATCCTCTCGGAATTCTCAAATCTGTACACAGGCTGCATCCTGAAACGCATCCAGAAGTATTAGAAGTTCTCTTTGAGGCTGCTGAATCCTACAGTGCGGCTTCAATAAATAGGTGAACTCTCTAATTACAATTTTAAGGTGCAATCTCTCTGTATATATTGGTGAAGGTGATTCTCTCTCTCATCATGATATCTCAGGAACTAGTAGATCTAGATTTAAAATTTGGCGGGCATGTTTCTTTTGTTGAGCAGAGTTCTCCACGGAATAATCCTACTATCTTGAATGTGAAATATTTTTTTAAAAATTTATCCGTGCGAAGAGTCTGGTATACCTACTAGTATATTATAATGAGACTAACTTTGTCATAACTTACAATAAAATAAAGTTGCTTTATTGTCATAACTTATAATAAAATAAAGTTGCTTTATATGTATAAGATTTCGCAGATTTTTTTATAACAAATAGTATATCTTACTCAGTGGCGTAGCTACCAATGGGCTAGGCGGTGCCGTGCCTTGGGGCCCTCGGACCCTGACCACCAATCAAGCCGAACTTACGATAACTTCTCCCAACTTTATAAGATATAAATATAAAAGGATGCAACATAATTATAATCATGCTAATTCAGTTGAAAGTAGTCCCGAACTTGTAGGGAATGCCCCTAAATTCTTTCCATTGTTTATTTAGTCTTGCGAACTTTACTTATTGAAAAGTTTATAGCATTTTCAATTTTTTTTCATTTTTCTATAAACTGTTACTTGAAAATTCCATATTGAAAGTCCCATGAAAAATCTTACAATAGTTATATCTTAAAAAAATTTACACAAAAAGCAATTCTCGTTCTTAGTTACATTCTATTTTTAATAACAATATGATTCATAGTAAGCTAGTTTCCTAAGTACACGAGAGCACACACGAAATGTATTACATAAATTATAAAACTGAAATTAGGGATTAAGAAAAAAAGAAACCCAGTGGTGCGACTAAGCGCAAATAATTCCAAGAAAGAGAAGACGATAAACAAAAATTGTAGCTGTGCACATTTAAAATATTCATATATATTTACTTTTTTACTTGATAAAATCCAATCAAGACAGGGCCTTTGGATACCTAGCGACTCCACAGATCTTACTGCTTAGAGAGAGAGAGTTTTATTTATTTAACATCGCCTTACGAATGTTGGCAATAAGCTGAGATCCATATTTAAACCGAAATCCATTTTATATGGAATAAACGCTACATTTTTTTTTCGTTCTAGATTTTAATCTTGTTGAAATGACATCGTACTAGAGCAGTGACGAATACAGATCTATTTTATGAGATGGGTTTACATTTTAAAAACACTTAGATGAAAGTACACATTAAGATTTTAATCTTTATGGTAAAAATGAAAAAAAAAATCTCTTCGTATATGGGGGCGATGGAGGTGGTTCTGTACCCCCAAACCCATCTCTTGTGTATGCCACTGTACTAGAGCCTTTAACATGTAACACCAGGGTTAAACGTTTGAGGACTATAATACAAGTCAAGCATGCTTCCGAAACTTTTATTATTAACACCAGGCTAATAAAATAGATTGAATTATGCGATTGCTAGAAGTTTTAAAATAATAAATGACAAATACTTCATATACTTCATTGGTATTTTCTCAGTAAGGGTTGGAATTTCTTCATGGGTAAAGTTTCGAATTTCGAGAGGCGATCTAGTCTATAAACCATCGAATACAGACTTTATGCATTGTTTTCTATTCTGCGATAATAAACAATATTCATTGAAAACCAGAAAGTAAAATTTTAAAAACATGCACAGTTATTTTATTTGAATAATCAAATTATTTAAAAAGTAGTAAGTGTTTCAAGAAATTCTGCTTTCTTATTAATTTTGCACGAAAGATAAATACACCAAAAAGAGACACACACACACACAAAAACTTATTTTACGAATATAGTACTATCCTGACTTGGGAAGATACCATGATGTGCTATTCTTTAGAATATTTTCAAGTATGCAATTTCTGGCTTTAAAGTTGTGTGATTTCTTATTCTGAAAAATTAAATGTAAATATTTTGGTAACTGATATATTTTTTGAAGTTAAAGTCATGCGCTCTGTATTCGTATGCTCAATGTAATATTTTAGGCTTAGTATAATTGATTTACAGAAACAAAATAATTTTAATCTGGCATTCTTTTATGCAAGCTTAGATAATTCTTTAATGATTCAATAACATTTTGTACTCCACATTCTTATAGAAATATTTTTTTCATAAATTTTAAAAATTACACAAGTTTTCTTTTCTATTCGTAGGTCGCTATTACTTACAGATCAGCAGCGAAATCTACTTCTGAAACACGCTCTGACACCTTTATCTTTGAAACATATCCTGAGGCTTTTCATCCGAAATACCTTTGGAGTGGGTCCTGTGGTCATCAAAAGAATCCATTGTCTTCCCCTCCCAAGGTTAATCAAGATGTACCTCTTGTATGAAATATAATTTTTTTTTTACCTGAGTCATACAGACCTGCTTATGTCTCAACTCTTTGTTTAAAGAGGTTTGGATGTGATCAGCTTTCGGGGTTGACGCCGAAAGCTGGATAATTTCAGCGAGTTTGATGGTGTGGATTAAGCTAAGGCTATCTCTTGATAATTAAATGGATGGATTTGTTACACATTTTGCCAGTCAATTATATGAATAATTTTTTAATACAGATATTTATACGTATTTTCATAGTACTATTATTGTTTTCATAATATTCAAATTTATGTGATTTAAGAAAAGCCATTTAGTTTTAAGTGTTTCCATGGGATAGCTTAAAATAAATTTTAGTGGATATTTTTTAAAAAAGGACATTTTAAAATTGTTTCAAAACTATAATTAATATAAATGAAGCTATAATCATTTGTTAAGAAAAGTCATAGAAAATCTAAAAAAGGAAAAAAAAAATGTGGTTTAACATATACTTTTTGAAGCTGTTTTTCATCCTATGAGTTTCATTGCATATAAAAATCACGTGTTTTACTTTGAATTCTTAACCATGTATATCGTAAGAAAAATGTACTATAATTAATTGAATATATTTCGAGTCGGAATAAATCTGAAAAAACAGTCTTTCCCCAATATTTGGCGTTAAAAAATTTTATGAATTTTTTTTACAAATACATTGAAATAAAGTAGAAATGTGCATTCTATATCAATTATAAAAAAGCGCAATAAAGTCGATAGAATTGAAAAATTTATAAATTCTAAATTGTGAGAACTTAGAACTTATACATTTCAAATTCTTACAAAATAAAAATTATGCTTTTATTTTTATTCAATGCAATTTAGAATATTTGTAATTAACATGGTTTAATTATTAAAATTATAGAAAGTTTTAATAAAACTCTTCTTGAAGATTGCTTGAAGTTCTTTCTAAAATGTTTACAAATGCCTCGAAAAAATATTTTTCTAAAACAAGATTATATGAAATATAATCTTGCTATTTGAAATATATTCTTGCTTAACAAAAATGCTAATTATATTCATTACAGAATAACTTTTAAACTGTCTTTAAATGAAAAAAAAAGAATTAGATAAGCAAAATTTAATTTATACTTATTTTTCAATAATTATTTTTAGAAAGACTGTAAATTTTTAAAAATTTGAAAGGTAAATGTGTATGCAAACGAACAATACCATGGCCTTAGTCTTACGTAAATGTTTTTTGATAGTAGAAAGAACTGGGAATGATACAAATATAAACATCATTCCCTAAAATAATCAAAGTTGCTTATTGTTTTTAAAGTATATCTAGTCCCCTGTATTGAAGTACTTTTCTTTTTTTAGTTTTATACTTATACTGCCCTTTGTTTTGAAGCATGATATTGCTTTGTGATCTTTTATGAAAACTTGTCTTTATCGTCTTGATATGTGAGCAATCTCTTCTGAAGTTTTTACATTCTATTTTGAGTCTTCTAAATCTACTTTAATTTGAATTCATTTCTTTAAATTTTCTTTCTTTTTTTTTGAAATCAGTAGTTTTTGCATATTTATAAAGGACTCATTGTGTTGTTAAATAGGATTGAAATTTTATTGTTTAAATGTTATTTCTTCCTGTTGTACTTAATTTTATTGCATCGTTAATAATGTTTTCTCTCTGAAAACTGAAGAAGTAACTGATAACTCTTTATAAAACGTGAAACATTTAAAGTTTCATTTAATTTTTTTAAAGAAAAATTCATTAACATTACTGAATGGAAACTTCAGAAAAGAGATGCATTTTACTTATGAAGTGAAATGAATTCATATTCTCTGTACGTAAATGTACTCTATTTTTATGCACATAGATATGAGAATTTTTGTACGTTCATTAATTTATGTGTTTGTTGATTTTCATTTTTACTATTTTGGTTATTTAGTAATAAACAAAACTACTCTTATAAATAGACTTTTTTTATTTACTATAACATGCACATACACATATAAATTTATAAAAATAATGCACAAAAATTTTGAAAGAAACTATTGAATGGGATCTATATTATAACATAGTTTTAAAAAAAACATGCAATTTCAAACTTAAAATTAGTTTTAAAATAAAAACACATTTCGAACGATTTTTTAAATTTTAAATTATAAAATTATTTAAGAAGATGCTCCTCTAAGGTATTTACAAATAAATATATGCACAATTTTTTAATATATTTTAAAAATTCCAAAAGGAAAAAACTGCATCTCAAGAAAAATTATAAAATATGTGCATAAATTTGTATTAAATTAACATATATGATTTAAAACTCTAGGTGCTCTAATATCTCGAATAAACAAGTAACCTTTAAATATAACTGAACAAAAATAGCCAATATACTTATTTATAGAAATAAGAACGATAACGTATTACATTTCAGATTTGAAGATAAAGTGAAGCTCATAGAAATTTGAACTGTACTATAAATGCAAACATTTGTACAGAAACAAAATAACAATCGTGTAAAATGCTTGGTATTTTTAAATATACTACCTTTCCTTACTGAACTTTATTCTTTCTAAAATTCTTACGTAAGTTCTTGCGCTAAAATGGCATCATTTCATGTTTTTATAACCATTTTTTTGAAAATGGTACATATATACAGTGAAGAAGGGAATGCTTTTGTCATAACTGACACTGAGTGGCACTCTTGTTTTCGTACCACATTATATTTCTTTAAAATAATATCTGAAATTTGTCCTCAATTTCAGAAATTTGAAGTATTTTTTTAAATAATCTTTCTAATTCTCTCGTTAATAGTTCCATCCCAGCCATACATGACAGAAAAGAAGATAGGCTGTTGATATGGCTGTTGTTAAGATCATAACTGGAAAACCAACCCTGAAAAATGAAATACATGCTGATCAATAATGTTTATGAACAGTGTTATGACGACAGAAAAAAACTAAGAATTCTAAGATTTTGCACAACTGGCAACAAAATAACCCATTATTTGTCATTATCATTATTTGTATGACCTCAAGCCATAATATGTTAATATGAGAAAATGTCTGAAGATTTTTAAAATAAGTATCATTACGCCAGTAGTTTTCCCTCTCAGATGCTTAAGAACATTAAGCCTAAAAAATTCAAAAGCTCACTGAAAACATAATTGTAGTTTATACGCAAATATTTTTCTTCTTTCGAGAAATATACATGAGATATTATGTATCTCTCTAACATAGGGGAAAACTCTTATACTAAAAGAAAAAAAAAAGATTTTGAATATAAATGTAAGATGCAAGGTATGAAACAACAGTAGGTAGAGCTCCTTGGTAACATATATCGGGTTATTTATTTTAGAAAAAAATATTGCACTTCAGTCTTAAGATCGCAAATTTATTTCCAGCTGGATAGTAAGTATTTATGCATAAAAATGTTAACATTTTTTATTTTGTAGGGTTGTACATTTTAATTTGTAATTTATATTTTTGAGAAACTTTTTTTTATAAAAATATTTTAACATTTAAATATGTTTATACAATTATTTCAGTTTAATAAAAATTTATTAAATGGAAATAAACATTGAGACAAGATATTTTAACTTATAATACATAATTGGCATTTAAATGCTTGCTATTGTCAGAAGAAAGCAATGATAAACAATCAATGCAAAGTCATTATATTGATCGACTTTGTTTGAATTCAATCCAAATTGCTTAATGTTCATCATGTGAGTTACGTAGTAAATCCTTAACGGAGAATAACGTAATTTTAATTAGTAATCTAATGATAAGGTTGATAACATATTCCTGAAACCTATAATTATATTTATGTGGTACTCTTGCCAAAAGCTACGTGAAATAGATTTAACATAAAACGAGCCAAGTTATATTCAACAGGGAAATCTTCGACCAAATCAAATCTCGATCTCAAGCACACTTGGTTAATTAGACTGTCGCAACTCTTTGTTTATCAACATCATGTTTGTATAAAGAATTTTGTTATCTTTTGAATTAGATATGACAAAGACTCCAATACCTTTTCTGAATTTTTAAATTTTTTTTATAGAGAAGTTTCGAAAAGTATTTTCAAAAGGAAACAAACTATTGCAGAGAGTAGTTCTGCATTATGAGGTCAACGGTTCTAAATTATTTTGTTTTAAATTTCGGAGTGAATAAAATTAATAGATTTTGCGAGTGTATTTTATGTGAATTTTTGTCTCTAGTTATAATTCACATAATATTTACCGTAAAATCCGGCGTATAACGCGCACTTTTAACACAAAAAACAAGATTGAAACTTACAGCTGCGCGGGTTATTCACCGGGTATAAAAATGAATGCTTTAAAAATGAAAAATATAAAGGTGAGCATAGAAAAATAAATTAGACTTCTACATATATCGAAATACAGTTTATTTAAAAGAAATGACATTCCTTAAGAACTTAAAGGGCTGTAGATCTAGAAATACAATAATTTTTCAAAAGCCTGGGATAATACCTCGAATAAATGACTTCAAAACATAATAGTATTGTGAACGTATATTTTAGGTTTCTTCGAAAAAAAGGGGGTGCGCGTTATATGGTGAATACACCTAAAAATTAAAAATCGCAGCTTGAAAGTATGGGTGCGCGTTACACGCCGGATTTTACAATATTTTAAAATTTATTCGTCTTTCAAGCGATTTATTGAAGGATGCGAAAATGTAGACATTTCTACAACATAGTACATATATTATAAAACGCATATGATGCAAATATACATTTTAAATATGATAAATAAAAAAAATTATTTTGAGATAACAAAATTAAGTTTAAACACATTTACTTAATCTTGTTTACTTTTGAAAAGGAGTTCTATTTTTTTTACTCATAAAATATAGCACGCTCTTGATTTCCTTAAATTTAAAATAAATTACATGCCAATTACGAGAGCAGATTTCGTAATTATAGTTTGAGATTAATGATTCAAAAAGAAATGCGTTCCGTTAGGTTTTACGCCACTAACCTAAAAAAGTCGTAAAAAGAAAATCGGTATCCATGCTGCTCCGAAAGACCTGCTGTGACAACATTTGCAGATGCTCCAATCAGTGTTCCATTGCCTAAAAATGAATGGTATTTAATCAGAATAATGTAATGAACCAAATAATTTACAAGGCATTGAGGAAATTGAAACACTGATGACGAATTAGTGCGTCTGAAGATAATATAGATAGCGTGTGTATCTACAATTGAATGTAAAACACTCCCTTTACTAATTGGAACTTTAAAATTAATTTTTTCATAAATATCTAGTTTTCTAAAAGTTCAATGAGGTGTTTATTAAAAAATCATTTTTTATTTTGAAAGTTATGCTGTGATTGTCAACAATATGGAATCAAATTATTCCTTTATAACTCTGCTAAATAAAATGCATTTAATAAATCTAATTAAAATTTTCACTTGCTGTTACAAAATACAAATAAAAAGCTAAAATTTCACAAAAATTTTAGATTATCAGCGAATCAAATTACTTTGATATGAAAAATTAAGTTTATAAAGGGGCCGTTCTTTTATGTGAAAAAGAAAATAGTTCCACTCAAGCAATGAATAATAATAATAATAATAATAACACACACACACCACTTGCACTGGTATTTTCTTTTAATTTCAATAACTCACACCTCTATTAGTCTTTGAAACTCTGTTCCATTAGGGTGTAGAAGCCAATTCCTCCATCATTATTAATTACGCATGAATCTTTAATAAAATCAGAACTCTGTTTTAAATTAAATGTAAAATGAATAGATGGCACTGCAAGTTATCTAAGAATTACACTTTTTTTAGCTTGTAGAATCAGTTATGCAATGTTCTTTATGCTGTATATATGTCTTCTGTGTGTGTCGTCTAATAAACCAAAATGTCTAAAAAAAGGACTGAATCATTGAAATAACAAAAATATGATGGATATAATCGTCTAACTCAGTGTTCCCCAACCTTTTTATCGTCGCAGACCGGTCAACGTTTGTTAATTTTAACACGGCCCGCTGAGGGGGAGGACGTTGATTGTTTATATTTTAGACTGTTTTGATTTAATTTTAATTTAATTGTGTATTTAATCGGGACTTCAGAATAAAAAATAGCTACACCAAAAAATGAATATAAAGTGATATAACAAGGAATATAAAGTGATTTTCAAAAAAGTAGCCCAAACTCAAGAAAAATATACCATAGTAAATAACAAGCAATGATTTAATGTTTCTTCTGCGAACCGGTAATACTTGATCCACGGACTGGGGGTTGGAGACCTTTGATCTAACTGACCAATGGAATTAAGGATTTAGGAATTATAACACTCGCCTTAAATATCGCCTTGCTTGATATTTACAAAAATGACTTCGATTCATCCACAACTTTATTAATTGCCAACGCCTTTCGATATAACTGTGTGAAATATTTTTATTTTTATATACACTCAAGATACATGTATGAACCTTACAAATAAGAAACGTATTTTCCTTTTATCTACAAAGTTGTAAAATTCAATTCATTCGAGTAAAACAATACACAATTGTTACCATTAAGTTTTCTATTCTGGGTTCCTCTCAATTACCATGCTATTAACAAGACCAAGAAAAATTATTAATCATTTGCTAATAATAATTAATCTTTTACTGTGAGCTTAAAAATAAAACAAAGGTAATAATTATTAGTTATTACTGCATACATATCTGAAAATAACATTGATGAGCATTTATCGTCGGATACCATAAAAACGACTGATGTACAATCTGAAACAATTTTATTGTTATTTAGCAAAATACGCGAGACCAAATGAAAGTTTTAAAAATCATTTTATTGATAATACTTTACCTCCCAAACAGGCTCCTAAGGCTAATGCAAATACTAATGGCTTTATCGGAAGTTTCATTTCTTCATTGTCGGCAATGTCTGCGACTACTTGAACCTATAAGAAATATAATGCATGTAGCACCGGAATATTGAAATGTTTCACTTTTTGTGAAACCACTGAAAACAAATTTGCTATCGTATTATTTTAATGCTTAAGATTTTACTTATAAAAACTTAAAAAAATCATATTGTGAGCAACACATAATATATAGAAATCCTTTTAAAAATAAATGAAAAATGCCTTTAAATTTGAAATATATATATATAGTTAACAGTTATGATAAATACCTTTCATGACTAAATATTTATTACGGATTACATGGCTAGGAATTATATAATTCCGATTGATTTTAGAAGAAACACGATAGAATTTTTACTGTCGGTCTGTACTTACACAAACCAGAGTTACTAATGACTTCGTACTTTAAGAATTCTACGACTAGTATGTGCCGCATATGATATATCTCTCAATTGGTATATCTCACGCATAATTCATTAAACTTTTACAAATCAAAAACTCAATGGATTAAAAAGGTCAATTTCTTTTTATTCTAAAAGTGTTTTGCTGTTTAAAATAAACATTTCAAGATGGACCTTAGGAATCTTTATTTTCATACCATCAGTGGCGTAACGTGCACCTCCGCAATGTAAGGGTGGGGAGGAATCTAGGGTAGGGATGGCGATCTGAAATCGATTAATCGAAAAATCGATTTCTCGGGCCAAAAAAATCGATGTGTAGTACTGAATCGATATTTCATCCTAGAAAATCGACATTCGATTTTTTTTGTTTTGGTAAAAACCATACAAAGCGAAGAATTTAAACACATTTATCGCAGGCAGTTGTGTGTGTGCATCTAAAGTTTGATCTATACTTTACTGCCAAGAACAAAAAGCTATTTATCATCACGTTCACTTAATAGCCATGGTGTATATGAGTATCGTGGGATCATCTGTTCCTCGTGAGCGCCTTTTTTTGATTGCCGGCAACATCGCAAGTGATGAGCGGAACCGCTTGGATCCCATTAGACTTGACAAACTGTTGTTTTTAAAAAGTTTAGATATTAAGCATTGGGAAATATGATCTGTATAATCTATTTTTTAAACTTTTTAATGCAACAAATACATTTAGAAAATAAATGTCTTCTTTTATACCTGATACTTTAAAATGGTAATAAAAATAATTGCAATTGTCAAATTCCCTGAACTAAAAAAATCCCCTGATTTTACTGATAAGAGATCGTTTATTATGGTATTTTTTTTTCTTGTTTTTCATAAAATAGATTTATATTTACATTATAAATGCAGACTTGGAAAAAAAAATCGATTTTTTAGAAATCCATCTTTTAGACCTCGATTTTTTTGTGAATCGATTCATCAGGTTACGATTAGAATCGATTTAAAAATCGATCCCTTTCGCAAAGAATCACTATCCCTACTCTAGGGGGCCTAAAGCCTGACTGATGCCAAGTAACTTTGCACTTTGTAAGATCCCGCTTGGGGCCTAAAGTCT
>BMAV01021268.1:150387-168840 GCA_019973955.1 Trichonephila inaurata madagascariensis | reverse complement strand
GCTCTTCCGATCTAGAGATAACTTAGCGATGTAACAGTAAAATTCAGTCTTTTTTGTAATCTGAGAACATGAGCGAATCAAAGCATGCTTTTATGGGGTAAAACCAAGGGTCTCCTTGTTTCACATCCCAAGTATAAACATTTAAATAAAAAAAAAACTAAGAAAAATTAAATTATATGCGGTAAAATTGCACATTCAAAATAATCTTTTCCGATTCTATACAAAATTAAACACGGTACAACAAACGGGAATCAAAAATTGAAAGATTGTTATCAATTAATTGTATTAATCTCAGTTTAATCAGATAATTACAATGCGCTGATAAAATAAGAGTTTTTAGAGTTAAAAATGACAGTCACTCTTGGAAAATCTTTAATGCATTGAAAAAAAGTACATAATTTTCAACGAATGTTCATTTTATTTTTATATAAAGAATGCTTCCCCCCAGTCCTTATCTGAAAAATCCTGATATGGATTTATCGATTTCATTTATTCGCTTATTGATGCAAATAATATTAATAATAGACATGCAAGTTTACTTTAAATATTCTTTGCAAAAACATGAAATCCTTTTCCATCAGAATGATCTGTGTATAAAATGTTATATAAGTATCATATAAAGTTATACAGTTTTTGTTAGCTAAAAGTAATTAGCATTTTACGTAAAGAAATGCAATAATAAAAAATTGCTTTAGCCAAAATAGCAAATGATGTGCTGTAATTCAGCGAAATTTTAGTTAATTGAGTAGGACTTCCAAATGTCATGAATTCAGGGACCAAAAGTAAGTATCTCTTTCTCGGATCCGTCACTTTTTGTCACCTGCAACTCCAATTTTATTGTTTCACCTTAACTATAAATTTGGAAACTAATTATTTCTGATGTTTTCAAAAAAATGTGAAAGTGTCTATCGCCAGCACAATAAATAGCTTTTACTAAAAGAAATTTAAGTACAAGAATTAAAACTTGAGTTCTGATATACTTATAAAGTACTATAAAAGCTTTATATATAATCATGGAATACAATTAAACTTAAGAATTGAAACGGGAAAGTAGAATAGATTCTAAGAAAAAAAAATTTAAAATACCCAATAAGCAAAACTATAGAATTAAGTTCATCATAATAATTTATGGATTAAAAAAAAAATCGTTTGCTCATAAATAATTGGTTGACGATTTAATTAACGTAATTCGGAAGTTTTCGATTTTGAATGTGCCTTAAAATCACAGAAAAATGAAGCCAAGCGAATAAAAAAAAAAAGTTGTGCTGCCATCTATCAGCACATTAACACACTATTTTCATTACTTGAAACAAGCTTTAATCAAAAAATTACCCTTTCCCCAGTTTACACAAACACTAGATAAAGATATCGGAAAACAGAGCATAATTAAACACGACATTTTTTGGAAATTCCAAGAGTTCTGTCATATTGCTTTTGTATAAAAGATGAGGGTAAAACTTTAAAAATTTGTTGCTTTTCGAGTTTGGTGAACCAAGTAAATTTTTCAGTAATATTTTTAAAAAAGAAATGGATTAATTAGTATCTAAAAGATATTGAGAAAAGGATACTTAAAAAGGTCTTCAATATATCAACGAATGCAAATGGACAATAGATTTTAATGGCTTAAGAAAGCGAATTAAAATTTGTAAACACATGCACAAAAAAAAAATTGTTTTGAAAAGTTTGAAAATATAGTTTTTTGGGTTGATTTCACTGACGTAATGTACACCTTCGCATTGCGGAAGTTGCGGGGGTGTACATTACGCCAATGGGGGTTCTAAAGGGCCCCGAAGCCTGACTGCCGTCAAGTACCTACACTTTGTAAAATCCAACTTGTGGGCCCAAAACCTGGCTCTGCAGGGGGCCCAAATGTTCTCCGTTACGCCACTGGATGATTTATATATTTAAAATTTTTCTATATAACAATTTTATGACGAGAGTGGCCATGAATCAACTTTTTTGTTTTTTCTAACTAATATCAAAAAACACATGTGTTTTGTAACAGACTTGCACGGAATTTTTTAAAGAAAATGCTAAGTGATCTAAAATTAATGAGTTAAAAACTTGTAACTTTTTTTTTATTTTTCCTGGAAGCGGATGTAAATAAAATTTACATCATCTCTCTAATGCAACTACTTTATCTGCTTATGTTAATGATATTTAAATATATTTTTAAATTAGATTTAAAAAAAGCATTTCTTTGGCTAACTTCTTTAATAAATAACATTTCGTTAGTGTTAGGTAATAAATAAATGGAAATAAATCTTGAAATTTCAAAACACGTTCAAGACTGAGAACCTCTCTCTCTCTTTCTCTCTAATACATTATTCATCAAAATTCTAGACTCCGCAATATTTAACTTCTGAGACCCAAATCACTTTGAACGATCAGCTGCTTCATTGCTTCACACGATGAAGCACCGAGAACTCTTGTTACGATATATGCTTGTTGACTGTTAGCAGAAATTGGAAATACCGTATTTACTCGAATCTAAGCCGCCATTGATTCTATAAGTCACACCCCGAATTCTTTACACTTTTTTTTTAAACTTAAAAAAAATTGTGTAAAAGGTTCATTGATAAACAATACTTAACAAATTAAAAAAAAATAATGAGAAATAATAAGAAGTTAATAATTAATATATTTTACCAGTATTAAATCTCTCAGATGCACACATGAACCTGTATTTATTCTAACCGTTAGTAGTTTCAAAAATGATTCGTCCCTCCCATTGTTACAGCTGACTTCGAAATTAATGCCGGTGCCGCCATTTCCCACACGGTGTCGTCCTTCTTACCACCCTATGCATTTGTTATATGCAACATTTTAAAAGAATGTATTGTAAAATAATGTAAAAGAATTATTAAAGACTGATGAACATTTACAAGTAAATATTATATTGTTAACACCATCGGCGTATATTTGTTTCATCCAAGTCAAATATTCAGTGGCCGCTGCTCTGTTTCTTTCTGTACATAAAATTGTCTATTTCATACTAGCGCCATAGTGAACGCCTTTTGATGCAATTACCGATATTTTTGAAATTTAGGTGATTAAAAAAAAAGCATATACAAAAAAAAAAAAAATCAACACATACGAACAGACAACGATATTTAGGATAGACTGATAACTAATGATAAACTGCGGAACGGAATAAGTCATCGATGCAAGTGACCAGAATAAACGATTACATTTTTCCTTTTGAAAGGAGTGGAAACTGAATTTTCCCCATCTAACAAATGTTTTGCCTTCGATTCTAAGCCGCACCCAATTTTTAGTAGCATTACAGTGGAATAGTGCGGCTTACGGTAGTTAAGATTTTTTTAGACTAGCTTGCTACAGTTACTAAAATGTCTAGTTTCGGGTCAAAACCATATATTTTATAATCTTACTATTTACTATTTTTATCTGCTAATAAGTCTTAATGTTTTACTCCAGTTCCTTACAATTTATGAAGTGTAAATGATTTAATCTTATTTTCTCTTCACAAAATCTGTACAGATTTGTTTTATATAACTTAATCTTTGTATAATTTAGTTGAATTGGTCTCTTGTGTATTAACTAAAATATTTTTTAAAAAGGTGTTTCAGTTATAGAGGCATTCGTTTTCTAACAATTCCTTTTAAGGTTTTAGTAATAAAAAAGGAAGCCTGTAATGAACTAAATATGAAATTAGATAAAATTATACTCTTTTTATTTATCACATATTTGAAGAAAAAAATCAATCGAAAATAAATATAATTCAGTTGTAAAATAAGTTTTAAAATTATTAAATTATAAGAAAATAATTTTAAAAAGGGGAAATCCAATGTAAATAAACGTTCACAAACTTAAAAATCACTGAATTTTAAAATTATCAAGAATAAAAAATTTACTAATACTCCAATTGTTTCTTTCCCTATTTGAATAAAAAAAATTTAAAAACACCTTAAGCAATGACATAATTTTAGGAAAAATTGACTTACAATAAATTGGAATTATTTTCAGAAGTATTGAAATAACGCATGGGAAATTTTAGCAAGTTTCATGGATTCATCCAATTCCCTCATGCTTAAAATAATTTTGATGTAGTCCTCACGAAACAAAGAAAATTGGAAGAGTGGGCTTAATTTTTTTAAAATTTCCATTAGAATATTTTCATCAGTATATTCTGAAATGTTAATGTTCTGAAGATAATATTTGATGATTCAGTGTATTGGATTTTATCCAGTTAGAATTGTACGTTTTATATCAAATCTCATTGCACTTTATTTTAATGGTAAAATGTATTAAGTAAAATTTGCTATAATTCATAAATTAAAAACATTGCACATATCTCGAATCGCTTCTTTTTTGAAGTTAAACAATTTTGGAAACTCTGAATAAAAACATACTGAGCTACAGTCTACCAATATTTGATTTGAGCTTGTTCTAATATCATAATAATGTTCTAATCATTGTTATAATTTAGCAGAGTGAGTGAGTGAATATTAACGTCGCACTGTTCAGCTCCAGGAGGGCTTTTGGTGACGGACCACGTAATTTTGAATCATGGTGAAGTGACGTGGACGCCCCCTGAGCTGGCACACTCCTCTCTTATCTACCACACCAACGGGAGGACTTTTCAGCTCTCGACAGATTTAACGTGCATCGCTGCCTTACACGGCGGGTCTTTAGTGGTACTAAGGTCGAACTCATGACATGCATGTCATGATTCGATACCTTGACCACTGGACTACCGCAGCCCTATACTTTAGCAGAAATGCTTAAAATATTGATAATTTTTAAAAAATGACGAATGCTATTTAGAAATTGCGTGCTAGAAGAGTAAACTTTAGTTAATCAGCATTATAGTCAAGAAATATTATATCTGAAAGAGATTATCCATAATTACTACATTTTAATCAATAAATATAAATGCAAAATATTAATAATGTTCATTTTGCGTTTAAACTTTATAAATTTGTCTTTGACACATAAAATATTTATGTAAAGAATTTTTTTAAAAAATATATATCTAATAGAAAATGGACATTTAAAGTTCCCATGAAGAATTAAGTATTTTATAGAAAAATAAACTTTTTTTATTAGTGAAAAAAAAAAGAAATGTTTTACAGAATAAGTTACTAAATAAAATTAGCGCTTCTATACAAGTACTCACAGTACATGTCTTTTAAATTGGTCAAAAGTTTTAGTATTTAACTTGGAACTGTGGATTTGTTAATGTTAATTAATGTAACCCTATGAAGCAATGCTGGGACTACTGGCGACGAATCTCGAAAATTTACCTCGCGATCGAATGAAGAGGACGACACCTGAGCTGGAACCCGTCCACGTGGTCTCTCCATCGAATTTGACGAAAAGATATTCTTTTAATTTATCAATACATTATAAAATATCACTCGTATCTGTATGTTTTATACCTGACCTCAATATTTTCAAAATCGTCATGAAAATACCTACAGTTCTTGAATTTCGGGTTTTCTTACATTTATTGATGATATTACTGGTGGTAATTATAGCATAATTAGGTAAAGGTAATTAAAACATAATGTTAAATATAATCCAAATACACAGAATTGTAAAACTTAAGCAACCAAGTCACTTTTCAGCATGCAGTCATGAAATTGTAGAAAAGGGCGAGGGAATGTTTATTAACGTCGCACTGTAAATCAACATACGGGCTACTTGCGACGGACCACGTAATTTTGAGCCACGATCAAGTGGCGAGGTGGCACTGATCGTGGCTAAAAATCACATGGTCCGTCGAAACTACCAATGAGAGGACTTTGAGCCACGGCAGATTTAACGTACATCACCACCTCTACACGGCGAGTCTTCAATGACCCTAGGGCTCAAACTCATAAAAAGTCGATCACGAGCTCGTGACCACGACAATTAGGCTACCGCGGCAATGGAAGAAAAGGGGTTTCTTGATATAATGAAATACCAACTCAGTAGAAGGGGGATGCAGTGGCGTAACGTACACCCCTGAATTGCGGGGGGGGCAGGGTTCTAGGGGGTCAAAAGCCTGACGGCCACTAAGTACCTACCCTTTGTAAAATCCAACTTGAGGGAAATCCCAAAACCTGATTTTTCAAGGGGCCAAATGTTCTCCGCTACGCCACTGGGGGGGGGATGCATTTGAAAATATCAAGAATATGGCATCATATGTGACATGGGTAATGGTTGAATGATGGGCAAACTTGAGGAAGGGCATATGTTGATGAGCTTGCCGGAGATTTTGTATCGATAAAATTTTCAGCCTTATTGCCTACTAAAAGACAAATTGTAAAAAAGTTCGAAAGGCTGGATTAAGGAGAATAATAGCAAGTGCAGGTGAAAAAAAGAGATAGAAATATTTCCCGCTGCCTGGTTTCGAAGCAGCTGCGTATGGCAACAAAAGAACAAGTATCCTGGTTTATTGTAGTCGGTTGTCTGCTCATACAGGTGGCATATCCACCAGTCACATTCTGAGCGTTCATAACCCTTACAGTAACCCGTCAATGGCATCACTTACATCGATGCAATGAACACAAAGACTGGACAGTTATTCAAAGGAGCCACGTCTTCGTAACTGATGAGGGTCGTTTCAGTCTAACAAAAGATTCTCAACCAGAAAAGAGGCAAGGACAGGCTTCCCACCCACTGACATCAGGGAAAGAAACCGTTAGGGGGATTCTGGAATTCTTGTGAGGGGATTCCTTACACTGAATAGAAAAACTGTCCCATACTTTCAGCAGAGGCTCACTTACCGGAGATTAATACTACTTTGAAGATATCCACCCCCACGTGTGTCGTTGACTAAGCGTCATTTATGGATGACAATGTGTGCACAGCTGTTCAGGAGATTTTAGAAAGATAGATGTAGAATAGATAGGGGTCATATTTTATTTGAACGTAATTTTTTTCACGATGGACAGAAACGCAAATTCGTTGGAATTAAAACATCTTGGAAAGGAACAAGTATGCATATTGCAAAACGAATATTAAGAATTTTTAAAATTAGCTTTCAGTAGCTACGTTTTTTTATAAAATATATTAGTGAGGATGCCTGGGCATTTTAATATTCTCATTCGTTAAATTTTTTTAATTCCATTATCTCCATATTTTCACCGTACTTTGAAAAATATTAAGATAAAATTTTGAGTATAACTTTTTTTATGAGGAATACATTTATACGGTTCCGTATAAGAGGCAGTTAAAAGACAAATTCTAAAGTTTATATAATACAAAATATTTACTTATTTTTAATAGCACACAAAAAGTATTAAAGATGGAATTTAAATTCATTTCAGACTTTGTTGTTGAAAATATTACATTCGATAAGTTAAGACTTTTTGAGAAAAAAGAATTTTAATTGAACAAACAATTTATTATCGCATTGAATAACTAGATATTTGAGAAACTCACCATTTTTAATTATATGCACTATAGGTAGCAGTTAAAATACATTAAAAAATATTTTTGTTTTCTATTCGGTATTAGGCAAATTGTGCTGAATTTATCGAATAGTTAAACTTTGCAAGTACCTTGTTCTAAATTTCATGGTTACTTAACTGTTTAATTAATTTCTGTATGGTTTAGATTTTATAATTTGAGTATTTTAGCTAATTATTTTTTTTAGATTTATTATTCAATTTTTTAAAAAAATTCACAAAAAATTTGAAACTTATAATTATTTTAATTGGGAATCGTTAAATTTATGAATAATGCTCAATTACTTAATGACCCACCATTATACAACCCGGGCTTTTACAATTTTTTTTGTGCATTTTAAGAAAAGAATGCGTATTGTAGTACAGTAAAACAGTTTATGAGGTCTTTTCATGCGGTTCTTTTAAATGTGATACTTGACATTATCAGAAAAGGCTATTAAAATTTTCATGCGGTCAATATCCCCCACATAAAAACAGGGAGTTAACAGTACGCTCTTTATTAAAGTTTGACATAAAGTGAAACTTGTTTCTTATTTGATCATAATTTGATTTGTTCCCTTATTTGATCAATCATAATTTGATTTGTTCTCTTATTTGATTATAATTAATTTTATGTGATTTCAAGTTTTATAAGATTTTCCATCTCTATACAGAGTTTAAAATTATATATATTAAGGTATTCGATTGTGGGTGGAACTATTTTTTTTTGGAGGGAGTCTGAATACTTATGATTTTGATATTTGCAGATATTCACTATCAACTGCATAAATAATTTAGTAAAAAATCTTTGTCTGAAATAATTTCATTCGGAAATTTTTTTTCATTTTAAATACTAAGACAATTAGTTGTGTTATTAAAAATAATCCTACTCAAATTTTCAGAATATTATTTTTGTATTTATGTACAATTTATGTTTGAAAAAGAGCTACGAGTTTATTCAGAGCATATGCAAATATATTGCAAATTAAAACGAACCAATTTTATATTATATTGCTAATATTTCCTTTAACACAGTATAAATTAAATCTGTATTGACTTATGCCTCAGTGAGTGAGTGAATATTAACGTCGCACTGTTCAGCTACACGAGGGCTTTTGGTGACTGACCACGTAATTTTGAGCCATGGTCAAATGACGTGGATGTTATTTGAGCTGGCTCCCCCTCTCCTAACTACTACCACACGAACGGGAGGACGTTTGAGCTCTCGACAGATTTAACATGCCTCGCTGCCCTACACGGCGGGTCTTTGGTGGTACTGGGCTCAAACTCTTGAGACAAGCCAGCCACGATCCGATACCTTGACCATTCGGCTATCGCAGCCGACTCATACCACAGAGACATGGATCTTTACAAAAAATAAAAGAGAAGATCTTGGCTTCTTTTGAAAGGAAGGTCCTGCGAACCATATTTGGTGTTATTCTCGACAATAACAGTTGTAAAAAAAAGAGATAATTTTGAAATATATTTTTAATAATGAGATTATTGAGTCCATAAAACTACGTAGAATTAGATGGGCAGGGCATAAGTAAGAATGAGCCCAGAACGAACATCATTGAAACTTTTTATTGTAATTGCTTCTAACTAAAGACAAAAGGGAAGGTCTAAAAGGAGATGGAAAGATCTTGTGAATGAGGAATTTGGCATTCTAAAAGTGAAGAATTGGAGATCAATTGCTGGGAGAAGGGTAGAATGGGAAAAACTTCTAAGGAAGGTTCAGGCTCCTAAAGGGCTGTCGTGTCAATGCTGCTGCTGATGATGATATGAAAACACAATATAAATATACAAATTCCTATTCCTCTACAATTTTACTTCGAACCCTCCTAAATAATAGACAATTTTTGCAAAAATTAGAAAATTTTAATTATTAGCTTTTCAAAAACTACTAAATCGAAAACGCAAAAATTTCCATTTCATGTCTTCAAGTATATGTATCATCTCTAATTAAATTAAATGCTTATAATTTATGATCAGGACAAATGCAAATGAATTTGATTGAACGTAAAAATAGAGTCAGTTTTAGAAAGCTGAGACTTTAAGTATGTTGATGGATTATTAAATTTGGATATTCTGGCAGAAGTTCTAGTTTTAAGTGGAGTCTGCTACAATAAAGGTTAAAATATAATCATGAATTATTTTATATTTTACATTTATGTGAGGAACGCAGAATCAATGACATTTTGAGTCGATTTTTCGTCTAATACATCAAGTCAATTACGTATTGTTCTATGTTTGTTCCCCAATGGAATTTATTTCCTGACATACACGAATTTTATGTTAAACATAGTTAATTCACTACATTTGATATGTGATTTAATATAGCACGTAACTCAAAATGAAGGACATAATTATGTACATCCGCTTAAAACTGTGTGTTTTAAGGGGATATATCTACTCATATTAGGCCTATTTACATCATGACTAAATGCTGGCTTACCACGATGTATAGTAGCATTCTGAATTGAATATTCAGCCATGAATCAACACTACCATCCGTAAAATTTTTTTAAAAATTTCTTAAAATTATCACAAGTAAATACAGTCGAACCTCTATATTGCGAACATTTTCCTGGAACCAAGAACATTTCACGATTTTCTTCGTAAAATAACCTCTCTATAGCGAAGTGCATTTTCTATATTTTTTCTCTTGTGATTCATCGACCCCCCCCCCTATTTTTACAGTATTTCTGGACATTTCAAGTTATTCTATCTTTTAACACATTTTATGATGGCCATATATTATGAACTGGTTTTTATTAGGTTCCTAATTCGCGAAAAGCAATATAATTATGGACGTTTCATCCAAGAAGTGCAACCTTCGACCCCCATTGTCCAGTTCACTGTAAACATCTTCGATATTCCCTTTCACACTCAGTAGAGTTGTTTCGTGTCCTTGAACTAATCTCCGTTAATTTGTAGTGTTGATCAGTCGTACTGGTAACTTGTTTCTTGTAGCTCGAAAATGTTAAAACGTAAGTGCTTTAGCATTAAAGAAATACATTTAATTCTCCAGGAAGTGGATAAAGGCGTCAAGAAACTTTCCTTCCAATTTTTCTTTCTTTTTTGATAGTTAAGATATATAAAATAAATATATATTAATTTACAAAAATGTACGAATAATTACTTTTTTTTAATATAGAGTGTTTACGAACTTAAAATTTATTTCATGTGGTTTATGATGTATATTGAAAGGTGAAACTGCATATGACGAATTTTCCATATAACGAAATTTTTTTCGGGATTTAGCGACTTCGTTCTTTGAGGTCCAACTGTAATCAAAATGCAAATAACTTTTGGTAAAGTTCATAACTATTTTTGAAAAAAAAATTGTCATGATTGCTTTTATTTTTATTACTTCGTTTAGCAGGATTTTATTCGACGCAGACGATCCTTTGAAAAATAAAGGTTTTGATTGGTACTTCATCAAGTAGATATCATTTTATGTGTCTAACAAGGAAATTGAAGAAAAAAGTTTAACATTTTTCTTATATTACCTTCGATAACGGTTTGAACGTTAGAATAGTAATTATGGTGTGTAGTTCAGGAGAAAACACATCTTTTCTTTCCCTTACTACTTACATCGTCTCTAATACTTTAGGGATTTCACATTCATTAGAGTTCTCGAGTTAATTCGATTTTCTAAGTTTTTCTTCGTTTCTTGTTCGATTGGTTAGATACGTAATGTGAGCAGTGTGGTTTAGAGATAAAATAAATTAAACTTACCAGAAAACAGATATAGATGTCAAATAAAAGCAAAAGCAATAAGCTAATAAGTGTTATGGAGGAAAACATTTACATCTTTTAAAGATTTTCACAGTTACTTTGATTTAAAATTATGAAATTCACTTCCTGGATTGAATGCCGAAGTTCATGTTAAAAATAATTCACTGTTAAATAAACATTTTGATCTTATTCTCTAACGATGTCAAAGAAATATCTTTGAAATAAAATATAATGCATCAGCACAATACATACAGATTTATAATAAAAAAAAATGTTATAATTTTTCTTGAGAGTAACATTTGAATAAAATCAACCTGGATTCAATGGCATTCAAATTGACAAAAACAAACGAATCGAACTTTATGAAGGAATATTTTTAAACTTCTATTTTTGTGCCCATTAAAAAAATTTCTATTATATAATGCATTAAAACTCGTAATCTTTCGAATGAATATATATATGAAAAACCAGCATATTTGAAAGTAAATGTTCTCACTGAGAAATATAAGGCACTTACATATTATACCGGCTACAACCAATTTTGCTAAATAAAAAGACATAACCGAATAAAAAGTTGTATCCAAATGCTGTCATTATTCTTGTATTCAAACGTGCGAGGGATCGGTTTTCTACCGTTGGCTGTATATCGCGGCATTTGGCAATTGCTCATGATCTGATAAAATTGATCGATGGTATAGTACGTAAATACTACATAAAGTAAGAAACAAAAATACCATAAAAGGTAAGAGCCACAAGATTAATAAAAATTTAAAACGAAGTTTGTATTTGGAAGCAACCGAAAATCAAACTTCATATCAAAACAATCGTTGTCCTTTTCTTAATTTAGTGTAAATGCTTACATCTTCTTCTCAAGCTTCTAAGCTTCTCTTATCTTTTTGACCCTAAATAATTAAACTTAAATCTGTTTTTCTGTAGCTAATTTCTTTTAACCTACAGATTACAAATTAAAAAATGAACTACATATTTTTATATTTATTTTTTTCAGATATATACTTATATGTGTGTGTGTGTGTGTGAGTGAGTGTCTTATGAGAAGTATTGTATCGTTTTTACTAAAAATAGAGAAAGGTGGTAAAATACACCTTACGAGCGTTTGCACTCTTGTCAGATGTTGTTTAAAAGTGTGCTCTCCACAATTAGCCTTGTTTCAGTAGTTGCACACGTACTTAATCATTCAGCTTTTCTAAGTTAGCCAAAAAGTATAAATTTTGAGTCGGCAGGAAAAGATAATCTGATTTTTTAGATATCTCGAGTTAAATAAAGTAAAAAGGCCTTCTTGTTAAAGTTCTTTTTTAATTTTAGTTACAGGGGATAATAAGGTTTTTATAGTTTCATATATTAATAAATTGTGTAAAAATAAAAACGAAACAAACAATTTAAAATGTCCTGAAAGTAAACAAAAGGCACTGAATATTTCTAAACATTATTTGCTATTTTCAAACATTACTTGCCTAATATTTTTTTTTATCTTGAAAGACCAACAACAATTTAAAATACCTTTAAAAGCAAATATATTTTCTCTAAAAGTTTTAGATCAAATAAATAGAGATTGGTTGCATTCATATTGCGCTCTGAACAGTACGATGGCCTATGGAATATTATGTAGTAGCAATTTACTCCGAAGAAATAATTAGAATAACATAGCTCAAATATTACTTAGAATTCAACAAAAATATTTTTATTTTAAATGTTACTGAAGTTTCATAATTTATTATAAAGTATTTTTCCTTAGTTCCATGTTTATAACAATGACTTGATAATCTGAGCAACATTACAGAAAAGAAATTTCATTAACAATTCCCGCTTCTGTGAACAAAACCAGCAAACCATTTTAGGCGTAATTTTTTAAATTATTATCAATAAAGGTAACATAAGTTACATTTTGAAACAAAAACTCCATCAACAATGCATAAAACTATTTAAAGATAAATTTAATTTTATACTACATAATAGAATAAAGCAGTGTTTCTCAACCTTCTTTTTGTTGCGGTACACTTTCAACAATTTCAAAATTTGGCGGCAGACTAGCAATAAAATAAGTTAAAAATTTTTTTTCTTATATTTATTTACATTTCCAGCTGTCCACACAAAAGAATAAACTAAATATACCACACGAATACTCTTAGTTTATTTCTATAAAACGGTCGAAGGATTAGGTTCCGGATTTTATTTTTTTTCGCAGTGTGTAATTAATAATTTAAAAAAAACAATTGGTGGCACTCAACAAGAATTTGACGGCACACAAAAGTGCAGCGGCACAGTGGTTGAGAATAATTAGAATTAAGGAACCTTGATTATTATCTGAATTTTGGTAGTTACGTTCCGAGAATGTAGCTTTTTACGCGCAGGGAAGCCATGAAAGTCCGATGGAGCAATGTTGTTTTAATTCGTGGACGTGGAGGGATGACTACTTCGATGTTCATCTTCAACAATCTGCCTTCCTTCTCCAAACATACCAGCCATTTGACGAGACATGACCTCTTCCCCCTACGTGGTCTGTTAGTGTTCATGAATGATGGACAAAATAGTACTACTTGTCCATTCATATCAGATAACAGCACACACTTCTATTGGTAACAACGTTGTCAGCACATGTCTGCCTGTCATTGTGATTTGTAAAATTTGAATAATCCCGAGCACGTCGGTATGTTGCCGCTCTCTTTTCTTTGACGCTGTGCGCATGCGTTATTCCTCATGCTCGGTTGCTTCTTCTGTCACTACAAAAACAACGGATGTTTCTTGGTGATTGTTCATCTTTTCCCTCCCCAAAAAATGACGATACATACTTTCGGAACGTCCGTCTAAGGCAAATGTACTGGAAAGAATGTGTGTTCGCAAAGGTGATGTCAATGAAGCCAAATATTTTCCAACAATTGCTAGATCACCAAGTTGGTCCTTAGAATCAATGTTTAAAGTATAATAGTTAAACGGTGGTAAATTTGACTCTCCCCCATGAAAAATTCTATGTATTTGTATACACAATACATGTAATGTGTTTAAACTATTTAAAAATAAACATAGAATATTATATTTGTGTTTTAAGAATAACATTACCATGACCGTTGTGAAGGGTATATTATCGATGAAGCTCGAAGACAAGGCAGAGATCCACAGGACGAGCACAATCGCGACCAATAGACGATGACTTTCATCCACGCCATTGATTGCATCTTGAGTCATGTTCACTATATACCAGACAAGATCAAGTCTTGAGAGAGCCTATAGAATTAAAAAATTACTTAAGATTATAGTTCAGTTAAAAAAAAATGAACTATTTTCTTATAACACAGCTATAAGATTGGCTAAAAATATACACCATAATGTGATAGAAATAATATCTTCGTAATTATTCGTAATATTACGTATAGAATTCGTAAATTTATAAAAAGAAAATTGATTGAAAGTTTAATTTAAATCCCAGTTTTTTATATTTAAATAGAATATCTAATTCATCAGATGATTTTAACAGGTAACATACAAGATAAATCGAAAGCAAATATTTATGTGGTCGGAAAATTCTTATAATTTGAAGTACAATGTGTATAAATTTAGAAACATAACTTTTTAAAACCTTAAATGTACATGAATTCCAGTAAAAGCACATCGATTGAGCATTTCATGACTATCTTGACAATACTAGAAATTCTCTCTATAATTCTTCTTCTAATTAATAAAAGTTATAACACTGATTTTCTACCCACGTGTAAAAGAATTGATTACTTTCTGGAAATACTGTCTGGATATATATTTAAACAAATCCAGACGAATTTCAGGTGAATTTTCTTTCGAAATGCTTTTGATTAACGATCATTGTTCGCCATATCTTTTGGCCGCGGTAGCCGAGTGGCATAGGTATCGGACCGTGGCTTACCTTGTCACGAGTTCGAGCCCAGTACCACTGAAGACCCTCCGTGTAGGGCAGCGATGCACGTTAAATCTGTCGAGAGCTGAATCGTCCTCCCGTTGGTGTGGTGTGGTAGTTAGGAGAGGGGGGCTGCCAGCTCAGGTGTCGTCCACGTCACTTGACCATGGTTCAAAATTACGTGGTCCGTCGCCAAAAGCCCTCGTGTAGCTAAACAGTGCGACGTTAATATTCAATCAATCAATCAATCGCCATATCTTTTTAAGTTCACCATTTTTTGTGACAAGAACCATTTTCTGATAAAATAAGATTTAGTTTTAAGCAACTGATACTTATTCAACTTTTATAAAAGCTGTTGACTAATTTAACGATTAGTCAGCGAAATATGACGAAATAGCAGTCACTTGAAAATCTGAAAACACTTTTTTCAAAGTGAGTGAGTGAGTGAATATTAACGTCGCACTGTTCAGCTACACGAAGGCTTTTGGTGACGGTCCACATAATTTTGAACCATGGTCAAATGACGTGGATGACACCTGAGCTGGCACCCCCTCTCCTAACTACCACACCACACCAACGGGAGGACGTCTCGGCTCTCGACAGATTTAACGTGCCTCGCTGCCCTACACGGCGGGTCTTTAGTGGTAATGGCTCGAACTCATGGCATGCCTGCCATGAACCGATCCTTTGACCACTGGTCCTCCGCAGCCCCAACATGTTTTTCAAATACAAGGCTTTTGAGAAATTGAAATTAATTTCTGAAACATTTCTGAGAAAGCAGTGGAAAATATTTCTTCAAGTTCAAGCAAATTTTTCTGTTTATCTTTTTTTTAAAGTTTTTTTTAACATTTATGCACAAATGAAACAAATTGTTGGTTGTGGTGGAATTGATTTTACTTTTTATTAACGTCGCACTCTGGAGTTACACTAACGCTATTGTGATGACGGTCTATGTAATTTTAACCTTGATCAAGTAACGACGATGACCCTGAGTTGGTGTTCCATTCTATAAACTTCTACACCACACAGAAACATGTTAATGGTATATTCTGTACTAATAGGACTCATTACTAAGTTTAATTTCATTTAACCTGTTTTTAGTCAAAATTTTTTAACCTTTTTGAACTAGGAATTTTTCTTATACTTAAATGCTTTAAATTTTCCTTCTATCCTGGTGGTATTGTTTAAAATTAAGCAAATTGATTATTCCTATATCATAGATTTTGAACATATTAAGTAATCCAATTAACAAATGAGAACATTGGATTTAAAATGTAATTTAAAATGGAATATATATGCATTAACTCTCAATGTATAGAATTCGGAAAATACCTGATCAAATTCATTGGTAATACTTGAATTTATATGAGGGTATTATCCAAATGACTGAAATATGTATGATCTACGTAGAATTTCTCTCGGTATTTATATCATTTTTTTTTTACAGTTTGCACAAATAGTTTCAAGATTATACTGTACTGTATGTATAATATAGTTCTTCTGAATCTTACGAAGGCAAGTTACTGTTTAGGTTACTTTGATGTAATATACCAAAAAACAAACTTTTATAATGTGGTGCAAAAGTTACGTTAGAAGTTCCAAAAATTTAGTGATATGATTTTATATTAGGATCTCTGCAATTATCATCGAATTTTTTTTCCTAAGTCGGCAAGATACTAAATTTCGTGGTCAAAACATTGAATTATTAAAATGAAATTAGTCTACTAATGAATCATTGTGCAAATAATATATGTTGTGCAGTGTGTCTATGCTGTATCGAATCATCCATTTATTCCTTTATCCATTTTCGCCGGCTGGGTGGCGTAGTTGGTTTGACGCTGGACTTCTGTACCTAAGGCTGCGGGTTTGACCCCGGCCCAAGTCGGTGGATTTTCATGATGCAGAAAATCGAAAGTGGCCACGTCAAAAAAATTCCCTGAGTGCCATTTGGCTTGGATACTCTTGGCAAAATTAATTTCTGCCGTTCAAATTTCACATCGGCATAGCTCAGGTGCCATCCTCGGGAAAGAAACCGGGTGTCAAAATTACTTACGGCAATTGGTATAGCCTATATGGTGCCACACTAAGAAGTGATACCAGCTCCTGGGGAATGTACTAGGTCTGCAAAGGTAGGAATACCAATATGCAGCCCCATCAAAGAAAAAAATTATTACAACTCAAGACATTCAGCAATTCTGAAAAAGCCGAGGAATTTAAAACTATCTGAAAAAAAAAGATATACTGCTGCTATTTTCAGAAGTATACAGCTAAGCACTATATACTTAAAAGGCGTGTCAGAGAAATTATACAATTTATTGCCTCTTGACTTTCCTTGTAGAGGGAAAAAAAATCAGGATGGAGTAGAATGTATGTTCGAATGCATGAACTTTTCCCCAAGTGATTCAGTTTAACTTATAACTTATACAAGAAATAAATGGAGAACAGGAAAAGTCGTGCGCAGATTGGGAATTATGCTTACATAATAAATGCTACCATTGTGGTGGTTCGGATCATGTACATCATGTAAGTCAGTCACAAAGGTGTATAAGTCATTCAGTTGTCGTAAGTGCGTTGTATTCATTTGTGCCTTCTCCAGAATTAAATACTATTGAGGATGTGTGTGAAAATCTGATAGTTACACCAAATTTAAGTGTCAGTCGTTCAACTAGGCCTCCTAATATATATAGTTGGACAATTATACCGTGTATAATTTAATAATTAAAACTTAAATGTTTTGAAAAATTATTTCATTATTTTAACAATTTAAGGGAAAATGTATTATCAAAGTGTTCATGAATTATTGTCTATCAATGTTTAATGCACTCAACGAAGGTTTATAAATACCTCGTTTCTCTTTTCATGCCTTGAGCTTACATGTGATTTAAATTGGGTTTTTTTAAATAAATGCTTTTAGAGTTTTATATGTTTGTACACAGTTTTCAAGTTCTTGTACTTGAAACTTCAATACTCTAATAACCCATAACAAAAAATATTTTACTTTAAGGTATCCGACTACGTTCGGAACCGTCATTTTAAAAAAAAGCGCATAAATGGATCATTTTCATGATATTTAGTGTCACTTAGATTAAAAAATACATGTATAAAACTGTTTTAAGGACATTTTGACAAAAAAATTATTTAAATACAATATTTTGGCAAAAATTTAACTTATTATAATCTTTTTTCAAAATGTTCTCCTTTTGTGAAAAATGCTTCTGTTATAAAAAATATTTTGCCTGTATATAGCTCAGACCTCTGTACAGAGGCTCAACTATGATTTTTGAAAAATTCACATTATTTTCAGAGTTACAACCCATTGAAATAATTATCGGCGTTTTTCTCTTAAAATTTCTTCCCTGTTGTCGTAAAACATGGATAAACCCATTTCTAAGTTATATATTTCAAAAATTCTAGTTGAGCCTCTGTAGAGAG